>CM066032.1:1378841914-1379251402 GCA_033557465.1 Ichthyophis bannanicus | reverse complement strand
TAGTGGTGGTGGGCAGCTGAACATTTCCAGGCCTCCTGTCTGTCCTGCTCTCACCGTATGGATGCGTAACAGAAATGCCATGGCCTGCCCTGTATGTTGTCTTGTCCCCAGCTCAATTGAGGTTGATGGTCCCCTCCTACCAGAACCATTGCAATGATGTTGAATGTGGATCTGTTGGTGGGAGATCATGCGCTCCAGAGGGAAGTATTGCGGTGGTAACTACAGAATCCGCCTATGGGTCCAAAGACACGCCGGCCCCCCCACCCTGGTCCGGCAAAAAACCAGAGCCCCCGCCCCGGCAACCCCCCGGAAACCCCTGGCCCCAAGCCCCTCGCACCCCCACCCCCGGCCTGGCCCGACACCCCGGCCTAGCAAGGCCTGCCCCCCCCCCCCCACCCCCCCACCCCCCAGCTCGTCCCAGGGCCGCGGCCCCACCCCCCCAGCCAGGGCCCGGCCCGGCCCCGGCCCGGCCCCCACCCACCCCCAGCCGGCCCAGCCCCCACCGCCCCCAGCCCGGCCCGGCCCGGGCCCCCAGGCCACCCCACCCCCCTTCATATAGATCATGTGGCCATGGCACCCACACAGGATATGCATTTAGTCTGGGTGGCATCAAAGTGCTCAAGGGCTAAACTTGACTGAGAAATCAAAAAGATGGATACAGGTGGGTTGAATTTGGCAGTGTTAGCTGCAAGGGACCAACCCATCACACACTGGCACTGATGGGGACTCACCCCCCCCACCCCCCCACACCATAACCAGTATCTCAGCTAAGCCACGTGCTGTGGACATGGTGCTGGGTGGCCCACCCTCACCCTCATTGTGAGCACAGGTACCCGCACAATGTGACGGTCACTACCTATCTGTGCCCAGAGTAACACACATGCTCGTACTCCCTACCAGGCTGAGGTGGTGTGGGGGTGCATACCCCATCCGTGGTCTATCTGTAGACTGTTGATTTGCATGTGCGTGCATCTTGGTATGTGTTGTTTAACCCTTATCCTGCCAACCACAGCAGACAGTTCGTGTGGTGGGCTGCTGTCCAACTGTAGCTAGCCAGGAGTTTGTTAGCCAGCTATGGAGATGTAGCCCATGGGTGACGGCATTGCCTGTGGACCCAGAGGTCATGGGGTTTGAATCCCACAGTGGGGTTATGTGATAGGCTGTCCTGAGAACATTATTTGTTATAATTTAAATTGGTGCTGCCACTACCAACACCCTCAGTGCTGTAGCCTGAAGGTGCCGCCAAAGCGCCCTGAAAGGTGCCCCAAAGGGAACATTATAAGGTGCCATGTTGGACAGTGCACCTTATTATGTGTCCTCAGGAGTGCCACATAGGGTGCATGATGTGGCACCTTAGGTTTATGCCAATGGGAGGGTGTGTTTGTTGGCAGCAGAATTAAATACAAAAATCCAAATGCCTCACAAAGCACTGCTGATATAAAAGGGTAATGTCTCAGGCAGTCATATGCCAAAGCCACAATGTTGCATTGAACCCATGACCCCTGAACCATCAGGCAATTTGTCAACCAATGTGCTACACCTACCCTCCACTAGGTCTGTATGCCAGCACACATGCCTAGGATTAACACACAGTAATGTGCTACACCTACCTCCATCGTGTCATAATGTTCGGTATATAACCTATTGCGTGAGTCCAACGTTTAGCCCAGAAGGCCCCCTCCCTCCCCCCCCCCTCATGGCATCCCTGCACATCATTGCTGGCTTCACATTAAGATGGATTAATGAACATACCTCATAGGCACACACAACCCCATATCACCAGGGTGAGTGACAGCCCACGGTTGATGGGCTCTCAGGGCTCCTGGGGATAGGGAGAATGTATTCAACTGTCTAGGCACACACAACCATATCACCAGGGTGACTGATAGCCCACTTCGATGGGCTCTCAGGACTCCTGGGGATAGGGAGAATGTATTCAACTGTCTAGGCACACACAACCATATCACCAGGGTGAGTGATAGCCCACTTTGATGGGATCTCAGGACTCCTGGGGATAGGGAGAATGTATAGAACTGTCTTTGCACACACAACCATATCACCAGGGTGAGTGATAGCCCACTTTGATGGCATCTCACAACTCCTGAGGATAGGGAGAATGAATTCAACTGTCTAGGCACACAGAACCATATCACCAGGGTGCCTGACAGCCCACTTTGATGGGCTCTCTGGACCTCTGGGGATAGGGAGAATGTATTCAACTGTTTAGGCACACAGAACCATATCACCAGGGTGAGTGATAGCCCACTTTGATGGGCTCTCAGGACTCCTGGTGATAGGGAGAATGTATACAACTGTCTAGGCACACAGAACGATATCACCAGGGTGGCTGACAGCCCACTTTGATGGGCTCTCAGGACTCCTGGGGATAGGGAGAATGTATTCAACTGTCTAGGCACACAGAACCATATCACCAGGGTGCCTGATAGCCCACTTTGATGGGCTCTCAGGACTCCTGGGGATAGGGAGAATGTATAGAACTGTCTTTGCACACACAACCATATCACCAGGGTGACTGAGAGCCCACTTTTGATGGGCTCTCAGGACTCCTGGGGCATAGGGCGAATGTAATTCAACTGTCTATGCACACAGACCCCAATCACCAGGGTGAGTGACAGCCCATTGTTGATGGGCTCTCAGGACTTATTGGTGTAACTGTTTAGCCAGTCATGCTATATGAAATGCATAGCACACCGTTTCCAACAGTACCCTAGGAACCATTGGTGGTGGTTTGAGACCTAAGTGGGAAAGCAACAAGGAAAACTTATAATTTTGTTTTTAAATGTCAGACACATCAGTGCAATGTCTGTCTGCATCATAGATCTGTATAAATATTGTTGGCGACCCCATCCCCTGTGCAGCTAAAAGATGCGCGCGGCGCGGGCACACCCTTGCGTGGCATGCATGCACGCGCATGTTGTGGTGCGCATGCACAGGTGGGGTACTGCGCATGCACGCGTGTTGCATCGTGCATGCATTCCTCATTGGTGACAGTGTAGAACTTGGCAACCAGATCCAGGAAGCCTGCCTTCACCACCCGGGAGCTACGCTGCCTTGCTGTGAGGCAGCACAAGCTGTTTCCTGGGTCATCCAGGCGTCAGGACAAGATCAGGGTCCAGAGGGCGTGGGATCGGCTGACCCAGCGCTATAACCATCTGGCTGATTACCCACGTGAGGTAAGTGTTTGGGGACAGGTCAGTAGATCCATATAGATATATCCAGTGTAGATTGTAGCTGTGCATGCTGATGTGTGTAGGTAGTCTATCTCAGTGATGGGTATCAGGTAAATCCACATGCCAATTGTCTATTGTGATGGTGAAAGCATAGTAGAAAGCATGGATATGGATGAAAATCCTGAAAGCCCCATGGAAGTCAATGACAGTGCACAGATGCAAGGGATTACAGCCTACATCAGAGAAAAGCTCAGTCCCCTGAAAGGGGGGGAAACATGCCCTAGCTCAGGGGTGGAGACAAGCCACCTTCCTGATTGGTCAGAGGAGGGCGGAGCACAGGGAAGGCCCAGGTGGAAGCAGAGGTTAAAAACCACGTGTAGCAGACAAGGAGGCGGACAAGGAAGGAGCCAAGGAGAGAGCCAAGGAAAGAGACAAGCACAGAGTCAAGCACAAGGACAGAGACGGATAGACGAAGGCATACTCCAGGAGTGAGAGTCAGCGGGAGACCTGCTGGAGAGAATGCCAGAGGAGAGTGGCTGAAACCAGATAGAGAGAGAGAAGTCTTGGTGAGAGAAGGAGCCAGAGAGAAGGCTCAAACTCAGGCAGCAGCAGCTCATCGAGAGGCAGTGGCAGTCTCAGGCCAAAGCCCATCTACTGTTTCAGACCAGGAAGAAAGAGATATTGAGCCAGCATTTAAAAGCAGAAGTACAAGTAACTGGAGGAGAAAGTGCACGTCAGGCCAGCAACCGGGACAACAGTGATAGCTGGAGAGATGGAAAAGGTATCAGTGCTGACATACATACAGAAACAGCCTCAAGGTAAAGCCGATAATTTCTTTCCTGATAATGTGGCAAGAGGGCTAAGGGCTGGTTTAAAAGGGCAGGAACTGAAACCTTCACCTCCCACCATTTACCAGTGGATTGAAAGCTTAGCCAGTGTTGGAATCCCCAGTGCAGATAACAGAGACGCTTTTGAATCCTCTAAATTAGGGACTTTGCAAGGGATACACTCTAATGAGAGGAATTCTATCTCCAATGCAAAAATACCTACGAGGGCTGACTTGCTGTGGGACCAGTTTCAGCAGTTTCTATGAGATGGGGAAACTTAAAGAAACTCCACAATATGAGAGAGAGACTCTGTTGGTACAAATGATTTTTGAAGAAATGCAAATAGAGACATGTGTGCCTAATGAGGTCTGTTGCCCAGTTCCTATGGATTGTTCTCTGGCTCAAAGGAAAGCTACAGTTGTGAGATAAGAAAGGAAGGAGAAATATAAAACCCTGTAGTAAGGGTAGTGCGTACCACGAGAGTTGTAAGAAGCATTCAATGTTTGTTCTGTTCACTGACTGAGAGCAACGGAGCTGTGACGTGGAACGTTGCATTACAAAGTGAGAACAGCTGTGATAGAGTTCTGCTGCAGTTCATTGTGTGACCACACGGAGCAGTGCAGAGTGTGAGGACACAGAGCAGCAGTAAGGCTGAGAAAAGAAAAGTTTATTTGATTTATTTCTCCTGGTTTTTCCTGAGTTCATCTTTTCTGTTTGGAGATGTTATCCTTCTGCCTTGGTTGAAATTGAACCCCAGCGTGCTTTTAGAAATCCCCATAAAAGAAAATAAAATCTTGCAAAGTCTTACCACCGACTCAACTACAAATGTATTGCCTGAGGAGTGAAAGAACTTTATTCCAAGGACCCTAAGGCTGCCTACCAGCTGTCAGCCTCTTGGCCCAGCCGGTGGGTGTCGCACTATATATCACATCTGAGTGGTTTGCCCTGTACCTAGGGGGCTGAGGACCAGTTCACAGAGTTCCTGATGCCATCCTGGTGTCATGGCAGCTGCTGCTGGTGATATGCTACAACACACCGTAATACAGGTAGCCCATAGATCAGACTAAGGAAGGTTTCTAAACATCCTGCTGGTATGATGGGGTCCTGCAGTTGCAGGGTAAAACATCTGCCCCACCCCCTGGGACTGTGTAACATGCCCAAAATCGTATGTTAGTCCCAATGGTGATATGCGTGTGTGTGACCCAGCAGTCCAAATCATCTGCCCTACCCCCACTTGGCCAGATAGTCCAAAAAGGTGGGTCCACAGGACCCCTGCTGATATGGAATATGCTGTTGTTGCTGTTTTTCCAATCCACCCTACCCCCAGGAGTCCTGAAAGCCCATCAAAGTGGGCTGTCACTCACCCTGGTGATATGTTGTTGTGTGTGCAAAGACAGTTCTATACATTCTCCTATCCCCAGGAGTCCTGAGAGCCCATCAAAGTGGGCTGTCAGGCACCCTGGTGATATGGTTCTGTGCGCCTAGACAGTTGAATACATTCTCCCTATCCCCAGGAGTTGTGAGAGGCCATCAAAGTGGGCTATCACTCTCCCTGGTGATATTGTTGTGTGTGCAAAGACAGTTCTATACATTCTCCCTATCCCCAGGAGTCCTGAGAGCCCATCAATGTGGGCTATCACTCACCCTGGTGATATGGTTGTGTGTGCAAAGACAGTTCTATACATTCTCCCTATCCCCAGGAGTCCTGAGAGCCCATCAAAGTGGGCTATCACTCACCCTGGTGATATGGTTCTGTGTGCCTAAACAGTTGAATACATTCTCCCTATCCCCAGGGGTCCTGAGAGCCCATCAAAGTGGGCTGTCAGCCACCCTGGTGATATGGTTCTGTGTGCCTAAACAGTTGAATACATTCTCCCTATCCCCAGAGGTCATGAGAGCCCATCAAAGTGGGCTGTCAGGCACCCTGGTGATATGGTTCTGTGTGCCTAGACAGTTGAATACATTCTCCCTATCCCCATGGGTCCTGAGAGCCCATCAAAGTGGGCTGTCAGTCACCCTGGTGATATGGTTCTGTGTGCCTAAACAGTTGAATACATTCTCCCTATCCCCAGAGGTCATGAGAGCCCATCAAAGTGGGCTGTCAGGCACCCTGGTGATATGGTTCTGTGTGCCTAGACAGTTTTACACATTCTCCCTATCCCCAGGAGTCCTGAGAGCCCATCAAAGTGGGCTATCACTCACCCTGGTGATATGGTTCTGTGTGCCTAAACAGTTGAATACCTTCTCCCTATCCCCAGGGGTCCTGAGAGCCCATCAAAGTGGGCTGTCAGGCACTCTGGTGATATGGTTCTGTGTGCCTAGACAGTTGAATACATTCTCCCTATCCCCAGGAGTCCTGAGAGCCCATCAAAGTGGGCTATCACTCACCCTGGTGATATGGTTCTGTGTGCCTAGACAGTTGAATACATTCTCCCTATCCCCAGGAGTCCTGAGAGCCCATCAAAGTGGGCTATCACTCACCCTGGTGATATGGTTCTGTGTGCCTAAACAGTTCAATACATTCTCCCTATCCCCAGGAGTCCTGAGACCTGCGTAAGGTGTACTGTCAGTCACCCTGTTGCTGTGGTGTATGCAGCTGATGATGTGTGCTAGGACACCCAACCCCCAGGGGGCCAGAGACCTGATTGCAATGGTGGGTGTTATTCAGATATTGTGTTAGGTTATGGCAGGTAGGTTGCACATCTCCCGTAGTCTGTGAGGTCAGCACCTCATCACACACATCTTTGATGTATCCAGATGGTATGCTAGGTGCAGATGTGGATATGTGTAACAGCACCCTACCCCCATGAGCTATGAGATCTGATTACAAAGGCCTTTAACAGAGCTATGTCCCCATAAATGTATGCTGAGTCAGGTCACACATCTGCCCACTTGTTACGAATCCCAAACCTTGTTGCAGATGAACATTACTGATGGTGTTGGAAGGATACATGCACCTGTTGTGGTTGCACAGCACAGACAGAAACCCTGACATGAGCACAGGTGGCAATAGCCTATTCTGGTGCAATGGCCCCTGCCTCTGGTGTTGGCAACCACACCTGCTGTAAGCATACAAGGCCCAGGTCTTAGGAACATAACAACATAAGATAGCCCATATTGGGTCATTCCCCTCATCCTTCACGCCCAGTATGCTCTTTGCAACAGTGTCCAAACTAGGTTATACGTACCTAGCAGTATCCCCAAGAGAGACACGTTACACAATGCTTGTAGTGGGTCAAGCATTGCTATCCTGGGCCTTGTAGAAACCCAAATGTCATGGTAGTGGCCCCTGGCAAGTTGAATAGGGCCACCTACACAATGTTCCATGTATGGCCACAGCACCCATGATTGTTAGGATATCATGTTGCCAGTGGGGTTGGGTCCGAGGATGTGCGTAGATCATGACAACACAAATGTGTTCAACAGACCACATACGGGGTTAGGGGGGTTACCATGGACACCATCATTGGCAATCAAAATGTGGCATGGTCATGCAATGTCATGCAAGGGGGCCACAGGGGACTGGACTGATGGGTTCAGGGTGCCAGGCACACTGCACATAGGTGTCACTGCACACATGTCCAGAGACACAGCTACGCATGCAGGTGGCACTGGGAACAGGTAATCGCCTGGAACAAGCAGGAAGTAGTCCTTACATGTGGGTATCATCGGTACCGACGGAGCCTGCGTGGGAACGGTCTCCAGTGTCCAATAGGAAAGCTATTGGAAGCAACCCCACAGCGCCTGTGTGCTGTCATCTTGCCTTTCCCCCAAATTGGCTCTCTCTCCAGTTCATTGTTTTCCACAGAGCCAGCAGGTCATTGTTCCTGTCATTGCTGAAAAACAGCTATTGTAGTGCCACTCCTGTGGCAGTGTCTGCCTGTTTTTCTTTACTGGTACCACTGGTCTTCTAATTTTATTTTCTAAAAGGTCAGATTCCCCCACACAATGAAACCTTTTTAACAAAAGAGCAACAATCCCCTTTGTAGGTCTCCCCCCAGTTTGGCATTAGGCCCTAATCCCTCCTCCATCATGGAAAAGCACTCCTCAGCTGCAGAACATATGCTGATAATGTGCCGGTACCTTCTCAGTCACTGACAACCATGATTGGTGTCCCAAATGCTAATGGCCAGATCAATGCATGTCTGAATGTTTGGCCTGTGGGATGTTATCCAAGAGTGTTTGGCAGAACAGAGCAGCCAAGCTCGGTACCCTCTTTCCCTCCAACGTGGCCTTGGTGGCAGCCATGTCATCAAGGGCTTCCTCTTCCTCCCGTGGATCTCAGGTAACCAAACACAAATCTGTCCGTTCCTGAAAGGGTACATCCCCCTCAAAATATCGGACTGCCACTGGCATTGCCCTTGAGGAGCACGCTCCGGGCAAACAGCCCCAGTGGGAGTCCCTGGCCTCCAAAGCCACTTTGGGACTCCATGAAGTTCTGGAGGCCTCAATCTGGTCCGACCACCTGGTGCTATGCTCTGGGGTCCTGGCTTTGGCCAGTACTCATATACAGACATCGTCAGTGTTGATTGACCAGAGGATCGTGGCCATCGAAAGCAGTCTGGCAGCTCTCCTTGCGGCATCAAAGACCATGGTTCCACCCCAGACCCTGCAAAGTGCAGCACCGGTATGTGCAGAAATTGCAGGACCGGCATTGGCAAATGCACCATTGGTGCTGATGAGTACCGGTATCCACACACCGGTACCGTGTCACTCCGATACTGAGGCCAATTGGTATTGATACCTCAATTTACCTGAGCCTCCGTAGAGAAGATACATCCAATCTCCTGAGGGGTCTGATGACTCTGACAGCTCAGAGGGTAATGATGTACCTCTCCAGGACAAGCCTGCCTCTCCCAAGAGGAGAATGTCCCCTCCTCAGGATATGTCCTTCCTGGATCTCCACACACATGTAGTCAAGGGCCTCTCCATTTCATTAGTAACTCATTGTGAGCACAGGCCACGGGAGACAGAGATTCACCAATATCACCAAACTCCATAGGAGGCAGACATCCTGCCAATACATCAGATCTTAAGGAATCCTCTTTTGAGAATGTGGAAGAATCCTCTTACCACCTCTCCACATTCTCACATGTGCCTACTATGTATTGTGTGCCTCCGTCGCCTGGTTTGCACAAAGGACACCTCCCTGATCACTCCATCATGGTGGAGTGTGCTAGGAGGAGAATTAAACGTTACAAACAACATGCCACCAACCCTCCTGGTAGGGAGTGTAAGACATTAGATGCCTTTGGTCGCTGTGTCGTCCATACATTCAAGTTTTCAGACAGGACAGGTTCCTATATCATGTACATGGGAATGTTCCTGACGGAGGTCACACAAGATCTACAACTGGTAAGTCCACATCTCGCAGATCACAGAGGTCACTACTATGTAGCACCTGTCAAGCATGCCCAGAACATTTCAAAAGTTGTGAACAGGGCAGCTTTTGACTGTTTTTCATGCAAAGGCAGAGTCTCTGCCATTGCTATTGGGGCAAGGAAACTTGTCTGGCTGCAAGCCTCTCACCTGGAACAATGGGTACAGGATAAACTGGCCAACACCCCCTGTAGTGGTGCAAACTGGTTTTTAAAAACCGGCAGGACAATTATACCTTGACAAGGCTTTCAAATATTGTAGATCCTGCAAAGATGAGAGCCTTAGAAAAGCGCTTCCTCTCCAAAAAGAAAGGATACTATCAGTCCTATGCTCAGCAAGGACAACCTGCAGTACAAGCTGCTAGAAAGGGTCAACAAGCTACTAAGCAGAGAAAGCCGAGAGCTACTCTGCCTCAGAGGACCCAGCAGCCTCAGCCCCCACAGGGTCTTTGACTCTGTGATGGAGTACCTGCCCTTCCTGGCCCTCCAGGGAAAGCAACCGTCAACAATACCAGGAAGATTAGGTCACCTCATCCACAGATGGAGGCAAATAACATCAGAACCCTGGACTGTGTCCATCATAGCCTGCCGCCTCCTACAAAGTAAGGACATTGAGTTTGCAAACGTCCCCCCAACTGAATCCAGAGGTAAAACATCTTCTACCTCAAGGAGCAATGGAAGAGGTACCTCATCTCCAACAGGGTTCTGGGTTCTCCCCCCCCCCCAATTTCCTCATACCAATGGAAAAAGGAGGTCACAGACACATCTGACATTTCAGAGAACTGAACAAGTTACTGTTCCAAAAGACATTCAAAAAGATTTCTCTAGGAAACGTACTTCCTGACCTACACAGGCAGAAATGCCTTTGTTCTCTAGATCACAAGGATGCGTACACCCATCTTCTCTGCCAACAAGCACAGCGAAAGTTCCTTTGGTCCCCCCATCAAGGAAACCACTATCCAAAAAATGTTTTCCCTTCAGCCGTGCCTCAGCACCCAGAGTATTCACAAAGTGCATGTCTGTGGTAGCTGGTTTGGCCCGTACCAGGGGAATATTTTTGTGCCCCTACTTGGAGGACTGCCTCATCCAGGCACAGTCACAAACACATGCCCAGGCCTCTCTCTCTTACACAATGCACGGACTACAATATCTAGGCCCTGTCAGAGATCTCGTGGAATCCTTTCTGACTCCCACGTAAACGCTGGAGCTCATAGGAGCAAGGCTAGATACCAGACTGCCAAAGACCTACCTGACTCAGCCTTCCTGTCCTCGCATTGTGCAACGTGTTTGGACAGCACTACAAAAAACTAACCTCTCGCCTCGAGAGATGCATCAGCTGCTGGGTCACATGGCATCTACGATGCATGTGGTCCCCTACGCTTGTCTCCACATGAGACCAGCCCAGTGGGCCCTCTCTTCCCTAGTGGACGCAAGCAACAGGCTGTCTCTCAGATGTGATAGTAAACTCAAAGCGCCATACCCTGTCCCTGGACTGGTGGCGGTCAGCACAAAACCTGTTGGAGGGGTCACCTTTCCTGCAAACCCCTCCTCAGATCCCATTATCAACAGATGCCTCCAAAGTGGGGTTGGCTGCACATGTACTGGATACCTCCACCCAAGTCACCTGGAATTGTCTGGAGAGTCATTTCCACATCAATCTGTTTGAGCTCTGAGCAATTTGCCTGGCTCTTCATGTCTTCCATTCCCTTCTACAGGCCAATGGAATACTACTTTACGCAATCAGGTAGCTATGGTCTATGTGAACAAACAAGGAGGAACAGGCTCTCTGTCCCTTTGCAACGAAGCTCTTCAACTGTGGTCATTTGCCAGACAGCAGCAGATCCATCTCCTGCCAGTCTATCTCCCTGGCAATCAAAACTGTTAGCCATACAAACTCAGCCATGTTCTGCTTCCGCACAAATGGTCTCTACACATGGACCAACTTTGTAGAGTATTGCAACTCTGGGGAACTCAAGATTCATACCTCTTCGCAAGTCCATCATATCCCAAACCTACACGGTTCTGTTCACGAATCCCAGCTCAGAGCTACCAAGCGAGGGATGCTGTCCTCCTCAACTGGGGGCAGGAATGCCTATATGCCTTTCCTCCCATTCTCTTGATTGCCAAGACCCTATTGCAACTCCTGAGGGACAGAGGCAACATGATCCTCATAGCCCCACGCTGGCAACAACAGGTCTGATACCCTCTGCTTCTACATCTGTCCCAGGTTCCACCCCTGTACGTAGGGTCAGCTCCAGACTTACTGTCGCAGGAGGAGGGGAATGTATGGCATACAAAAACCCCCCCGTCTCTGCAGCTCAGAGCCTGGCTACTGACGGCTGTAACTGCTTTGGCCCTCCCCTCATTCAGGAAGTGCATGATGTCTGTTATGCTTCCAGGAAACCTTCCACAAGGCAGTCCTATGCCATCAGGTGGACGTGACATTTCATTTGGTGATAACAAAAGGCCTGCAACCCTCTTGTCATCCGTATATAAACATGTTTTTGACAAACTCCATTACTTATCAAACAATGGTCTCCAAATTGAGTCAGTCAGAGTCCATTTAAGTGCCATTGCTGCTCCTTCTGAACCCATCAATGGACAACCCATTTCATCCCATCCTCTCATATACGGAATCATGAGAGGCCTGCATCTACCAAAACCTGGCCTTAGACCACCTCCAGAGGCATGGGATCCCAATCTGCTTCTAGGGCAGCGTATGCTGCCGCCTTCTGAGCCCTTAGACACTACTTCGTTAAAGTCTCTGATCTGGAAAGTAAAATACCTTCTTGCAATCACATCATCAAGTCGTAACAGTGAATTTCAAGCTCCAGTGGCTGATCCACCTTACACACCGTTTCACCATGATAAGGTAGTCCTAAGGACACATCCACACTTCATGCCTAAGGTGGATTCCTCCTTTCATTTGAAACAAGAGGTGTAGTTACCTGTAGTCTTTCAATAGCCACATGCTTCAAATGCAGAGAAGACTCTTCATACCTTGGACTGTGAAAGAGCTGTGGCTTTTCATCTGCAGAGGACCAAGCAACACAGAAGGTCCCCTCAGCTATTCTGAGTCTCTGATCCCTCGCATTTGGGTACAGCAGTTTCAAAAAGATCTCTATCCAACTGGATTGCTCAATGTATTGCCTTTTATCTATCATAGCTAACACCATTCACTGGTGGCCCATGTTCCCGCTCACAATGTGAGAGTCATGGCAGCCTCACGGGCTCACCTCCATTCCGTCTATATTAACGACATTTGTGGAGCAGCTACCTGGTCCTCGGTTCACGGCCCACTAATGCTTGGATAAAGGCTCCCGCAGGCATGCTATGGTTGGTCAGGCTGCTGTCCAAAACCTCTTCCATACATAATCCACTCCTAGCTGCCTCTCTTACAGGATGCCAGAGATCCATGGGAGGAAGTGGAAGCCCTCCACAGGCCCTCACCACTCTGGGGATCCTTCCCTGGCATCTACATCTAGGGTTTCCTCACACGTGATGACCACGTCCTGCTTGTTCCTGGTGATAGCATAGTTAATCACCTGTAACAGGTGATCTCCGGGAACAGCAGGATGAGGTAATCACAACCAACCCATCTCCCCTAGCGGGTTGTGTCTCTCTCTCTCTCTCTCTCTTTCCCTATCTCTCTCTCTCCTTGTGTCAGCTTTCAACTCAACTGGAGAGAGGCATTTTGGAAAGGCAGGAAGGCAGCACGCACGCACTATGGGATGCTCCCAAAAGCTTTCATATAGGTTGCTGGGGAGCGTTCCCACACAGGCTCAGTTGGTACCGACGCTACCCACATGTGAAAACTTATTCCTGGTGTTCCTGGAGATCACCTGTTACACGTGACTAACTATGCTGTACATGACACACACAGCAGTGGAGCAGGAGCAGCAAGATGCTGGCCACACAGATGTTTGTTTATGTTGCCCACCCACCAGAGGTAAGCAGTCACTGATGCCCCCACACATTGTTTTCACATCCACAGGTAGAGGATCTCCGGAAGAAGGGGCGCGAGTTGCGCCTCCACCACAGTGATTACCTTGCCCGTCTACAGAGGGCGGCGCAGGCAGAGCGTGATGGTGAGTATTGACATCCTTGCTGCCCAGTAACAAATGTCACATTGGCCCACCAGCCTGTGTGGTGCCTGCATATGTACATGTGTTATGTGACACACTTGATAATGTGCTGATGACTGTCATCTTCCACAGAGGGTGATGACAACGATGAAGAGCCCACCACATCTGCGTATGCCCTGAGGCGCCCCCCTGCCCACCATGCCCCAAAGGTGGGGGTGGTGGTGGTGGAGGAGGAACCTGAGGTGGAGGCGGAGGATGAGGATGAAGAGCCGGTGGAGAGTGCAGCAGAGGAGGGGGCTGATGGGGGCATGGAAAGGGTGGGTGGCAGGGTGGCAGGGGAGGGAGAGGGTGTGTCTGATGTGGGTGTGGAGGGAGGGGTGGAGGAGGGTATGGAGGGTGGGTGGGAGGTGGCAGGGGGGGAGGAGGGGGATGTGTGTGTGTGGGAGAGTGATGGGGAACACAGTGCAGCACAGGGCACTGTGGGCTCCCGCCAGCCATGCCATGTTGCGCCACCATCCAGGGCCACACACAGGTCACATGCACATGCCACCACCCAGACCCCTGGGATTATGTGTGTGTGTGGTGGCAGGTGTGTGGCGGACCTGTATGTGGCCCTGGATGCCTTGGAGCAGCGAGTGCACCTCCTAGTGCACTCGCACCAGTGGCTGGCAGGAGCCATTCAGCAGGTGGCCGCCGAGGTGGAGCGGCTGCCATGTCGGCGGCCATCCCCTAAAGGGCGTCAAAGGAGTCATTGATGGCGCCTGTGATGTCCACACACGTGCCCTGTGCTGTCCTGTGTTCCATCACTGGGCATGCAGCTTGCAGGGAGAGGGTCTGGCTGATGTGGGGGTGGGGGGAGGGGTGGAGGAGGGTGTATAGGGCGGGTGGGGGTGGCAGGGGGGAGGAGGGGGTTGTTTGGGGGGGAGGATGATGGGTATTGTCCCCATCCCTAACATTGTATTATATTCCCTTTTTTTTTAACAATATACACACTGTTTGTTAATTCGAAATGGTCACGTGTCTCCCTTAGCAACACACTATGGATGCAAGCATGGGATATGTGTGTAGACAGGTATGTGTTGTAAAGGTAGACATGGGTATCATGCGTGGACTGGCTCCACATGCAGTCGTGGGGAATGACCATGTGTGTAGGAGTGTGAGTCCAGGGTGGACCCTGAGATGCAGAAATGTAGATGACAGCCCTGTATACTGAGGCACGTGCATGCTGTGTGCAATGTGTGTGAACCATTTCTGATGCAACATGCCTGTGTGCCAATAGTACAACTTGCAAACCAGTATGTCTGTGCTGGCAGGGTAAGATGTACTGATGAGCCCAGGAGCTACTCAGGGGTAAAGCTGTTGAGTGTGTCCTGGGACAATACATGTCACAGGGATGGTTGGTGAGTAACCGTATACGTTTGTGGGGGGGGGGGGGGCAGGCACGTAGGCAGTGTTGCAGGCAGGGACAAGGGTCACACATGTGTGTCCAGTGTAGGGGGTATGACAGGATTTTAACTGTGACGGCTCCCAACACTGGACATGTAGCTCAAGGACATTCCCCCTGTGCAACCCGGGAGGATATACATCCAAGGGTGTTGAAAGAACTGAAATATGAGATTGCAGACCTGCTATTAGTAATCTGTGAACTATCATTAAAATCATCTCTAATACCTGAAGAATGGAGGATCGCCAATGTAACACCAATTTTTAAAAAGGGTTCCAGGGGTGATCCGGGAAACTACACACCGGTGAGCCTGACATCAGTACCGGGAAAAATGGTAGAAACCATCATAAAGAATAAAATTACTCAGCATGTAGATAGTCATGACCTAATGGGAGACAGCCAACATGGCTTTAAACAAGGAAGATCTTGTCTTACTAATCTGTTATGTTTTTTGAAGGAGTGAATAATCAGGTGGACAAAGGTGAGTCGGTTGATATTGTGTATCTGGACTTTCAGAAAGCCTTTGACAAGGTCCCTCATCAGAGACTTTTGGCAAAACTAAAGAGTCATGGGATAGGAGGCAGTGTACTATTGTGGATCAGGAACTGGTTAAAAGATAGAAAGCAGAGGGTAGGGCTAAATGGCCAATTTTCCCAATGGAGAAAGGTGAATAGTGGTGTACCCCAGGGATCTGTGCTGGGTCCGCTGCTTTTTGACATATTCATAAATGACCTGGAAAGTGGAATAACGAGTGAGGTTATCAAATTTGCAGATGACACAAAACTATTTAAAGTTGTTAAAACCCAAGAGGATTGTGGAAAATTGCAAGAGGATCTTGATAAATTGGAAGACTGGGCATCAAAATGGCAGATGAAATTTAATGTGGACAAGTGCAAGGTTATGCACCTAGGGAAGAACAACCCAAACTATGGTTACACGATGCAAGGTTGCACATTAGGAACCACCACCCAGGAAAAAGATTTAGGCGTCATTGTGGATACCATGTTAAAACCCTCGGCCCAGTGTGCAGCAGTGGCCAAGAGAGCAAATAAAATGCTAGGTATGATAAGGAAAGGAATGGAAAATAAAACAAAAGATATTATAATGTCTCTATATCGTTCCATGGTGAGACCGCACCTTGAATATTGTGTGCAATTCTGGTCGCCGTATCTTAAAAAGGATATAGTGATTTTAGAAAAGGTTCAGAGAAGAGCCACCAAAATGGTAAAGGAGATGGAAGGATACTCCTATGAAGAAAGGCTAAAAAGGTTAGGGCTCTTTAACCTGGAAAAGAGACGGCTGAGGGGAGATATGATAGAAGTCTATAAATTAATGAACGGAGTGGAACGGGTAAACGTAGATCGATTGTTTACCTTATCAGAATATAGAAAGACTAGGGGACATGCAATGAAGCTACAGGGTAAACTATTTAAGACTAATAAAAGAAAATATTTTTTCACTCAACGTGTAATCAAACTCTGGAATTTGTTACCGGAGGATGTAGTAAAGGCTGTTAGTGTAGCTGGGTTTAAAAAAGGTTTGGACAAGTTCCTGGAGGAAAGGTCCATAAACCATTATTAAGAAGGGACCCAGGATATCAATGTTTGAACCAATACAAGCATTGTGGAACCTGTGTCCCTTGGGGAAACTGCTAGGTACATATGACCTAGATTGGCCACTGTTGGAAACAGAATACTGGGCTTGATGGACCTTGGTCTGACCCAGTATGGCATATCTTATGTTCTTATGTTCTTATGTAAACCGCCAAACTGCAGCCCAGGGGCTGGGATCTGACACAGTGCATGGCACACATGGCATGTGATGGTGTCTGTGCAGTGATACCTGCCAGTACAGACACCCCACCATCGAGGGGCGTGTGTGTGCGACACAACAAGCATTTGCACACTACCTAAGGGGAGCACAGGGACACACATTGGAAAACACACGAATGTACTGGTTAACAGCTGTTTATTGGTCCCGGAGTCACCTCCTGCGTGGCCGCCCACGCCTCCCATGGCACACCACCCCCCGCGGAACTGCACCTTGTCCTGGTGCCTCAGGTGTCGGTGCCGGTGCTGGTGCTGGTACTGGTGATGGTGATGGTGCTGGTACTGGTACTGGTGCTGGTGCTGGTGCTGGTGCTTGCTGCTGCATTAGCCCCACAATGTCCTCCATTGCATTCTCAATGTGGGCAAGCGCCCCTGACCGCATCTCCTCCCGGATCATCCTCAGCTCCCTGGTATTTTCTCCAATTGCCATGAACAGACGCTGGAGTGCCTGATGAGTGCCTGTGGGTGGGACAGAGGGTGATATGTGAGCTTCCTCTCCATTACCAGCTGTCACACATATACATGTCACGCATATCCCAGAAGAGCAGTCTGCAGAACAGTCATGCCTGCCAAACCTACCAACGTTTACATCTGTTTCTCCCATGAGCCATCTCCATGTCTGGAAGGGGTCTGGATGTGGGGTCGTGAGAAACACAGATCTCACACATGGCACATTGCCACAGTTTAATATGACTATGCCAGGTCTGCACACTGCTTGTCTGGGATTGGTCAGATGATCTGAGGGGGCCTAAGACACACATACACATATCTGGGGTGCCCCAATTTCTATAATGCTGGCGCACACTGCAGATTATGTTGTCAAACGATACTGCGTGACAATACCCATGATGAGGTCTCTTTTCTTTGGGCTTATGTGGGGTATATTGGCAAGCACAGTGTGCATGTGTGTGAGCCCCTCACAAATGCAGACACCTGACAAGACATGCTACAGGAGGAAGAATCACAGAGCACAGAAGACAACCCCCCAAAATCAGAACTCTATGCTATGTGGGCAATATGCAATAATTTTGGGGATGTTAGGACAACCCTGTCAGGATCGTGGGGTATGCTGTTACCCACCTTCTGCATTGCGCCGTGCTGCAGCAGTGTGTGTGCGCAGCTCTTCAATGATTGGGTCCAATTCTGGTGGAGGGTTCTCATCTGGCGCTGGTGCATGACTGGGGTGTTGTCTTCTGATCTCCTCCGAGCCCTCTGTGGCAGTGACGTCTGGGGTGTGGTCCTCTGACTCAGGCTGCACGTGTGTGCTTGGGGTCCCGTCACCATTGCTGGTGCTGCCCACAGACATTGTGGGCTGGGGCTCTGCCACATCCTCGGCCAATTGCACCTCCTCCTCCTCAGCTGGGGCCATGGTTGTGTAGTCACCTGGGTTGTGGAAACCATACACAGCACAGATTGGTTTGCATGGTTCAACTACATACAACTGTTTAACACATCCACCCCACAATCAATGTGTGTTTGGCCGTAGCCTGTACATGTGCTAAATAGCTACCACTACAGCTCCTGCTACCACTATTAGGCATATATAGGCCAGTACCTAGCACATCGATGTGTAGATCAGGGGTCCTCAAACTACGGGATGAGGGCCACATGTGGGCCGCCAAGGAGATGTATGCAGCCCGATGGGTGTTTTTGCCGCCGCAGCCAGTCCTCAGGGGCAGCTCTACACAGGACCGCAGCATTCATTTAGCAGCAGCCCAGCTAAGTTAACACCTCACAAACCTGCTGCTGCCGCTGCCGCCGTGCCAGCGGAATAATCCAGCATCCCGCGGGCCCCCCCCTGCTCTGCAGTGTCCTCCATGCAGCCTCAGTGTTGACTGTCAGAGCCACGCAAACAGAAAGAGCTTCTCCTCTTGTGGCTCTGTTAATCCCGCCATAGGCCTGATGGTCTTTTCCATAGGGCCCGTGGCGGCATTGACATGGCCGTGAGAAAGGGATACTCTCCCTTCACGCGGCTCTGACAAGCCCACATTGAAGCCGCATGGAGGACGCTGCAGAGCAGGGGGGGGGGGGGCCCACGGGATACTTGAATTTCCTGCTGCCACAGTGGAAGCAGCAGCAGTAGGCGTGATTGGGTTATTTCGTACCCTATCTTGCCTGATGGGGGTGGAGGAGGTTTGGAGTGGTAAATGGCTATGGGGGGGAGAGGTAAGACTGGAAGTGTGCTGATGTGGGGGAAGGGTTTAGGACAGGTCATGGCCTATGGGTGGTGGTAATATTGACAGTGGGATGATGGGGGGCCTAGGATAGGGGTCGAAATGTGCTGATGGGGGTGCTAAGATTGCAAATGGACTGATGGTGGGGCTAGGAGAGGGCTATAAATAAGCTTTTGGGGGGGCTGGGGTTTGGAAATGCACTTCTGGAGGAACTTGGATAGGACTCGACCTGGGTGTGGAGCTAGGACTAGTACTGGGCTGATGTTGGGCCAGGGATAGGATTGGAAATGGGCTGATGGGGGGCTAGGACTGCAAATGGGCTGATGCACGGACTAGAGGGGAGCGGATGCTGGGTGTGGCTGGAAATAGACGGGAGGTGAGGTTGTGCGAGGATCAGAATGGGATGGAGCTGGACAAATGAAATGGTGAGGGAAGAAAACATTTTGAGGGAGGTAAGAGATATCTACAATTGGACAGATAGTGGGGATTGAGGATGGGGTCTAACATTTGAGTGGATGACCTAGGAATGCGGAAAGAGCACAAGGAGAAAGATTACTATGTTAAAGCAGATGTAGACAGAGAATGGAAACAATACTAGACATGTGACAAAAGGACAAATGGAAAGCAGATGATGGGGAGTTAGCAGAAGACCCAAAGAAACCAGACTAACGTGGCTAGAGCAATTGCCACTGGAAAAACAAAACAAAAATGTTTTGAAACATTCTCTGTTTTTTGTACTTCTGCAGTGTTCTTTGGGGTTTGTTCATATTTTTTTAACACTATATTCCGGGCCTCCAATGGTCTGAGGGACAGTGAACTGGCCCCCTGTTTAGAATGTTTGAGGACCCCTGGTGTGCATTATCCCACAGAAGGACCATCCCTGCTCAGCAGTGCTTAGATTAGACACAGACATAACACGTACAGGTCTGAGAGGGGGCTTGTAGCAGACATGTAGCCACATGTGCAGGGCAGGTATAAAAAGGGACGATACAAATGAAACATGTGTTTTGAGGGCAGAAAAACACAGAGTAAAAGGGGTGGAATGGGGGACAGCACACTAATGAGCCAAAGGCAGAGGGTGGGAGATGATCCAGGGGAGCAGGTATGAGGAGGTGTTAATAAGAAGCCTGATGCACATCCAAAGGGCAGGTACTCAATGGGTTGGGAGCAGCAAGGTGTGATTTGGGTACCTACCTGCCTGGGGATGGGCAGTGTCCAGTGCCTCTGGCAGTCCATAGAGGTTTATTGGCCCTAGCCGCTCTGCCAACTCCTGCTCCAGGGGTGTTAGGGAGGGTGTAAAGGTGGCCTCCCCCTCCAGTGCCCATGGCATGCCACCGCTCTGCCATCATGTGTGCACGCACACCCCTCTTTATGTTGTTAAACCTCTTCCTGAGGCTGTCGAGGTCTCTGCTTGGGCCCCCTGCTTGTGCCACCGCCTCCTGCACCTCCTCCCACACCTGGGTGCGTGTTGCAACAGTGGTGGTGTTGCTTAGTCGTCCGTATAGGACATCATAATTTTCTAGAACAGAAGCCAGCAGGATGTGATTTTCCTGTGGTGAGAATTTCTGGGCCCTCTTCCTTTGCAGAGCTGGCACCGGTATGCGTTTACGTTTTGTAGTGAGAGGACCCTGTGTGGGCTGGATCGATGGCCCTGCAGCATCCACCACACTCCCTGCCATATCTGTCTCCTCCCCAACAGGTGGCCCCACCTCCCTCTCCCTCTCCCTGTCCCTCTCCCTCTCCACTCCTGCCCTGTCCTGTGGCTCCATCTCCCTGTCCTCTCCCTCCCTGTCAGACATTCCTTCTCTTGCCCTTCTCAGCTCCACATCACACCTCCCTCCTCTCTCTGCTATCCGCTCCTTACCTCACCTCCTTTCTCACTCACCTGCTCCTTGACTCCCCTTCTCTCTGTATCCCCTGCTGTACCTCACACCTATCCTCCACAACCAAGCCTCTAACACTCTGACCTGCACCACAAAACCTTAGCTCTCCTAGACACCTGCTTCTCTCTCTCTCTTTCACTGACACCTTCTCTCTCCTGTGCAGCACGTGTAGAGGTTTATTTATAGTGTTTTACGTTGCGCGTGCGCAGTTGCATGAGCACATTGGCTGCGTAGTTGTGCATGCGCAGTTGGCCGCGTGCATTGCGCATGTGCTGGCCAGAGGTGGGAAATGGGTGCTTGCGCATTGCACAGTCAACTATGCAGAGCATGCGTGCACGTGCACCGCCATGCATGCTGCGCATGCGCAGTTGGCTGTGAGCATTGCGCATGAGCTGCGCAGACACAGAACGTGGGTGCATGCGTTAGCGCGTGAGCCGTGGCACATGCACAGTGTTGCGTGTGCACGACGCATGTGCCATGCACACAGCCAACTGCTCACGCACAGTGGTCACGCTCACGCAAATGCGCACGCGCTACGTAAAAAAGCTCTATAAAATGTCCTGAGCACATATTGCACATTGAGGAGTTTTTTGTAGGCGAGGGAGAAAGAAGGTGTGCGTTGGCAGTGACAGATGGAGCGAGTCTGAATCAGGTGTATTGTGGACCGTGACTGGGTTTGTGATTGTTGTTGGTTGTATTGTGTGGCTGTGTTTCTGTGTGGTGTGTAAGGTGTTGTCTTGGTTAGGGAAGTGTTGTCTGTGTTTGACTGATTTAGAGGAGCAGGGCGGGTGGAGGTTATGGCAGCCTTTGTGTTTGCTGCAGCTGCAGCGCGAGGTGGGCAGGTGGTGCGGTTGCGTGACAGGGGAGATGGTGTCTATGGGACTGAGGCACAGGGCATGGGTGTAGTCCCGCAGCAAATCAGACCTGCAGCTGTGGGGGCAGGGCAGACAGTGGCTGTGCACGCACGGCGCAGGAGGCGTGCTGAGGTGCAGGCTCGCCAGCCACGCCTCTACAGGCCCAGGGCCCAGCTCCAGGGCATGTGAGAGGACCAGGTCATCTCCCTGTACAAACTGAGCACAGGGGCTATTAGGGAGCTCTATGAGGATCTAAGATCTGACCTCGAGCCCCTGACTGATCGGTCACATGCCATACCAGGTTTGGTCAAGCTCCTTGCTGCCCTACATTTCTTTGCCTCTGGCTGTTTCCAGTCATCCGTGGCCGCAGTGGGTGGCATGAGCCGCCCCACCTTCTCACGCTGTCTCCACCAAGTACTGCGTGCCATGGTCAGCCGAGTGCAGAATTATATTGCCATTCCACACACTAGGCAACAGTGGTGGACCCTGAACCAGGCCTTTGAGGCGTTAGCCGGGATACCACACGTGATGGGAGCTATTGATTGCACACATGTTGCCCTGATCCCGCCTAGAGACAGGGAGATAGTGTTCCGCAACCGCAAACACTATAATTCCCAGAATGTTCAGGTTGTATGTGATGCAAATATGCATATTCTGAATGTGGTCCCCAGGTTTGCAGGGTCCACCCATGACGCCTATATCCTGCATCACTCGGCACTATTCCAACAATTTGAGGCAGGACAGTATGAGGACTGCATATTGCTGGGTGGGTGTTTCACATTTCTGACATGCACATGGTGCTCATGTGACTAGGTGTATGTGCAAATGTGTGTCTTGCAGTAGATCACTCATTGTGTGTGTGTCTCATCTGCCTGTGTGGGATATAGGGGGAAGGGGGAGGGATTGCCCTCCAAATGCGCCCTGCTATGGTGCTGTGTGATGCTGGTTGATTGGATGCAAGCATTTGTGTGGTTGTTACATATTATGTTGTTGCCACTCCATGCACCTACCCCTTGTCTGGTGTTTCTTAGGTTCACCCACTCAATCTGTAATAGGGTAGACACCCAGGAAGCTCTAAAAAACATGAGAAGTGATCTAGCTAAGCTTGATGAATGGTCTTAAATTGGCCAACTGGGATGTGATGGTAGGAAATGTGAGGTCAGGCTGCTGGCCTGAAGCAATCCAAGGGAGCACTATTGTATAGGGGGTGAAGTACTCTTGTGCACTACAGAAGAGCAGGACCTAGGTGTGGTTGTTTCTGCTGATGTCAAAGTAGCTAACCAGGTTGAATAGGCAAGGGAAAAAGCTAGAAGGCTGGCTGTGTGCATACAGAGATGAATGGCTAGCATAAAACAGGAAGGGAGAATGCCTCTGTATATGTCTTTTGTGAGACCTCATTTGGAGTAGAGTGTGCAATTCTGGAGACTGCACCTTCAAAAGGACGTGCACAGGATGGGGTCGGAGCAGAGGGTGTCTACTAAAATGATTAGTGGTCTTCATTATACAGCATATGAAGACAGACCGAAGGATCTTAGGATGTACGCCTTGGGGAAAGGAGGGATAGAGGTGATATGATGGAGATGCAGAAATACCTCCATGGCATATATGTTGAGGGAGAGAGCCTCTGCAAATTGTACGCAAGTTCAGCTACGAGGGAACATGGGATGAGGGTGGAGGGAGATAGATTCAGGGGTGATATGCCACCATATTTCTTTATTGAATAGGTGGTGGATCCATGGAATACTCTCACAGTGTAGGTGGTAGAGACGAGGACAGTAACCACATTCCAAACAGCATAGGACAAACACAGAGGATCTATAAAGGATAAAAAGGGGACTGTTGTACCTGTTGATATGGACGGACAGACTAGATAGGCCATGTGGTCCTTTTGTGTCATCATATTTCAATGTTGCAATGCTGCATAGTTGTGATGTCATATGTTTCTTACAGAATGTGTAATGCATTTGTTTTGCACATATATACCTGTGTCCATTTGAGGGGACATGAGTTCATGCTCTAACTTACCTCATGTCTTTCTACAGGTGATGCAGGATATGGGTGTCGCCCCTGGTTGCTGACCCTTGTGCGTCAACCACGGACACGTGCAGAGCGGAGGTACAATGAGGCCCATGCCACCAGCCGCTCTGTCATAGAGCGCACCTTTGGCGTTTTGAAGAGTCCCTTCAGGTGTCTGAATAGGACAGGCGGCGCCTTACAATATACTCCACAGACTGTGACAGAGATCATCATAGCCTGTTGCATCCTGCACAACATTGCTCTCAGGCACAATATCCCTGCAGAGATTAATGAGGGTCTGGAGGATGATCCGACGTGCCCCCCTGTACGTGCCCGTGAGGACACACGTGAGGGCACAGCAATCAGGCGGCAGGTGATTGCACAGCTCTTCTCATGTACGTACTGCATATGTTCCCACATTTTTTGCTATATGTGTGTAGTGCTAATACAGATCAGAATTTGTAGACCAATATCAGTAGGATGCAACACTGCAGTGACATGTGACAGACACTGGCTGGCCATCCCAACGTCAAATATCAGCATGACTGGGAACCAAACCATGTGGGCAGGGCAGAACAGAGGGCTGAGGTGGATGATGTGGGTGGGTGCTTTTAGGCTTGTGGGAGGTTTTGGGGTGACATTCGTGGTTTGTGGATGATTGTGATAATGGATATTGTGCAACAACTGTTAGTTTGTGTTATGCTTTGGGTGCAGCAAGGTGAGAGGCATTTGGTGTGGGTTTGACACTGGGAGAGAGGACCATGTTTGGGGCCACTTGTGCAGCTGTGTGTGTTTTTCATTTGGGATTTTGAGCTGATTGTGTGTGTGGTATGCTCTTGTAAGCTGGATGTGTTGGTCTGTAATTTTTGTATAGCGTTACATGTGCTATGTAGCACTATATACATGCTCAGTACTATCTGTCATAATGGTAATTGAAACCCTTACGGGGAGTTAGTGGCACAACACAGTGTGGCAGACTGTATAAGTCATCGCGTAGCCCTAACATGGATGCGGAGAAGGATAGGGAAAGTGTGCATTATCCAGCCAGGGGTTTTTTGTTTTTATTTTTCCATTGCAGAATAGACATGCAGTGCAGTGTTGCATATGTACACACAAACAGAAGTGATTCAGGCAAGATCAACAAGGTGTAGGTTACAGTAGGCAAGCTGAGAGATCAATGTGGGGGTGGATTGGGTTTTAGGGTTGCTTTCAGGGAAATGAAATAATTTTTTTCAACAAATTGTTTTGAGCAAATCTAGCTGATGACATGTGTCATGATGCGGGCACTAATAAAGCTGATTTTATGAAAAGAAATCCTGATTTAGAGGAACTAGAGGTGCAGTTACCTCCTGGCACACATAGAGGGAGCGGGAGCAGACATACTGATCCTAGTGAATCTAATCACAGTAATGACCTGCAGCTGACAGAGAACCTGGAAGTCAGTAACAAAGGTTCTCTTTATAAACCAGAGCAGAACGCTCTTGGAGAGCAGCAGGAGGAGAAGGAGAAGCAGCAGGAGGAGAAGGAGAAGCAAAGGCAGGAGGAGAAGGAGACGCAAAGGCAGGAGCAGAACCGAAAGACACAGCAATGGAGGTGGCAGCAGTTGCAAAGAAAGCCATGGACAAATAAGCAGTGGGAACAACAGCAGGAGCTGAGAAAGGAAGGAACTGGAACCGGAGCTGAACTAGAAGCTGAACCAACAGTAAAGCCTAGAAGCTATCAGAGGTACAAACCTGTTGGCTGTGAAAGAGGCCAAGCTGGAAGTGGGAACAGAAACAGACCACACGAGGTGGGAAGCCATAGAATCCAAACTAAGCCTATTGGGCAAGGAGAGTTTGGTAGAAGGTGCTCCAAGGTAAGAGGCGGTGCCACGCCTAGTTCTTTTACTCTGCCTGTTTATGATACAAGGAGAAGGAAGCTAAGAACCAGAGGGGAAGGTTCTGTAAGGAGTTTATCTCCAGAAAAGCACTGCTCAGTTTTATCCAGTCAGAAGGAAAAACAGTTGTATAAACAACAGAGGTTTTTACTCCATGAGCCAAGGTTTGAAACAGTAAGGTTTAACCCTAAGCACTGCACTGCTGGAAGCCACCCGCAAAGAAAGCTTCTCTCTAAAAACAACCTGAATAAAGATTGGTATTCTAATTTACCACCAGCCATAAGAGTTCCTGCTTACCTAAAGCAAAAATCCCATGCTGAAGATTGTCAGGCTAACATAGACAGGGATAGTGAAACCCCTTTGACCCAATATGAGGAAGAGGATATGATGGAGGTAGATTCCCCCCATACTATTCCCTCATCTTTGCCGGAGGACATGGAGTGCGATTGGTGCACGGCCTACGCTCCCAAGTGTGCCTGCTGTAACGAAGAATGAATGTAAATATACTTTTGGTTGTTTATTGTGAAGAATATTACCTTTAAGAAAAACCTGCTATAAACTGTGAAGTAACAGTTCTCAAGCCAGAGAGCCTTGGCACCTTTTGAAACAAAGGACTATTTTGTTAAGCAACGTATCTCTAATTTGAACCCATGCATTATAACGGGGAATAAAGCCTTTTATTACCCTTCACTCAGGTCTTATTGTTCTTTATAGCGCTACATAGTGGCGTGCAATCTTTGTGTCACGACACCTTGTGGCACATGTCAACATAAACCCATGACTCAACTAAAGGCTGTATAATTGCATAGAGGAGGAGAGTGCGTGCCAAGACACCAACTATATTGCATACCCTAGAGAAGGAACGTAATGGCCACATACACAAAGAGGCTATGATGGGAGGGGGGTTATTAGGTGCACATATAGGCTATCCATGCTTTGTCATTATCACTTTCACACAGTGGGCTGACATGCAGCCATCAGGGTCACGTCAAAAGGGTGCGGTTTAGTGGACATAACGCAGACATTGAGATATATGTTTAGCAACTCAGTAGCACACAGCTGTTAATGTTAGTCAAGGTATGAGATATACACACCAGGAAATGTGTTTGGACAGAGGATCCAGGAAGTGCCCCTGCATATTTCCATGTGTTACAGCAATTGACAGCGGGGTAGCAGACGACATTGGGACACCAGTACACACAGTGAAGTGCCATTGGGAGCAACATGGGGGACCCAGGATAATACTGCAGCCTTGGAGTGAGTCGGGAACACGGTAGGGAAAAAACAGTCATGTTCACTAGTGTGTGCGACAACAGGGATCTGAGGGAGGGGACAGACAGAGTACGGACCCCTGTAGTTTGGCAAAGACATGTCCTTGATGTCTCTCACATGGGAGAGATGTGTACAGTGTGATGATGAACAGTGAGTCTGTAAAGGATGTTGGGGGGTGTGGAAGCTGGGGACAGGAATGTGCATTGTGTGTTGCACAGCTAGAACATGACATATGTATGTTTCCCTTGTGTTTCCCAATGCACAGGACATAGTTGTTGAAGCTCCTGGTGCTGTGGTGCATTGGCTGTGACTGTACATCAGCCAACATGCTGGGGTAGGTGGAACTACAGCTATATTGTCTGTGCCAGCAGTCAGGGGGAACACATGTTCTCGGTGATCTTTCCTATTGTCCAGATGTTGTGGTTCACCTCTTTTCCATGCACCTGCCTAAACCATATTTTGCTGTTGACACACATATCCCCATGTGTTCCTATTCCAGTATGTCTTCAGCAACCCTGTCTCTGGGACATGTCCAACAGAGCTGCATGTGTGTGGAGGTTGTAGGTTTATGGGTGGTGGCCTACACGTGCACCCTTCCCCGACATTGTACCATGAGCCAACACCAGGGTATCATTGCATTTCACAGGGCCTTTATGTGTACAAATCTCCACTTGTGGACATACAGGCCATATGCTACTGCTGGCACGCTGCCCTTTGCATACTGTGTGTGTGTGTGTTCTTGTGTTGGCTGTGTGATGATACAGTGTTCAGGCTTTTTACATTATCATGTGTTGTGAGGGGTCTGTACACCTGGGGGGCGGTGGTGACTGTGCTATCTCTACCTTACAGGTGTTTACCGTGTAACCATTGTGGACATGTGTTGTGTGTTGGGAACAGAACTGTGTCTTGTGTTCTGACATACCACTGTTGACCTGCTTTTTGTATCACAGATATCGGCGTGACATGGTGACATGGAGATTCTACATATTTCGCTGACATTGTGTCCCTTCACTGTGACCTGTTATGGCCTTTGAGTGGCTCAGAGGATCCAAGACATCCACCTGATGCAAGCACAAGGTAGTTTGCACCTTTGTTCTTTTGGTAATGACATCAGCCTTTACATGTTAATGATTTACTGTTTGTGTCATATACATTTCATGTTGGCTCTGTGTTCACGAACGCTGATGCACATAGGATGGAGCTCTGAAATGCCTGTGTTACATGGGCATGGACAGAAACATATCCATGTGACACCCGTGTGTATGCTTCCAATTCTAAATGTCCCCAACATGCAATGTTTATTGTGTTGTGATCATGTCATGTTTGCCTGTGTGTCCCTTCATTATGTGCTTCTTAATGATTGACTCTCTGCAATTTGTGCTTATGTTGCAAGGCGCATACCAATACAATATTTCTCCTCTTCTGACACAGGGCAGAGAACAAACCAGACACATCTATTACAGTGCATGTGGCATCGCCATCACCCACCTGTTGGGGGACAGAACACCATGGAACTTTCCCTGGAAAATGGTGCCATAGGATGTTTGACCTGTGCGAGTGCGACACATGCCTAGGATGGACAGTATTATTTTTGGATTGCTACTTTGCCCATGAGAGACCTGTCCAACACACTGTTGCTGCCGTGCTCTGGTTGGGAGTCATGCTCATCGCAGGAGACACACAGGACCTTTCATGTACTGTGGCATATTGGGATGTGACACTTGACTATGCATGCCCAGGGTTGCAAGGATAGTCTTAACCTGACGTGTTGGATTGCAGATATGCTTTGGACTTTGCACACTGTGTACTGGTCCCCACGTGTGAATCAGGGACTGCCATTGTCACTGTATGTTGCACATTCCTCCACAGTTGTTTCTTTTGGCCATGTGTGTGACATGGAACACAGGATATGCTCATCTGTTTGTTTCAACACAAGCATACAGCCATACGTGTGGCATAGAGGTAGCGATGGAGAGGTCCTGTTGTCTATGTCCACCTAATCTCCACCTGGAGCTGATACAGGTTTTGCAACAACACCGCTTTAATGCACACCAGCATCCTGGATTGATATATTCAATCAACAAGGGTCTTTGCGTGCATGTGTGGCATCACTGAATCATGTTGAAATATCAATGGTGCGTGTGCATATGACTGACTATGTTGGGAAAACACAGCACGTGGCAATATGGCTTCTGTGTGGTTTACTGTAACGTTTTCCCTTAATTTCCCTCTCTATATACTGTTTCTTGTGTTTTTTTACTGTACAGACGTGCCGCTCTGCATTGATTTACAAACCTTGCATTGTATGTCTGCACAGTCCTATTTATCCCCTGAGGTAACGACACTCACATTGCCACGTTATATTTGGAGTGTCGCAGTATGAGTGTCCGTTGTCTTCCTTCAATTGTGCATTCCATGTACCATGATATATGTGTACAGACACTGTCTACACACCAAACGGTGCAGGGGGACCTCCTGCATGGTGTTATCTCTGCATGTTTCTGCAGGTAGTTTTAATTTGAATTCTGTCTGTGTTCATGTGCCTCTGCTACCTGTTAGCATATCCTCATTGTGCATTTGATGATTGTTTAGGGTTACATTGTTGCACCTTGGATTCCTATATCAGGCATTATGTGATAGCTGTAACATTATTTTCAATCTGTGGTTCTAAAGTTACAACGTTTCAACAACATATGCTGTTTTCATTTGTGTGCCTCCTGTGTTGCCAGATAGATATATTTTAGGGAACAGATCAGGATTGATGTGTGTTGGTCCCTCATCATGCACCGCCTACTGTCTACATGCACTCATATCTGAGTAACACATTTGAGGCATGCATCAGCATGTGGGGGGTGAGGGCCTAATGCATAGTGCTGCACATTATGTCTCCTGCCCCTCATTTGTAGACGGTCCAGTGACCTTTCTGTCTTTCACCTTGGATCCATTCACCTTGATATTATGATGGCGGGATCTACACTATCTGTGAAGGTGAACCCAAATAAACATATGTGTTTGATATACATTTGTCTCTGCTGCTGCTTGATCATAGAGACAAACTTGCAATACAATGTGTGCCTTTGAGTCAGTCCTGACTACTTGTGACCCAGAGACTCCAGGGTTTTCTTGTCAGTGTCACTGGAAGTAGATTGTCAGGTCTTTCTTCCAAACTAATGGAGGGTTACGTGACTTGCCCAAGGCCACATGGAGTGCTAGTGTGAATTGAGCCCTGGTTGCTTGGTGACCAAGCCAGTTTTCTAAACACTAGGCTACTCCTCCACTCTTTGATCACATTGACACTTGTATCTACTGATTTGCTGGTCATGTACATGGCCCACCTGTGCTCACATCCTTGTACGGTGGCAGCTGTGTATCTGCCAGCCATTTGCCACATCACTGGGTATTACAGGTTCCCATACACACCCTCCCTTTGGGTTTTGTTTTTTTTTTTTGCATTGTGCTCAGTGTGCTTTTTGGGGTAGTGGTTAGAGGCATGTGTTATAACTCCCTAGTTTGCAGGTTTGATCCCCACATGTGGTTTATCTTTTTCTTTTCTGTTGTGCTAACTGGATCATTAGGTACCAGCAGGTTCATCACCTCTACACACACCCTTCCCTCTCTTCACTGTACACCAAGGTGTGCCCTCTGTGCTGCCTAGCCATCAGTTATTATCTGTTACATAGGTCTCTTTCTTTATGGTGTTTACATGGCAGTGCACTTGGGGGTTTTGTATTGCTGTGGTTCAGCTGGTGTGTGGTACACCTGTTTGCATGTTGGGTTCTCTCCTGTCCTGTTCCAGATTTTTACCCAGCTCCACAGAGCATCCTCTGCTACCCTTGGGGTTTAGTTTCTTTCCTCTTTTGCATGCTGTATCCACTGCATAACGTTTCATTGTGTGTGTGCATGTGTCTCTGGTCCCAATTACAGACTGTGATCTGATCTGTACACAGCAGATCTGCATGTGCATTTGGTCATGGTTACTGATGGGGGTTTGCCTGTCTTGACAGCCAGCAGGCATCTTGTGTGATGCCCTGCACTATTTTTGTATGCAGCCTTTGCTAATGAGCTCACGTTGGTGGTGTGGCCTACCGGTTTGTGCATTGCCATTTGTGGTAGTGGTCATAGGTGTGATTCCTCTCTGTTCTCTTTCATTTGTATGCTTGTCCTGCAGAACTAGTTTTCATTCATGTGACAGTCATATCTGTGCAGATCTGTGCTGTGAGCACATTGTACCCTCATCAGAATTGTGAACCATCCTTCTGTCCATCTTCTGTCTGCCAGCTGTGTGCCTTCCTACCCTGATGTGCATGCTGCTACCCCACATCCTGCACTCCTACACATTCCTGCATTGCAGCTCTCCCTGGTTGCCTCTCCTGTGTGTGCTCTGCATAGCACTGCTACTCCACTGTCCTCCTGATATTTCACCTATCCTGCCATTTCTGGCTCCTCTGCTGCACACATCTTCCCATCCTCTGTCACACACTGTCATTATAGCATGGTACATTACCATCACTCTGTGCATAGCTACAGCTGCCCTCGATATGTTTGTCCATTTTTCTAGCTGCCACATGGGCTGCAGCTGATTTGTGTGGTCCATCAGCTCTGATCTACGTCCTTCTTTTACTTATGCATTGTCTTTCCTTTCTGCTCTGTGCAGTGTTTGGGTTACGTGTGTGTTTGCCACATACCTCTCTTGCCCTTCAAATTGGGGGACCTTACTGCTCTTGGCCAACGTTTTTGGGTTCACCTATACATCCTTGGGGCTTCTTATGCCATACCTTCTATTCTTTGGCAGTTCTTTTAAAGCGTTGATACAGGGCGTGGAAGTTTGATATTCGCCCGAAACGCAGTACTGTGTACCCCTTTGGCAACTGCTACTGTTGATCCTTTGTGGATTGGACATTTGACGAATGTGGTAGCTGCTTGTTTTCCCGGTGAAGATACAGCCGAGAAAGGGAAGCAGCGGTTCTGATAAGTACCAAGTCTTTCTTTACTTGCCTCAACCATTTTTAACTTTTAACTATTTTTGGATTTTGGTGTAGGTGACACCTTATTGTGGTGGTTTTACCTTGGCATTGACCCTTAGAAAATTTGTTATAGGGTTTAATTCAAACCGATTAAAATGGATGTTACAGCTTCAAGAGGTTAGTTTGTTCCTCCGGGCTGCCTTCCGACAAAAATTATATTCACATGTTTGCTCACATCATTTACTCTATTTTTGTTTTGGACACCTTCTATTCAGGCAGCTTATGGGGTGCCTACTATGGTGCCTTGGGAGTTGGCAACCTTTCAACATGGCCTCTGGGGAACATTATAACTCGTCTTTGCTGACGTGGTTGTTTAGGATGTGCCTTCTGGTGCACCCTAAAGGGTGCATTAATTTATGGCACTGGGGTGGGGTTCTTTTTAGATGGCAGCACAGATTGTTGTACAGTTGCAAGCAGAAAAAGGAATTACCTCAGCCAACCTTATTCATTAGGTACACTGAGGATTTCAACTCATGGCCCCTGCACTATCAGTCAGTGTCTCAACCATTGTGCTACACTGCTGTTCCTCCTTGCATGTCAGCGCACCTACTTAAGATTTCCATGCGTTAAAATGCACAGTGCTGCCATCAAAAACAGTGCTATGACCTTGCGGGGCCTCATACGGCACCCTATAAAGCGCACTATAAGGAACATTCTAGGGTGCCTGGGCGGACAGTGCACTTTATAGTATGCCCTCTGGAGTGCCTTATAGGGCGGCTGATGCGGCACCTTATGTTACAGCATTTTGAGGGTGTGTTTGCTAGCAGCACTAATTAAAACAATATTGTGGATCAGATTCAATATGGGAAAGATCGACTGCCTCGTCAGCGTAATTTGCGTTCGGAGTGGGAAGTCTCGACACCTAAGAGAAGAAAGATTCCACGTTCACGTTGTTCATCGGAGGCGGAAGTGGATGACTCTGCTCTCAAGGCAATGGACACAGTGGATCCTCCATGAACTCCTCTGTCTTTGTGTTTCTCTCTCATTGTTCTGTTGTGTAGTTTCTTCTGGGGGGTGGTGGTATGCGGGGTCTTGTCTGTATCTTGCAGGGGGGTTCTCATTAAGCGCTGGATTTCATGGTTGTACAGATGTGGGTATTTTTAACAGTTCTGTTAGGATGCTACATTAGCCTGTGAGGGGGGGGGAGGGGGAAGTTCTGTATGGGTACTGTGGTATGCATAGTGCTTGGGAGAGGGATATCCATGGCGGGGCTTTACATGTGGTACTAGTCACCCCTTTAGCGACTTGGGTGTCGCTTTTGTTTTAGGTATTCTTCGGAGGCTTTGGGGATGTCCTTTTATTTCAGGACTAGAGGGTGGATGGGGATGGGGGGGTAGGGGGGGTATGTTTGGGGGTGGGGGGTGGGAGGGGATTGCGCAGGTTGGGGGGTGGGAGTTCGGCCACGGCTGGGAGAATTTGGGTCAGGTGGGGTTTTCTGGTCACAACAGTTTTCTACACATCACGGCTGGAGTGGCAGTATGGAACCAATTGGCTGTTTCAGGTAAGCTTTTGTTTCTTGTTCCTTATGCTTAAATTACTGACATGGAATGTTAGAGGATTGCATCACCCCGTCAAGAGGCGTAGGGTACAAGCTCAAATTAATAGGGAAAAAGCAGATGTAGTGTTTTTACAGGAAACTCACTTAGCTCCTGATTCTACTTTTGGATTATCGTCTAAGGCCTTCCCACAGGTTTTTTATTCTAATTTCACGGCACATAGAAGGGGAGTGGCCATTTTGCTTTCCAAAGATTGTCCTTTTGTGGTTTCATCGCATTATTCGGATCCGCTGGGGAGATTTCTCCTTATCTCTGGCTCTTGTAATGATGTTCCCATTACTCTGCTTAATGTTTACATTCCTCCCGCAGAGGTTGCGTTGTCGTTGCGTGATCTTCTTGAGGTTCTGCGGATGCATGCTACAGGTGAAATCTTGATGGGAGGAGACCTTAATAGTGTCCCTTCCGAGCTTGACAGATCGGCTCCTGGGGGGACTACTGCTATACAGGCTTTCTTGATGCATTCAGGTCTTCGCGATGCTTGGCGAGAACTTCATCCAGGTGAAAGGGATTATACATTCTTTTCTCCTAGGCATAATTCCCATTCAAGAATTGATTTCTGGTTGGTGTCACAATCGCTTCTTTCTGCTATTTCCAGAGTACACATTGGAGATAAGGGTTCATCGGACCATCATTTTGTAACTTTGGAATGGGGGGTAGTGGACCCAGAAACTCCGCCTAGAATTTGGTCTTTGAATAGACACCTTTTGAAAAATAAGGAATTTGTGCAGCACATCATAGCCAGTTGGAAAGACTATTTGCACCTTAATGATTCCCCTGAGCTTTCTAGTTCTTTGGTGTGGGATGCGGGGAAAGCGGTTCTGAGGGGGCATTTGATTTCCCTTTCTGCTGCGTTTCGTAAGCGCAAATTGGCGCAGCAGGATCATTTACGAGCTCAGATACGGGAACTGGAGAAGCTACATAAACGTACTCAGAATAAGAAAGTTTGGCGTCAGATCATAGATTTGAGAGGTCAATTAGAAGTTTTGGAAACTACCGAGATTGCCTCTCAGATGCAGAGAACGAAACGCAATTTTTACGAACATGGTAACAAAGCAGGTAAGATGCTTCTTTGGCAGTTAAAGAGACAAAGGTTGAAGAAGAAAATCTCTGCTATTGTTGATGATACAGGTACTGTACTGAAAAAATCGCTAGAGATGGCCAACTGTTTGGCTACCTTTTATAAGACTTTGTATACTTCACAATTTTCTGTGGATGGTAGTACTTTGAATGGCTGACTGCAGGATTCTAATCTTCCTCAAATATCCGAAGAGGTTTTCCAGTTTTTGGAGAGACCTATACAGTTAGCGGAGGTGCAGGACGCTATTCGACAGTTTGCTGGATCCTGTGTGGAGCTGTTGGGGGAAGATGTGTGCTTCCTCTTTGCTGCCTTCCAAATTCTCTCCTTTTACGGTGTTAGGTTCCCTACCCTTTCTTGAGTTTGTGGGATCAGCTCTTCGCTCCGTTAGCGCTCCGGTTTGGCTTTCCTCCATGTATGAGGAGGGGAAATTTTTGACCCAGCAGAAATTGGAACATCTCTTTGGAAGAAAGGTGCCGATTTTTCAGTATCTGCAGTTTAGGCATTGTTTTTCGGAACGGGTGTATTCTTTGGCTGGACTGAGACTTCCAAGACCCTGGGAACTGATTCTTTTTCAGAGTTCTAGCCCGAAGGCTTTACTGGCTAGATTATATAGAGCCCTTTCTGTGGATATTACTGTTTCTTCCTCTACACCGTCTACTCATACACAATGGGAGCGGGAGTTATCGGTTAATTTGGAGGACATTTGGGATGACATTCTTGATTATTCACATAGGTGCTCCATTTCTTTATCGCTGGTGAATACCCAATTGCGGATATTATTTAGAATGGCTGTCACTCCTGAGAAATTGTTTTGGTGGGGGAGATCGGATGATCCTCTATGTTGGCGTTTATGTGGACAGAGAGGTACTTTCCTACACATGTGGTGGGAGTGTAGACACATTCAGGCCTTCTGGAGGGCAGTTCTTTCACAAATTGGGGATGAATTGGGGGTAGAGGTTCCTTGTCAGCCTGAGTTATGTCTTTTGGGTTTTCTTTCCGAAAGGATTCTCCCTTTAGATCAGCGTCGGTTCGTCAACTGTTTATTGTTAGCAGCTCGTTCGGTCATTGGGCGCTTTTGGAAACGTTCGGGTGCTCCAACCCTGCAGGAATGGCGGATAAAGCTTTGGGATATCTACCGGATGGAAAGATTGACAGCTTTGGTGAAGGGACGGGCGGATACTGTGTCGCCACTTTGGGATAGGGTTTTGCCTATTGGCAGAGTAGGTCATCTCTAGTTTTCCTGTATCGGTTGTTTGATTCGGAGAGGGGTGTTGGTTGGTTCCTATTGTCACTCTTCTTCTCTTTCTTTTTCTCTCTTTTCTTCTCTGTAGGGTACTAAAGCCCCGACTTTTGCTGGTGGCCGGGCTGTATTGAGATAGCTTTGCATTGTGGAGAGCGGGAGGTGGGTGGGGAAGAGGGGGGTGGGCATGGGGGGGAGGAGGGGGGGGAGGAGGGGCGGGGGGGGTGGCAGGGGGAGGGGTGTGGATAGAGGTTAGGTTTGGTAGTGGTATGTAATAGCTTTTAGAGTGTAAGGTATGGTTCTTGCTGCTCCGAGAGGGTGGTTATCTCCCCCCTTATTTGAGTTCTTTAAGATAGAGTGCATGTTTGAACCTTACTCGGTGGGGATGTATGTTTGGGGTTGGATTTTTCTGTATTCATTTGGGAGAGTTCAGTTGTTTCTTGGATGGGCGGGAGGTGGAAATGTCTGGGACAGTTTGATTCTGTAATGTTTTGTTGATTTATGATTGTTCTGCTACCTACCTAATAAAATATTATACACAAAAAAAAACAAATTTACAACAAATTCTTTATGACAAGAGTGAACAGCTGATTTTGTTTTGTTTCAATGCTGTTTTTACATTTACAAAAGGAACGGAATATAGATTGAGCAACATCAAAAGGTCATTGATGCAATTGGTTGTATTCAGATCAGGCAAGTTAAGTCTGAACTATAGCCCTACTCAAGTCTGAGACCTTGTTGCTTCTTTACATCGTGATCTTGTAGTTTCAGTTTGGAGCGTTTAATTCATTTTTTCAACAGATTTACCGCTCTGATAAGCGACCGTGTAAGGAGATTTGTACAAAAGACAAAAGGGACAAAAATGGCATAGAAACATGTGGCACAGCACTGGTAACCTCCTTCTCCTTAGAGTGAGTTCCATTTTCCTGTACCCTTTGTCACCTCCCACTCAATTTCTAACCCAATCTGTAACTTTAGAGTCCATCCCTAGGGTGCTCAGTTTGTTTATAAGTTGCCTGTGAGGAACGGTGTCAAGGGCTTTACTGAAATCTAAAAACACCACATCTAGGGACCTCCATTGGTCCAACTCCTTGTTCACCCAGTCAAAGAAATCAATCAGATTTGTCTGACAAGATCTGTCTCTGTTGAATCCATGCTGCCTCGGATCCTGTAATCTGCTGGACTCCAGAAACCTCACTATGTTCTCTTTCAGCAGCGCTTCCAATAATTTACTCACCACCAAAGTTAAACTAACCAGCCTGTAGTTTTCAACCACATGAGTATTGTGATACAGCGGACCCTCTTCTGGAGAGAAAAATAGTTTTGAAGTCTGAAAGAAAAAGAAATTGCCTGCAATTTCTAGAGGATTCACCTAGAGGGAGTAGGAGAGTTAGGACAGAGACCACAGAACCACGCCCTAAGGGGCAGGACTCATGTTCCAAAAGCTCACATTTAAGAGGAAGCAAGCAAGAGTCAGGAGGAAGCTTATCTGCTAGGAGCTTACCTGCAAGAAGCTCAGCTGCTAAAACCTCGTCTGCTTGGAGAGCTACTACTCAGGGAGCTGTGGAAAGATCACCCTCACCAGTTGGGAGAGACCAAGCGAGTGCGTGTTCCAGAGAAGGACCAAAGAGATGCTATGAAGGTACTAGCCCAAGAGTGGGATCCCGGTTGCAAGCAAGCCTGAGTAAAAGGACAGGCTGGGAAGGGAGAACCAGTCCTGTAAGGGAGAGGACAGGCCGAGAAGGCCAAGCCAAACCAGACCGGGCCCTGAAGCCCACAAGAGAACAGGCCTCAAAGGCCAGAGGAGGAAAGACTGGGAGAGCAGGAGGAATATACCTGAGAGCACTGATACTGAAGGCAGCAGCCAAGGTAGGCCTCCAGTCTCGCCCCAGAGAACCAAACGGAAACCTAAAGGTAAAGCTTTTAACCTTTGTTATGGTGTGCCTGAAGTCAAGCTAAGAGAAGAATCCTGGGAAGGTGGCTCCTTATCTAAAACAAGAGCCAAAGCAAAAGTTAAGAGATAGTTTGAGCAAGAAAAGAACTTTTAGAGGAAAACATTATAGAGAGAATGTTTTTAAACCTCTAGAGCAAGAAATGCCATTTTGGTATTCCACCACGCAGAACCGTGGGCCCAAACAAACTGCCAAGCCTTGGGAAGCAGTGAGACGAACTCACATGAAGGACACTTACCTTGATCCCTCAGAGCAGTCAGAGGAGGCCATGCAGGTGGAATCTGTGCAGGAGGACATTGATAGTCCTATGGAATGTATATACTGTGCTGGAAGTGATATAGAGGCGTTCCAGAGTTCATTGAGTGAATGAAGCAATTTGCTATGGGATGTTTTTGACATTGTGAAGTTAACAGTTCTTGGTTATTCCATCTCTTATTTTCAAAATCTGCTGTAAAGACTTGTTTTGCTACGTACCGGAGTGTTTATCCTATGTTATGAACCCTTAGTGCTAAAAGGGGAAAATAAAGCCTTTTTCTTTTCCCTCCACTTTTTGTGCAAGACTGTAGTCTCTTTGAGAGTTGGCAACGAGGCTGGCACAAGGCTCTGGCCCTTGACCCTCGCACCTGGCCAACCTTGATAACAAACATCTTGGTGACCCCCGGTCCCAGCTCTTCGGTGGAACCACTACACCGCCACCAGGGGGTGCTGTGCGACTGGGGCGCGTGACAAGTGGCGTAGTTGGCAGGATAAACGCCAACGCAACGGACGCGCCAAGTTAACCCACAGCAGTAAAATTGAAAAGGCAAATTTTTATTTTCTCAAAAAAAAAAAACAACAAGGAAAAAAAACCCGAGGAAAATCCGGAACGGAACAGACAACTCGCTGGATTGGACTTGTGAAAACCTGGAATGGAGTTTCTGGAAGTACGGATCGGATCCGAAGGGAAATCCTGTGACCTGACAATCCTGAGACCGTCCAGGAAAAGCAACAAGGCCGTGAATAGCAGCGTACCTTCCTCTAAGCTGACTCAACACTTAAACAAGGTAATAAGTGATTAAACCTGTTTTGTGTTGGATACTGGGGAAGTGTGCTTGACAGAGGTTAAGCGAGGTTAAGTGAAAAAAAAAAAAGTAGCTTTTTTTTTTTAAGGGAAGTGCCGCACTTGGGTTTCCTTTCTCTTCTGTTTATTGTTGTTTCAGGGATCATGGAACCCAAGGAGCTATGTGCCTGGATGGCACAACAATTCAACAAACAAGCGGAGTTGGCGCAATTAAGCCAAACGCAAGCACTGCAGGCAATACAACAGCAGCAACAGCCGTTCATACAGACCATGAATACATGGCTTGCACAGCAGCAAGAAGAACTGGCAAGGAGCAAGCCTGAGAATCAGGCGACAACTGGACCTGTGACTCCAGACCATGGACAATGGGCTTGTAATGACTTGGTGATGGGAAAATTGTGTGCAGAGGATGACATAGATGATTTCCTAGATACCTTTACTCGAATAGCTACTTCGGCTAAATGGCCGAGCGAACAGTGGGCAATTCGACTAGCTGCGTCCCTTACGGGCGAGGCGCTAGCCGCCTACAGGGCAATGCCTCCAACCTTAGCTGATTCCTATGAGGAAGTAGTATTGGCTATAAGGGATCGCTTAGGCCTCTCCTCTTTCACCTATAATAAAATGTTTAGGGCTACCTGTTTGAGGGTTAATGAAACACCTAAGGCACTAGGTCATCGAGTGCGTAGTCTAGCTCATAAATGGCTACAGCCTGAGAGGAGAAATATAGACACCCTAATGGATGTCATAATCCTTGAACAGTATATGGCTGCTCTGCCCAGTAGAGTGCAGAACGTTTTAATACTACAAAATTGCTGCACTACGTCTGACGCTATAACCCTTACTGAAAGGTATTTAGAAGCTGAAAAAGTTGCCCAACCGAGGATGAGCTCCAAGATAGCGATAGGAGCTGAGGTACAAAAGCTGGAGAACCCTTCTCGTCCTCCATTTGTTGGTGAGAAAAATGTTAAAACCCAGGCAAGGGGGAATGTAAAGAAATGTTTTACATGTGGCAAGAGAGGACACCTCCAGTATGAATGTTTTTCACGAACTGCTTTGGTGGGAGAGTCCCCCAGTGCAATACGTGAAGGTCTGGTCCTGGATGTAAAGATACAGGGCATAAAGGTAAAAGCGTTGTTGGATTCTGGAGCCGATCAGACTATGGTCTCTAAAAAGTTATGGTCGCTGATCCAGGCTCAAGGCCTATCGGTTCCAGAATCTCCAGTAGGACAAGTAAAAATTAAGTGTGTGCATGGTGCAGCCACTAGATATCCTGTGTACAAATTACGGGTAAAACGATTGGGCATTGTAAAGGAAATGCCGATCGCCGTGGTACCTAGGTTACCACAGGAATTGGTCCTGGGCCGCGACTGGCCACAATTTAGGAGGACCCTAAAAGAAGGTTTATCGCCAGTGGCGAGATCAGATTCCACGCGCATGTCCTCTAACTCTGCTGTTAATCCCGCTGGACAGCGGGAAAGCTTAGCTACCGCTGCAGGTTCTGTAATTCCAAGCCCACTTTGGGAAAAATCCAAGAAGACTACCATAAAGGAACGCTTGCGGTCAAAACAAAAATTTGTGCTGAGGTATTGTAAGACCTCGGAGAGAGCGCGTAGTCCTCAAAGGGCATCAACCCAAGCTGCCGGCTATGACCTCCACAGTGCAGAAGATCTGGTTATCCCAAAGCAGGGGCGAAAGTTGGTTACCACGGACTTACAAGTTGAGATACCTCCAGGGTGCTATGGAAGAATAGCACCACGATCGGGGCTTGCCGCCAAGCACAGCATCGATGTAGCTGCAGGAGTGGTAGACCCCGACTACAGGGGTATATTAAAGGTACTTTTATGTAATTTCTCGCATGAAGATTTTGAAGTTCAGATAGGAGACAGAATAGCACAAATAATCTGTGAACGTGTTGGTTTTCCCGACCTCGAAGAAGTTGACATGCTGACTCCTACAAGCCGGGGAACAGGGGGTTTCGGCTCTACTGGAAGGGCGGAACTTGAAGGTTTAATGGCCATAGGGAGTGAACCCCCAGAAGAGAATCTAGGACCTCGTGTGGAAGATTGTAAAGAAATCTCTACTCCCAAGGTAGGAGAGGAACTCTCCCTGAGACAAAAGGAAGAGTTAGCTAAGTTGTTAAGCAACTATCAAGATGTGTTAACTCCACTACCCGGAGAAACTTCATTGGTAGCCCATGAAATACTCACTCCTCCAGGTAAAATTATACGACAGCGACCGTATCGGTTACCGGAGGCGAAAAAACAAGAGGTGGTCAACCAAGTACAAGAGATGCTGCAAATGAATATTATAGAAGAGTCGCATAGCCCATGGTGCAGCCCGGTGGTACTGGTTCCAAAACCTGATGGGTCTATGCGTTTCTGCATAGACTTCCGGCAACTCAATGCGGTGTCCACGTTTGACGCTTACCCGATGCCTCGGATTGAGGAATTATTAGACCGGCTCGGGCAAGCCAAGTACCTGACGACGTTGGACATGACCAAAGGCTATTGGCAGGTCCCTTTGACACGGGATGCCAGACCCAAGACGGCCTTCAGTACACCTTTGGGGCTCTTCCAATTTCGGAGAATGCCATTTGGCCTACATGGAGCAGCGACCACATGCCAGCGTCTGATGGATGTTATTCTGCGGCCGTATCAGACCTTCGCTACGGCCTATATGGACGACGTAGTGATCCACAGCGCCACATGCCCGGAGCATCTCCAGCAAGTGGGCACTATACTGGAAATCCAAAGAAGTGTACTTTTGCCGCTAAAGAAGTTAAATATCTCGGTCATCTTGTGGGCCGGGGAACGGTACGACCCTTGTTAGATAAAATAGAAAGCGTCAGGAAATTTCCCGTTCCCCAGAACAAGAAGCAGTTGAGAAGCTTCCTTGGCCTTATTGGGTACTACCGACGCTTCATACCCCACTTTGCGGAAGAAAGCAATGTGTTTACGGAAATGCTACGGAAAAAATGCTCCGACTGTAATACACTGGACACCCGAAGCAGAGACAGCCTTCCAAAAGTTAAAGGGGAAGTTATGTCAGGCCCCCGTATTGCGTGGGGTAGACTTTCGCCAAACATTCCTGTTGCAAACAGATGCCTCGGAGACGGGTCTGGGAGCGGTCCTGTCCCAGATACAGGAAGGAGCGGAACACCCCATCATGTTTCTTAGTCGGAAACTGTCTCTGGCCGAGAGAAAATATGCTACCATTGAACGAGAATGTCTCGCAATCAAATGGGCCGTTGAGGCTTTAAAATTCTATCTCACTGGGAGGAAATCTGTCCTCATAAATGACCATGCCCCTCTGAAGTGGTTGCATTCTATGAGAAACGAAAATAACAGGCTAACCCGGTGGTATATGGCCTTGCAGCCATATGACTTTAGAGTGGAGCATCGTGCCGGGAAGCTGCATTTCAATGCGGATGCCATGTCCTGTATTACGTGCTGCGGAGAAGAAGCTTTCCCAGCCCGTAATATTTTGAGAAGGGGGATGTGTGATACAGCGGACCCTCTTCTGGAGAGAAAAATAGTTTTGAAGTCTGAAAGAAAAAGAAATTGCCTGCAATTTCTAGAGGATTCACCTAGAGGGAGCAGGAGAGTTAGGACAGAGACCACAGAACCACGCCCTAAGGGGCAGGACTCATGTTCCAAAAGCTCACATTTAAGAGGAAGCAAGCAAGAGTCAGGAGGAAGCTTATCTGCTAGGAGCTTACCTGCAAGAAGCTCAGCTGCTAAAACCTCGTCTGCTTGGAGAGCTACTACTCAGGGAGCTGTGGAAAGATCACCCTCACCAGTTGGGAGAGACCAAGCGAGTGCGTGTTCCAGAGAAGGACCAAAGAGATGCTATGAAGGTACTAGCCCAAGAGTGGGATCCCGGTTGCAAGCAAACCTGAGTAAAAGGACAGGCTGGGAAGGGAGAACCAGTCCTGTAAGGGAGAGGACAGGCCGAGAAGGCCGAAGCCAAACCAGACCGGGCCCTGAAGCCCACAAGAGAACAGGCCTCAAAGGCCAGAGGAGGAAAGACTGGGAGAGCAGGAGGAATATACCTGAGAGCACTGATACTGAAGGCAGCAGCCAAGGTAGGCCTGCAGCCTCGCCCCAGAGAACCAAACGGAAACCTAAAGGTAAAGCTTTTAACCTTTGTTATGGTGTGCCTGAAGTCAAGCTAAGAGAAGAATCCTGGGAAGGTGGTTCTCCTTATCTAAAACAAGAGCCAAAGCAAAAGTTAAGAGATAGTTTGAGCAAGAAAAGAACTTTTAGAGGAAAACATTATAGAGAGAATGTTTTTAAACCTCTAGAGCAAGAAATGCCATTTTGGTATTCCACCACGCAGAACCGTGGGCCCAAACAAACTGCCAAGTCTTGGGAAGCAGTGAGACGAACTCACATGAAGGACACTTACCTTGATCCCTCAGAGCAGTCAGAGGAGGCCATGCAGGTGGAATCTGTGCAGGAGGACATTGATAGTCCTATGGAATGTATATACTGTGCTGGAAGTGATATAGAGGCGTTCCAGAGTTCATTGAGTGAATGAAGCAATTTGCTATGGGATGTTTTTGACATTGTGAAGTTAACAGTTTTTGGTTATTCCATCTCTTATTTTCAAAATCTGCTGTAAAGACTTGTTTTGGTACGTACCGGAGTGTTTATCCTATGTTATGAACCCTTAGTGCTAAAAGGGGAAAATAAAGCCTTTTTCTTTTCCCTCCACTTTTTGTGCAAGACTGTAGTCTCTTTGAGAGTTGGCAACGAGGCTGGCACAAGGCTCTGGCCCTTGACCCTCGCACCTGGCCAACCTTGATAACAAACATCTTGGTGACCCCCGGTCCCAGCTCTTCGGTGGAACCACTACGCCGCCACCAGGGGGTGCTGTGCGACTGGGGCGCGTGACAGTATGTACATATATATCTAAAACTATTAACAGTGTACAGGCCAAACATTTTTATTTTGTTTATGTTCCTTTGTCATTTGTGTGGGTTTTTTATTTTGTTTTTTTATTTTTTTTTATTTGTAAATATTTGTTTTGAAGGAAAACGTCATTAATACTTTGCACTATGGGTGCATACTATCACTCAATAGTGCATGCTATGTATGAATAGTGTGCAGTATTGAATGATAGCATGCACTGGTGAATACTGGGTATATTTGCATGCACTCAATATTTTCAATAGTGCATGCTATCACTCAGTAATGCACACTATTTATCCATAACATACACTATTGTGTAATAGCACACATTGTTCATCAATAATACATACTAACTGTGACAGATGGAAATGATGACATTTCAGTTTTTTACTTCCATTCAGATCAAAATCAGCATGAAATGATATAACATATATATAAGATAATATAACATGAAATGAATGTTCATTTCTAATATCTGTATTTAAATAGATATCTTAAATGACCAACTAGATTGATCAGACCTAACTTCCACTTTTTGCATTCTCTCTTCCAAAAATGGACCAAAGCAATTGATAATCTAAGCAAGCAAACAAAAATTTGCTTTGACTGATATGAAGAGATGCCATGGAAGGCGTTTGTGAGGCTGAAGAAGATGGCCAAATGACTTTACAGCTCTCATAGTAATATAGTATATGACAGCAGATAAAGACCATCAAGGTCCATCTAGTCTGCTCAGTAAGGTGGCAAGAATAGGTGCACCTGCTGCTCTGTGCAGGTCACCCCTCTCCATGCCTTTGTTTAGGGGTGTACCCACCACTCCATGCAGGTCACCCCTATTGCTGAGATATAAGAGATAGTTAAGTTTATTTTGATTTTATCCTGTTGCTATAAAGGGAGCAACTGTGTCTGTCCCGTGCCATTTTGAATTCCGTCACTGTATTTTCCCCCACCACTTTCATCGGGAGGGCACTCCAAGCATCCACCACCCTTTCCATGAAAAAGTGTTTCCTGACATTACCTTATAGTTTACTCCTGATGGGTCTTTTATTTTTAAAATAATCACACTGTTTCCTGTGCCTGCATAATTGCTGCTTTTAGGAATACTGAATTGTTAAAGCTTACAAATGGCTTCAAGCAAAGCTGGTAAGGGCTTTCCTACTTTTTTGCTATCCTTAACAGTAAAACGTATGAAGCCATGTTACCAAAAAAAAATGGTGCCACTGTTGGCCTCACCAATGCCCGATGAGTTGCAAAGCCTTAATACCACAATGCAGACTAGTTTAGAAGATATGGCTGAAATCTGCTCTGAATTAGCCACTGTAATGTAGCAGCTGGCCTCGTTTCAAGACAAGTGATGATGAAAGAAAACCACATGGGAGCGATGGAAGTATGCTAAGTTGAAATAAACATACTGAGCTTGATCTTGTCCAGATCGATTTAGAGCAGGGGTCTCAAACACGCGGCCCGCGAGACAACTTTGTGCGGCCCGCGACGGAGGAAAACAAAAAAAAACCCAAACCCTGGCTTCTGCCGTTGCCGCCGTGGCAGCAGCAGAATCAATTGTCAAATTTAAAAAAAAACTGACTTCTGCTGCTCAAGCAGCAAAATCAGCTGTCCTGCGGCCCCTTCCCCTGTGCCCGGAGATCCGAGTCTGCTCTATCAGCGGCGTGCTTTTCAAGCCGCGAGGAGAGTATTCCCCTCTCGCGCGGTTTCAAGCCGCGCGAGAGGGGAATACTCTCCTCGCGGCTTGAAAAGCACGCCGCTGATAGAGCAGACTCGGATCTCCGGGCACAGGGGAAGGGGCCGCAGGACAGCTGATTTTGCTGCTTGAGCAGCAGAAGCCAGGTTTTATTTTAATTTACCGGGGGGGGGGGTGTAGGACTGGAAATGGGCTATTGGCAGGGGGGGGTATGACTGGAAATGGGCTATTGGCAGAGGGGGGGGGGTATGACTGGAAATGGGCTATTGGCAGGGGGGGGGGGTATGAATGGAAATGGGCTATTGGCAGAGGGGGGGGGAATGACTGGAAATAGTCTATTGGCAGGGGGGGTATGACTGGAAATGGGCTATTGGCAGGGGGGGTTATGACTGGAGATGGGCTATTGGCAGGGGGGGGTTATGACTGGAGATGGGCTATTGGCAGGGGGGGGTTATGACTGGAGATGGGCTATTGGCAGGGGGGGTTATGACTGGAGATGGGCTATTGGCAGGGGGGTTATGACTGGTAATGGGCTATGGTGGGGGCTAGGACTGGAAATGGGCAGGTGGGGGTTAGGAAGGACTGGAGGTGGGCTGATGGGGGGAGTTAGGACTGGTAATGAGCTATGGAAGGGCTGACTGAAATGGGGTAATGGGGGTTAGGGCTGAAAGTGGGCTATTGGCAGGGGGTTATGACTGGTAATGGGCTATGGGGGGGGGTAAGACTGAAACTGGGGTGATGGGGGTAAAACTGGAAGTGCGCTATGGGGAGGTTAGGTCTGGTAATGGGCTATGGGGGTCTAGGACTGGTAATGGGCTGGGGGGGGTTGCTAGGACTGGAAATGGGCTGAGTGGAAGGGGGGCTTGAACTGCAAATGGCTGATGGGGAGGGGGGCTTGGAATGGAAATGGGCTGTGAGGGGAGGGAGCTAGGATTGGAAATGGGCTGATGGGGGGCTAGGATTGGAAATGGGCTGATGGTGAGGCTAGGATAGGACTGGAAATGGACTAATGGGGGGACTAGAAGGGAGCGGATGCTGGGTGGGGCTGGAACTAGAAGGGAACTGATGTTGGGGGAGGATTAGAATGGGATGGAGCTGGGAAAGTGAAATGGAGAGGGGAAAAATATTTTGTCTGGGAGAGAAGAGAAATCTACAATTGGCCAGGTATTGGGAGAGTAAGTGGGGATTGAGGATGGAGGGGTAAAATTTGAGTGGATGAAATAGGAATGAGGAAAGAGAAAAAGGAGAAAGATTAGTATGTTAAAGCAGATGTAGAGAGAGAATGGAAAAAAAACTAGGAGAGAAGAAAGGGCAAATGGACAGCAGACGATGGAGAGTTAGCAGAAGACATGAAGAAACCAGAAGAAAGTGGCTGGAACAATTGCAACTGAAAAAAATGCACAAAAGGTAGAAAAATATCTCTTTATTTTGAATTTATTAACTGGAATATGTCAGCTCTGGGAAATGTGCATCATTAATGTTTGCGCTTTGTTTAGTACAAGAGGAAATTAATTTATAGTTTTATTTCTACAGTGTTGTTGTACATTCCAAGTTTGGCTTTTGGGGTTCCCAGTTTAATTATTGTCTTCTTGTTTCTAAATCTTTTAGTCTTTCTTTATCCATACTCATTAAAGAGGCATGTTTACTAAAAGTTAGTGTATGGTAACATTATGCAAATATTTATGCAAATGAGGCCCCTTATGCAAATGAGGCCCCGCGTCTTATGCGGCCCCCGGGTTACTTTACAAGGCCTCATTTGGCCCTCAAAGCAATTTGAGTTTGAGACCCCTGATTTAGAGTATCTGGCCAATCATAGCCATAGGAATAACATAAAGCTCTTGGATTCCTAAGGGTCCAGAAGGCTCAGATATGCTGCATTACCTGAAAATTAACCTTCCACTAAAGCTGGACAGCAAATTCTCTCACCTGCTGGAACCAACAATGTCCATTTAAGCTCCCTAGCAAACCAAGCGTACCCAGGACCTGTGATGACAAAAGTACTCAGTTACCTGCAAGTCCTCCAGATTATGCAAGTGGCACATGCTAAATGTTTGCTATCAGTGGTGACCATAAGATAAATAGTCCTAGAACTGGATAAGACTATAGTAAATAAACAAGCAATTTTTGGACCTAAGGCCTCATCTGAAAGCAGCGGGCATGATGTATTGAGTGATTGCCCTTAAAGATGGAACCCTAGAAGTAGCAACCATTTTGGAACCTATTGGCTCTGGGGTAGGTGCATAAGGGGACTGTTCCTGCCATGGTGTACTACTGTAGATAACCCCAAAACCCCGAGGGGCTCAGATAGGTCAGGAGCTGGGAGAGGGATGAGGTATGGTCTTTGGGGAGACTTCTCTTCTGCAGGGTTTCTGTTGAGAGAGATCCTGGAGGGAGCTTGATTGTGGGGGAAGGACTTGATTATTGGGGACATATTGATGGAGGGATCAGATCATGGAAGTGAGTCAAAGGGGCCTGATTAGAGGTACTCTGCAGGGCATTTTGTGGGTGGGAATGCTGTTCAAGGGAAGGGATGGGCCTGTGCTGCCATGGATGTTGATTTTTTTTTTTTTAGCACCAGGGCCTATGTTCTCTGCCTCTGCAGATACCATGCGTAGACCTGTAGAGGACTGGAGAAAGGCACACGTGGTTCCTTTACACAAAAGCAGAAGTAAGGATGAGGTTGAGAACTACAGGCCAGTTATTCTGACCTCTGAGGTGAGTAAATTATTGAAAACGCTGCTAAAGCTGAAGATAGTGAAGTTTCTGGAGTCCAATGGATTGCAGGATCTGAGGCAACATGGTTTTATTAGAGACAGGTCTTTATTTTATTTATTTATTTTTATTTATTTATTTATTTAATGTTTCTTCTATACCGCGCTATTTAATATCAGTGTGGTTTACATACAACAGTAGATTATACATTGCAGGCTGGGCTGTGCTGTATTTACATAGAAACAGGTACTATAACTTGGACAGTGCTGGGGTAACTATTTATAAAGCTTATATACATATATTCACAGAGTGTATTTACATGCTGCTGTTTACAAGGAGCGTATAATCAAGGCTGTCTCCGCTTTACCAGGGTAGGGATATATACATGATGTAATCTCCAAGTAGCATAGTTGAAGATGGCGCCCATGGGTATGGATGCCACATCACTTGCCGTGTGTTTTAGTGTGGTGTGCATGGGGGAGGGGGGTGGATGTTTGTGCGCTGTCATCCAAATAGTGTTTGAGGAAAAGGTGATGCTTCAATGCCTTCCTAAAATGGGCCAGGTCAGAGATTGCGCGTATGTTGGGTGGTAGGGCGTTCCAGCATCTAGGCGCATAGAACTTAAATGCCCTATTTGTCATTGCCTGGGTACATTATGTTATTTCCTTCGGTATTACCAGGGTATTGCCTGTTGTGGTTCTTCTGGATCTGTTAGAGGGGGTCAGATGGATAAGCTCCGTGAGAGAGGTGGAGGAGACCTTGTTGATGGCCTTGAATGTCAGTAATAGGGATTTAAATGAGATTATGCCTTGGATGGGGAGCCAGTGTAGATGTCTCAGGATGGGTGTCACATGATCCTTCCTAGAAGCACCATGTAGAACTCTGGCGGCGGCGTTCATTGCGAGCTGGAGTGGATTCAGGGTGGATTGCGGGAGCCCTTGTAGAATTGCTTTTGCGTAATCGAAATGCGGGATCACCAGCGCTTGATATATTGCCCGGAAGTCATCGGGCTCAAGCAAGGGGCATAGGTGCCTGAGTGTCCGAATCGTGTGGTAGACTGCTCTTACTGTGTTACTTATGTGGGCCTTCATGTCAAGGCGTTGATCTAGTGTGACTCCTAGGTAGCGGATTGTGGGTTTTTTTCTTCTGCATGTTATTTTATGCATATAAGGCACATCATCTGCAAAAATGTACTGCATTGTAGTAAACAATTATTAATGTAGAGTAACAATTTATTTATATATATATATATATATATATATATAAAAGTCAACTATTCACATGAAGTTCAAAAATTTAATTATGTAAAAGGATTTGAGAATATTAAAAAAAATCTGTATATATTTCCTTTGGACAACATTTTTTACCATCATTGGTAAAAGATGAATTGTAAACTTCAGAACATATAAAAAATCATCTTTCTGGCAAAAAGTAATGTGAAATACCCACATCTAGTAAGCTATCATTCTAAGGGGCATGTTTACGAAAGTACGCTATGGCTACACAGGTAGCAGGCACTGAGGGTAGAAATCAATGCAACAATCATGCACTACATGCTGGGAGGGTGTACAGCATTGCCCCATCAGATACCATACTAATTCAAGCCCTAATGTGCGCCTGTGACATCCTGTGGATGCACTCAATGCCACCCATTGAGGTGGAGTGAGGTGCACACTTGCCAACTGCAACATTGATGACAAATGAACGCTGTCAATGCCCGTGTTAACTATGCTGTGCAGACATGTCTGCATGCTGCCCCTACCCCACCCATTTCCCTCCCCATCGCATGCTCTGCAGATAGCAGAGAATTAATCCTTGCTGTCTGTTTAGCACACATGCTTTTAGTGTGGCTCATTAGTGAATGCTCATGCATGTGTTAACAGCTAGCACAGCTTAGCAAACATGCCCCTCAAGTATGCAACATGTCAAAAGAAATTGATGCATTTATTGAGAGAAAGAAGTAAGAGAAAGAAGAGAAAAAAAAAAGAGAAAGAAGTTAAAAAAGCCAAGTTTGTAAAGTTTAAAAGGGATGAGCAAGACTATTTAAAAGATTCTATTTATTATTGGTCGAACCCTCAACCTGTGGCTGAAAATAAGAATAGGAAGAAAAATTATAATAATAAGGGCAAAGGAAAACATTTTTTGATAGAAATAGAGCTATAGTTTCTTGCCACCCTCATAGATATTTTCAAGTTAGGGCTAACAATCAGGAAGAGCAAGGTGGCTTAAAAGAAGCAAAGGAGGCGAGATGTAGGACACGCAGGGCTGGCGCTACCACTAGGTGAACTAGGCAGTCATCTAGAACACTGACTCTCCAGGACTGGCCTGCTGCCACCCTTCTCTGGGGCCTGCAGAGGCAGCAATGCTATTGAAACCATTATGCACTACTTACCTAACTCTCTGGCTCTGCGTCGCAGTTCCTGCCTTCCTGACCTGCTACTTTTGCTCTCCTCTGATGCAGACTTCTGGTTTACATAAACCATACGTCTGCATTGAAGGTGGGGAAAAGCAGCAGGTCTTAGAAGGCACAAACTGTGATGCAGCACTGGAGAGTTTAGGTAAGCATTGTATTGTAGTTTCAATGGCATTGCTGCCACTGCAGACCCTGGAGAGGGGTGGCAGCAGTGACAATGGGGGTGGTGCATCAGGATGGAGGGATTGCATAGGGCACCTCGATCCTTGCGTGGCCCTGAGGAAGCATACTTATAATAGTCCAGGAGAAGCCTTCATACTATTTGCACTTTTATTCTCTCCCTTCACGAACAAAAAAGACAATGATATAAACACTAATAGCACATTTTTAGGAAGATTATGGCACAGCAAGTCAAAGAGAAAGAGGTCCTAATATGGGCAGATTGACCCACCTTGGCCGAGGATGAGGGTGATACAAAGCATGGCTCTCTTGTAGTTAATCTGATAGAAATGTTCAGATACATAGATTACTGTATATGACAGAGGTCTTTCCTTTGTTCCAACTAGTAGGAATCATGTCCTTCATACAAAGGTTTTTCTTGTGAGTTTGAAAATCATGTACTGTATTTATTTTTCAAACAAACCATTAGTAAGATAGATTGCTTAACTGTTAAAGATGAATCAACGTGGGTCCTTTTGGGGCCGCAGCCTCACTTGATTCCTGCCTTTCATGAAATGGTATTAAAAGATCATATAGATCTAGAGAACAGGAAACATATGGGACAGTATCCCACCAACCAACAGGAGGCTGGCTGGATAAGGGGGCAGATCGTACTATTTAGCAGCACTATCTGGATAGTGCAACTGACTATCTCCACAGACTGCCCTGGCACTATCCGATTAGTGCAGGGGGGGGGGGGGATCCATGAGTGCAGTGATGACATGTAAGCGCTATCCAGATAAATGTGACTTATGACAACATTGCTATAGCATATTTAGATGTTTTGATCCAACATGATTCCTCTGGTTTCATGCTACTATCTATCGTAAACCGACAGAACCATCCATCAACTCCAGATGGCACGAAATCTTGCCACACGCATAATATATAATGCACACCATTCTGATCATATTACCCCGCTCCTCTATAAGCTTCACTGGTTACCCATAGCAACAAGAATTAAATATAAATGCATAATGATAGTTTTTAAGCTACACAATAGCTCCTACATACCTATCATCCCTCCTCATTTCCCACAGCAGACCACAGCCAAGCCCTGTTTAGGTGGGTGCCGTGCACTGACACAGATGATCTGTCTGACGAACAGTCATGGTATCCCCAGGGAATAATCTGCCCCTGTGGCAACAATTTGGTGCAGTACACACAGCCAGTATGCTCAAGATCAGAAGATCACAAGTTCAAGTCCTAGCAGTGGCTCCTGTCCCCATATTTCACCCAGTACAAAACCGTGGTAATAAAGATGGAACCTTTATTGCAGATAAAATAAACATGCCTGAAATGCCTATATTTTACCCTACAGAGCATAGACACCATAAACATGTGCAAGCCCTAGAGCAGAGTTTCCCAACTGCAGTCCTGGAGGGACAAACACCATTCAGGTTTCATGCTGTCCCTAATAAATATGCCTGTGCTGCATTAGTATGCGCCGCCCCATTGTATGCAAATGTATCTCATGCATATTCATTAGGGACAGCATGAAAACCTGAAGAGTGTTTGGCCCACCAGGACCGGAGTTGGGAAACTCAGCCCTAGAACAGAGGCCAACAGGGGTACAAACACCCTAACCCACAGGCTCCACTATCTAACGCCTCATTGAGAGTCAGGCTGCTGGGCACTGCGCAGAACAGCATCTCCCAATACTGGCATCTGCATACCTTAGCAATGCCGTCCTAAAGTTGGGAACATGTTCCACATATATCAAAAGGTTGCTATGATTAATGTCAAATAACAAATCCTAAGTTAAACACGATTTGTTGATAGAGATTCTTCATAGCAACCTTTCTGATATCTGTGAAGTGTGTTTCAGTTATTGATTCTGACAGTGTTTACCATCCCGGGGATTGACCCCAACAGTTTTTCATACCATAACAATGCCCACACTGTGCATAGGACTGGTGTGACGGCCAGGGCTGCCACAAACCTCTATATTTGCACAATGCTGGCATAGATGTGGGAGTGTGTGTCTGTCTATCCATTGTGTTGTGGCTGCCTACACCTTACTGAGCCCACACTTCTTGCACTGTTTCCAGTGTTAGCCTGCCAGTGTGCATAATGAGGAGCAAGGTACTGTGGGTATGGGCCGGACATGGTGGCCTGGGCAGGATGCATCTGCACAGGGTATAGGACAATGGCTGGGACATTGAAGTACCCGACCACCACCTGCACGGACAAGGTGGCCACAGCATGTCATGCTGGGAGATCACTCTCACTCTGACTGAGCAGTGACCATGGCATGGCTAGGTTCCCCCATAGTGCTATGCAACATTTCTTTCAAGTTATATTTGTGGGTTTTCTGTTCTGGTGCCCAATCACTGACATACTTGCTTGGTGTGTGTGCTTGCATCCCATTTTTGGGTGCACACAGTTACTCCAGGAGCATGCACTATGTAGTAGCTAGCAGACTGTCTGCAGTTAGTATGTGTTTGCTGGAATGCCTTGCAGAGTGCAGTGGGTAGAGACTGTCAGATAGTGGGGTGGGGTGGGGTGGGGTGGGGTGGGGGGGGGGCAGCTGAGCTTCTCTAGTGTTCTGCCATTGCCTTATGTGATGTGCACAGATCTGCACTGAGTGCCCTGTAGGGTGCCTATTCCACAGCAGGACTGGGATTGATGGTCCTCTCTTCTGCCACCACTGCAGAGATGTACAAGGTGGATTTGTTGGTGGGAGATCCTGTCCCCCCACCCTGAGCCATAGAAGGCGGGTTGGGTGATGCTACATAATCCACTTGTGGGTCCAAACACCCCCCCCTCCCCCCCCCCTCCTCCCTCCTCCTCCCCCCTCCTCCCCCCTCCGCCCTCCTCCTCCCCCCTCCCCCCTCCTCCTCCCCCTCCCCCCTCCTCCCTCCTCCTCCCTCCCTCCTCCCTCCTCCCCCCTCCTCCTCCCTCCTCCCCCCCTCCTCCCTCCTCCCTACTCCCTCCTCCCTCCTCCCCCCCTCCCCCTCCCCCTCCCCCTCCTCCCTCCTCCTCCCTCCTCCCTCCTCCCCCCTCCTCCCTCCTCCCCCCTCCTCCCTCCTCCCCCCTCCCCCCTCCCCCCTCCTCCTTCCTTTACCTATAGCATGTGACCATGGCACCCACGCAGGATATGTACTATTCTGGATGCATCATAGTCCACAAGGACTAGACATGACTGAAAAATACAGATGGACACAGGTGTATCCTAGGTGTGTCTGAAAGGACTACCTATCACACGCTGGTACTGATGGGGATCTGCACATAGCCTTTCTTGGCCAAGCCAGGTGCTGTGGACCTGGTGCTGGTTGCCCCACCTCACCCTCAGGGTGAGCACAGGACCCGCACAATGTCACGGTCTATAGCTACTCTGTGCCAGTAACACACACAGTCAGTTCCCCCTACCAGGCCTAGGTGCTGTGGGGGTGCATACCCCATTATGTGATCAGCTGTAGACTGCTGATCTGCATGTGCAGTGTATCATGGGTACAGGTGGGTTTACCCTATCCTGGTAACCACAGCAGACAGTTTGTGTGGTGACCTGCAGTCTTTCTGCAGCCAGCCAGCAGTGTGGTAGTAGTTATAGAGATGTAGCCTACTGGCTACTTCAATGACTGTAGAGGCAGAGGTCATGGGTTCAATCCTGCAGTGGTGTAATCTAAAAAGGCTGTTTGAGGCATTTTCTTTTAATTTAAATCAGTGCTGCCTGCAGAAACACCCTCACAATGCTGTAGCCTAAGGTGCCTTATAGGCACCCTATAGGGCGCCCTGTAAAGTGCCCTATACAGTGTCCTATAGGGCACATTATAGGGTGCCTTGGCAGACAGGGCACTTTATAATAAGACGAAGAAGAAACCTTAATACCATCATAGTGCCTGAACTAATAAGGAAGACAAAACATGCAACAAGCAACAGCGCCTTCTCATTTGTAGCACCATCCTTATGGAACAACCTCCCAGATCAATTAAGAGAGATAAAAGATCTTCAAAAATTCCGAAAGGACCTAAAAACATATCTGTTCACTCAACACTACTCCAACACAGCTTGTGACTTAGGAATGGCCCCCCAACCTCCATAACTCGACATGAATACACCCATTCAAATTGATTCACTACAATTCTGATTATTGAACTTAAGACCAATCCTTAAACATGTATATATGTAAAAATATGTAGTAATTTGTAAATAGTTCTGAATCTGTTATACTACTTGTTTATAGTTGCTTACAGTTCCATGTATTTGTTATATAGTTACACATTGTTCCATGTATTTTGATATTGTTTGATATAAACCGCCACTGATCCTGGGAATTGGCGGTATATAAAAGGTTTGCAAATAAATAAATAAATAATGTGACTTATAGGGTGCCTTATGAGGCACCTTAGGGTAGGGCACTGCAAGGGTGTGGGGTGGGGGTGGGGGAAAGAATCTCCCAACAACCAATCCACATTCTACATCCCTGCAATGGTGGCAGTAGAGTGGACCATTAACCCCAGTCCTGCTGGGGAACAGGTACCCTACAGGGCAGTCAATGCAGATCTGTACACATCCATAAGGCAATGGCTGGCAGAAAGACAGTAGGCCTGGAACTGCTCAGCTGCCACCCACCACTATCTGACATTCTCTAGCAGCATGCACAGTGAGACTCCAGCTTCCGCACCCTGCAAGGTGTTCCAGCCATACACATACAAACTGCAGACAGTCTGCTAGTTAGTCCATAGTGTATGTTCCTGGAGAAGACATGTGCACCCAAAACTTGGAAGTGAGCACACACACAAAGCATATAAGTCAGTGATTGGGGCCCAAAAAATGAGAACCCATAAATATCACTTGAAAAAAATGCAATATAGCGCTATGAGGGAACCTAGCCATGCCGTGGTCACTGCTCAGTCAGGGTGAGAGTGACCTCTCAGCAGGACATGCTGTGGCCACCCTGTCTGTGCAGGATTGGCCGGGCACTACAATGTCCCAGCCTTTGCTGTATGCCCTGTGCAGATGCATCCTTCCCAGGCCACCCTGTCTTGGCCATACCCACAGTACCTTGCACCTCATTATGCACATTTGCAGGCTAACACTGGAAACAGTGCAAGCAGTGTGGGCTGAGTAAGGTGTACGCAGCCACAACACACTGGATAGACAGACACACACTGCCACACCTATGCCAGCATTGTGCAAATATAGAGGCTTTTGGCAGCCCTGGCCACCACACCAGTCCTGGGCACAGTGCAGGCATGGCTATGGTATGCAATACTGTTGGGGTCACTCCCCGGGGTGGTAAACACTGTCAGAAACCAAAACCGAAACACACTCCACAGATATCAGAAAGGTTGCTATGATGCAGCTCTATCAGCAAATTGTGCTTAACTTAGGAATTGTTATCTGCCATTAATCATAGCAAACTTTTGATATATGTGTAACGCTGGGGTCACCAACCTCCAGAGGGCCGCGGGCCGCACAGCCGACTACCGGGAGCCTCGCGGGCCGCACCCCCCTTCTCCCCGCCCCCGTGAAAAAAAACAACAAACGCAAAATTATGAAAACAATGGCTGATCACCTTTATTGAATTTAATGAGATGGCTGATGATTCATGCTAGCAGACAAACGCTTAAAGTCCGGCTTCACAGATGACACTGACAGGAGAAGGGACGCTTGCAGGTGGTCGTCGGTGAGCTGCGAGCGCGTGGATACAATGGTGGGAATCCTTGGCGGGCTGCACGTAATGTTAACCGGGGTAGAGCCTCGCGGGCCGCACGAAGGGACCTCGTGGGCCGCATGCGGCCCGCGGGCCGCAGGTTGGTGACCCCTGGTGTAACGTATTCCCAAGTTTAGGGCGGCATTGCTAAGGTATGCAAGTTCTAGTATTGGGAATGCTGCTGTGCGCAGGGCCCAACAGCCTGACTCTCCATGAGGCTTTGGATAGTGGAGCCTGTGGGTGTGGATGTTTATGCCCCTGTTGGCCACTGCTCTAGGGCAGAAGTTCCCAACTCCGGTCCTGGTGGGCCAAACACTGTTCAGGTTTTCATGCTGTCCCTAATGAATATGCATGAGATACATTTGCATATAATGGGGATGGCGCATACTAATGCAACACAGGCATATTTATTAGGGACAGCATGAAACCTGAATGGTGTTTGTCTCTCCAGGACTGCAGTTGGGAAACTCTGCTCTAGGGATTGCACATGTTTATGGTGTCTGTGCTCTGTAGGGTAAAATATAGGCATTTCAGGCATGTTTATTTTATCTGCAATAAAGATTCCGTCTTTATTAAAATGGTTTAGTACTGGGTAAAATATGGGGAAAGGGTAGGCAGGAGACACAGCTGGGACTTGAACTTGTGATTTTCTGTTCTTGAACACACTGGCTGTGTGTGCTGCACCACATTGTTGCCACAGGGACAGTTCATTCCCTGGGGATACAATGACTGTTTGTCAGACAGACTCTGTCTGTTGCATTGCATGGCACCCACCTAATCAGGCTAGGCCATGGTCTGTTGTGGGCAGATGCCACTGCCCCTCCACCACCAGCACCCCTCCACCACCATGTTGCCATGCCATTATGCCGGTGGTGCTGATGGTGCGCAGTCCCAGGCCATCCAGTATGCCGGTAGGCAGCTGCCTATGGTTTGGGTTCTCGGGTAGGGGTGCCTACATGAACATGCACGCTTCCCCCCCCCTCCGCACCGCCTGCCAATGTTTTGTGCCCTTGGGGGTACTAGCTGGATAATCTCTCCTGTGACACTGTGGGACACACACTCTTGCCCATGTTGGACCCTCATCAGTTGCTGTCTTGCTGATTTACAGCTTCGGCATTCCTATGTGCCACCTAGGCATCTGCCTAGCCCGCACTGTGCCCCAGCTGGACCACAGCATGTGCTACCTGCAGTCCCCTGTATCCCATTTGCAGCATCAGTACAGTTGCTGTTTCCTACGTGCCCATTCTGCTGTTGCTGCACATGTGCACGCCATAACAAACCTGCCCAATCTAAATGGCAGAAACCCTGATTAGCGCTATTTCAATGTGGGATCATTCACTTTGTAGGGGGACAGAGCATAGACCCTTCCAAACATGATATCTTAATTTATACGCTTTGTCAGTAGTGTTGCTTTATGTTTATCATTAATATCACTATTGGCCAGCTTGGTTATTAGGATTTTAGATGTGGTTCTGGTCCTTTTATATGTTTATTTGCCTCATTGTTCCCTGCACATATATCACAACTATACTTTTCTGGGTTTCCCTGCCTTTGCTGCACATTGCTGACTAAAATGGTTTCTCTTTCCTGCAAATGTGCCTTAAGGCGAGGGTTTCACTGGCGTTAGTTTTCAGACCCGGATTTCACACCGTTAGTGTGCCTGGAGCCTCTCCCCTCCCACTCTCTGCCCATTGACCCCTTCTCTCCGTCCTCTGGGAAGCCTTACTCCACCCTTCAGACCCAGATTTCACAGTGTTAGTGTGCCTTAACGCTGCCGCTGCGTTATCACGCGATAATACCACCGCTGAGACGTTAAGACGGTTTAGTAAACATACCCCCAAGAGTTAACATGGGAGGGGGGCAATAGATATGCAATCCCTCCTAGCATTATACTCATCCATTCAGCAGCAGAAACCTGTCATGCCATCCTCACTGATCTTTTTCCTTCTTTCTGACTACTGCCTGTGCTTTATTGTCACTCTGCCTTGTCTGTCTTCCCCCTCCCATTGGGAGTATCTGGTTCTGGACTGGCTAAAACAGACTACTGCAGCCCCTTTAAATTTAAATGCAGCAGCAGCAGCATACTGCTGCCATTGGGGCCCTGTCATCATTTTAAGGGTTGCGATTGCAGTGTCCTGCTTACCTAGGAAGACTCATCTACAAAGCTGCTCAAAGGCCACTTCCTCAGCACTAGTGGCTCCTTTAAATTATGGACTGTGCAGGCCAGTCTTTCACTGCCCACCCCTGCCCACCCTTCTACCAGCACGGCAGTCCTCTTTACATTTGTGGGTTTCAGCTCCACAGCCCTGCTCTGTTCCCTCAGATATGGCGACAAATGCTGCTCTCATCAAGGCCCTTCTCTTGGTTCATCCATTCTAAGCATGGCAGTCCAAGAGGTAAGCTGTTACTCCAAGTTCTTTCCTAAGCCCAGAAGTGCTGGCTTTCTGTGCACTGCAAACCTTCTGGTACTGGAGAATGTTTGTTGTTGGTGAGATGACCAGAATCAGATTTTTTTAAAATATATTGAGTTCTGCGGATGATTGTCCCACCTCTGCTCTGCATCCATTGTTGAGGAGGGGGTTCTGTGAATGCAAAATATATGTTCAAAATGAAAAAGCAAATACTGTAACACAGTTTAGAACAACAGGATACAAATGAATTATTTATTTAGACAGTTTTGTATATCACCTTATTCTTCAATCAAAGTGGTCACAACACAATTGGGGGATACATTTAATGCAAGGGAATATAAGACATGTATATTAATACTTACAGGGAACATGGAGGGTTAAGTGGTTTTCCCACAACCACAAGGAGCACCTGTGGGACTAGAAACCCCTGTCCTTCTGGCCCAAGGTTGCTGTTTTCTAGTGGGATTTGAACCCCTGACTTTCTGGCCTGAAGTGACTTGCCCCAACCACGAGGCCACTCCTCCCTTCAGCTATATCTTGGAGTAATAAACTACTGTGATTCTCGCTCTTTCTTTTAGTTCATTTGTGTATGAACATCTTACATTTGCTCCACATTATCTAATCATTTTTTTGGTTTGGTTCAGTCCCTGACTGGAGTTTTGAGAAAGATTTGCCCTCCCCCCCCCCCCGGTTATGGGGAGGGGGGGCACCATCTCATCCCTCGCCTCAGGCAGCAGATTGCCTTGAGTCGCCCCTGGCAACACCTGCTAACGAGATAAGTGCCAGTGAAAGCAATATTCAGAAACATTATCCTGACAGTGTTCTCTGAATGTTACTCTAACCATCTTGGCACTATTCAGATAGTGCCAGGGTGGCCCATGGGTAGAGCTGGAGTGGCTCCTTGTGTTGGGGGCCCAATAGGTTCAATGTCTAACCTTCCTCCGGTGGACATACAAAGGCCTGCCCAGAATGGCCTCTGTATGTCTGGGTGACCAGCCTCTCCCCCACACCGCCTTCACTCCACCCAATCATAACCCCCTCCCACCCCATCCAGTGATCCATTACAGGGAGCATGGGGACCAGAATATGGCTCCAGACCTAAATGGGAGTTGGATGTCCATCCCAGACCATCAACCCCAATATTTTGGGGTCAGGATCAGGCCCATAGTATGCAATATATGTGCAAGACTAAGGGGTATGTCTACTAAACCATGTTAAAGGAGCAAGTATGCCATTAGCACATTCTAACAGTACCTGTGAGTGGAGAGAAGGCATGCATAGGGCGGAGAGTGGATGTCAATGGGTGGTGAGTGGACAGGAACAAGGCTTGCTCCCTTAATGCAGACACCTTAATGGCAGGAACTCTAACGCAATTCAAAACCTCATAGAAAGGGTGTTTTTTGAGGAGAGAGTCTATTTTAAGTCTGCGATGTGAAGCAAGACAGGGGAGCCCAAGAGAGTGATAGTAGTGCTGTATTAGCAGCAACAGAATAGTGCCCAAGTATGAAAAGGCACTATGTTGATGGTGCAAATGGGGGCAAAGGAGGTGGCACATGGGTTATACAGTGGGGGCTGCTGGTGCACAGGGGGGACCAGGCAGCTGCCTAGATGGCACATATGAACATAAGCCTACAAAATAAGCCAAACTGTGTCAGACCAGGGTCCATCATGCCCAGTATCCTGTGTCCAACAGTGCAAAATTTAGGTCACAAGTACCTAACAGTTTCCCCAAAAGACACACAGGATCCACAATAACTATAATGGGGCAAGCAGTACATAGCTTAGGTCCTCTTTAGCAATGGTTTATGGACCGTTACCCAGGAACCCGTCCAAACCTTTTTAAACCCAGCTACACTGAAAGCTTTTACCACATCCTCCGGTAATGGATTGCAGGGTTTGATTACACATTGACTAAAGAATGTTTTCACCTAGAAGACCAAAATGGATTACACTGTAGCCTCATTGCATGTCACCTAGTCTGTCCACAGTCTGATGGCATAAAAAAGTGACCTATGTTTACCTGTTCTACTCTGGTCAATAATCAATAGACCTCTATCAAATCTCCCCTCAGCTATCTCTTCCCAAGGTTGATGAGTCCCAGCCTTTTTAGCCTCTCCACAAAGAGGTATTCTGCCATCCGCAGAACCATCTGTGATGCTCGTCATGATCCCACAATGACAGTGGCAGCACACAGTCCTGATACTGCTGCAGAAAGGCAATGTGTCACATGGGGCGGTCCAAGGGTCCTGACACCCCAGGTAGAGAGCCAGACTGCCCCCCCCCCCACCCCAGCTGTTGCAGAACCCAGCTTTGGGGAAAGAGGCCAGATGCTGTAGTCCTCCAGGTAGCTGGAAAATGCAGGTGCCTGGGAAAATACCACAGCAGTGGCTGCCATCCTCCCCCAGAGACGTATCAGTAGCAGGCCGTGAGGGGGGGGGGCCCTGAAAGGGCAGTTGGTGTGGGGCCTGCATGTCAATCCATATGTGCCCCTGCCCCCTCATCCAGCCCTTATGCCCAAGGTGCCCGCCAAACCTGCATGTTTAACGTGCTGGGACTGCGACCACCATCCCTGACAGTGCATGGGCATGTCTGCATGGTGGGGTGTTTGTGGTGGATACAGAGTCTAAGGGCTTGTGATTAAAATTGGCAAAAATGATGCTATTTGTGCAATCTGCTTAGTGGTGTAGTTGAATTTAGTTATATATGAGTAGGTCTTGAATCCCCAAGAGTACTCATGTGGAGTTTAAAAATTGTGTGCTTGATAATTTAAGAGTATATAATAATATTGTTGAGGCTTTTTGACCTGTGATGTGAGCGTCAGCTGTTCCCTATAGTGAACTTGTTCACTGTATGTGGGGTATAAGCCATCCTGAGGTCATTATTGCCTAAATTATTGAATTATTTTGAAAAATTGTATTTGTAGTAATTTGTAGTAATCTGGATTTGATTAAGAGCTGTTTAGTTGTATTGTTTGTAGATAAGCTCTTACACAGTGATTGGTGTGGTTTTGAATTAATTGTACTGTGATGGCTATTTCATGGAAGGAATCCTTTAGCTACAGTTTAGAAAAAACAAAAGAGATTTTGAACCTTCCACCCTTATTGGGGGCTGATGCTAAGGGAAATCCAGATTGGGATTTTTTTTTTTAACAAGTCTAAAAAAAGTGTGCGATTAGAACTCCATAGCGTTACACTGGCAGAATATTGCCGTAAGGAGGTGATCCCTACAGGTTTAAGGATCTGGAAGGCTCCGGGCATGTTTTTGGAGGATGAAGTTTTTGTTAATCGTTGGAATCAGGTACTTAACAAATGCTCTTTGGATTTAATGTTATTAGTGATAGATACTGCACATACCAAAAATGTTGCTCTGATTAAAGATTTGGAGGAAGATCTGAGAGATTTAAAGACTGCAGATGATTTTGAGACTCGTTATGCCGAATTATTGAAATCTATTGATAAATATAACACTGAACTGAAGAATGCAAAAATTAAAAAATTGTTAAAAGATGAGAAGCGTATCAAAGAAGGACCTATTTATAATTGGTCTTTAAGAAGAGCACAACAACCTGATACATATTGGAAGGGTAGCAGTGGTGATATATCCACGTATTCATCAGATTCGAGTGTTGATACTAGGTTCTCTGAAATACGTTCCAAGTCTAAAGAATATAAAGATTCGTATAAAGATCACGCTTTTTCATCACTTGATCGACAAGATAATAGACAAGAAAATTTTTCAGGGCTCCCAACACGCTCACGACGAAAAAAGGAAGGCGTGACTTTTCAACAATGAACACTGTTATTAATCTTTCCAATGTGGTATTGTCTTCAGCACAGAAAGATCTGTTAGCTAAAGACCTATCATTTATTGATGGACCAAGATACGATAAATTTCAAAGTTGGATAGCTGTAGAACGACTGGTACGTAATCTACAGTTGAAGATATTTTTTAAAGATAAACCAGATCCTCCAGATTCTTCTGTAGTTTGTTCAAAGTCTTCTTGGACTCCTCCTGGGCCTTTAGATCCAATAGTATATACATTTCGACATCTAGTGCTAGCAGACTTGAAGAAACTTGAATCCAAGTACAATAATTGGCCAAAAAATTTATCGTCTGTAGAATTTATAGCATTACGTGAGTTAATGCAGATGCATGATATTACTATCAAAAGAGCCGATCAAGGCGGTGCAGTAGTTGTCCTTAACACCAGTGATTATGACAATGAAATTTTGCGACAATTGAATAATAGTAAGCATTATCAATGTTTAGCTATGGATCCAACTGAGGAGTTACAGAGATTGATAGAGAGTATTACCAATGAAGCGGTCCGTCTAGGGTATTTAACAGAGAAAGAAAAAGCTTTTCTGAATCCTTCTTTTCCAAAGATACCGGCGTTTTACATTCTGCCAAAAATTCATAAAAGTCTAATTTCTCCTCCTGGCTGCCCGATTTTGTCCAGCAATGATTCTCTTTTAGAGCGTGTTGGTATTTACCTTGATAGGTTCCTGAAGAGTGAGGTTTCTAAAATTCCTTCTTACATTAAGGACACTAAACATTTTTTACAGCTTCTTGAGAATATTGGGTCTACTGAACAGGTTTCATGGATGGTCTGTTTGGATGTAGCAGCTCTATATATGTCCATTCCCCAAGATGATGCGATACAGGTTTTAAGAGACTTTGGGATGTGCGGGAAATATCACATCAGGTGCCAACAACTTTTTTGTCTACTTTAGCAGAAGTAGTACTCAAGAGGAATTATTTTGTCTATGGACAATAATTTTTCCAGCAGATTTCAGGAACGGCCATGGGTGCGACTTTCGCCCCATCTTTGGCTAATTTATACATGCATTTTTTTGAAACAAAATATGTATATTCTTCTCGATATGCACAATATATTATCAAATGGTATCGATATATTGATGATATTTTTCTTTTTTTTTGAAACTTTTATTTTCATTTTACAACAAGCAAACGAAACAACAGACCAAAGGAGACAAATACAAATATACACATAAGGAAAGCAACCCCAATTACCCCCCACCCCTAAGCTTCTTCTCTGGAACTGAGGAGTATCATCAAAGAGGCGTATACATATGTACATCCAAACAAACAAAAGAGTATCAGCAATATAGACTGATCAGGTGAAATAGATTTAAACAGTCAGATGGGAGCATTTAGCATTTTAGCATTTCAAACATAATCGTGGAGTATCCTCCATTCAGATAAATGATAGAGAGTCTGAACGGAGAAACCAACAGATGAGGTATTTGTTCACATTTACTGTATAGACCGACAGGATGCCACCATTCATTGAAATTAAGAGGGGACCTATTTTCCCCCAGTAGTTTCCAGTAATATTGTAGTACCGGGCATTCAAACATAATATAAGTTAGGATGTGAATGGCCGTGTGGCATAACCAAAATCTGTTGCTCTGGGTAGCGGTCATTTGACTAACCTATCAGGAGTATAGAAACTTCGATGGATTAAAAGAAAAAAGTGTCTGAGTAAGTGAGGGAGATCGAGAGATCCAGGTCAACCAGCTCCAGGCTGGTCTCCCATGCTCCGGGGTCAAAGCTACATGCAACTCCCGCTCCCAGAATTTCTGTGCTGTCTGAGCGCATTGGTGAATAATGGGAGCGAGGGGAGAAGCAGCCTCCATATATCTTCTAACGCAAAAGCTGTTATCAAAGCAGTAAAAGAATCAAGACTCTTGGGTGGACCACTCGTTCTGGGCGGCAGCCAAGCTGTCAAGGGCTCAAGTACTTGGTTGAAAGCGCCGCCGAGCATTAATGGAGGGCTGGCAAATGACTGTGCTAACTGCATAATACTTGCATAAGAAACAGGATTATCCACATTCGGAGCATAAATACCATTACACGTAAAGTACAGTCTCAACCTGAAGATGTGCACGGGCCCATCCACCCTCCTTATCAAAGCTAACATTCAGTACAATAGTTTGCAGAGACTTCTTAACCAAAATGGCTACCCCACACCGCTTGGAAACAGCGGAAGAGAAGGCAATCGCCATATTAGGCGTGGTATTGAGTTTCAATGCCGCAGCGGAATTTAAATGCATTTCCTGAAGAAACATTATATTTACATGCTCATGATGAAGATAGCTAAGGATTTTCTTTCTTTTGATTGGACTATTAATGCCATTTACGTTTTATGAGAAGAACTGACACAAGGCCATCAAGAAAGATTATAAATTCTGAGAAAGAACACAATAAGGCACACAGTTTCCCAATGTCCCTCATCTTAACTAAGTATGACTGTGCACATTACCTAATAATCAATGGGTTAATGAAAATCATGGAAACGCCCCATATAAACAAATAAGCACCGAGGTGCACTAGAGAAGAAGCAAAACCCCAGAAATTACTGGCGACCTAATGTCTGCGGGGAGAAACTCCAGAGAGGGCCCAAGCTAAAACATATAACCTGTAAAACTATGCATGTTTCGAATCCCACCGAGGTGCACATCATGGAGGGAGAGAAGGCCAAGTAAATTATAGATAGAAAGAAAAGTCCAGGCAGTCTCTATTCCAGGCTGGGATCACCGCGTCGGGCCGTTCAAGATGGCGGGCAAATCCGGCGAATTACAGATCCAAATTGTTGAATCATAGTGGTTGGATTAGCGCATCTGATCTGCGTTATTTGGAGTCCAAAAACATTGCTAGTAGATCGGAATCTTCGAGTGTTATGGCTGGGTTATGGAGAGTCACTCTGAGCTTCACTGGATATATTAGGCCAAAGTGAGCCTGCAGTTATTGAAGTCCAGGGCGAAAAGCAAGGAGTCTCCTCCGTCGGTCAACTGTGGACTTTGCCACGTCAGGGGAAAAGAAACTTTAGGACTTTCAAATTCAAGATGATAGTTCGCCCGGGCAGCAATACGAATTTGCTCTACTCACTGATATCGCAATAATCGAAAATTGAGAGCCCGAGGGGTCGTCCGATTGAGCACCATATTAGCAGGAACACGAACACGATGCGCTCGGTCAGTCTCCAGATCTCTGTAAATAATAATCTTTAGCAAGGGGGGGAGAGTTTTGACCAAGAATTCTCGCATGTCTCCTGCTCTCACATCCTCCGGTACTCCAATGAGCCCCATATGGTTGCAACCAGCTCGATCATTGCTATCCTCCAGCTCTTTTTGAAAATTCTGTATCATACGCTCAGCCTTGCCCAATTTCACCAAGTGCACCGCGTGCGAGTCAAGGACCTCCGCCATGTTGTCCTGTCGTAGTGGGAGACTTTCAAACCGGTTCTGAAGTGTGCCAAAGTCTTCACGCATGGTTCGGAGCGCCGCTCCGTTGGATTGTACCAGCTCCTTCACACCACGTATCTCCTCCAAGATCCCCTGTGGCGTTGCGGAGTTTTCACAAAATGGGGCCATCTTTTGTGGGGAAGAACTCTGTTTTGGAGCGTTTTCGTGTGAAGAAGAGGGAGACCCGAGGTCCAGTCGCACTGGTTTGTGGCCCGCCGTTCCCCCCGAGGCACCCCGGTAAGTTCAGAGCAAAAAAATGAAATTTATGCAGGTATTAATTCAGGATTCTGAGTAGGCCTCTCGGGAGCTTCAACGCAAAGCGTCTATCCCGCTGGACATCAGGCTCCGCCCCCCGGAATTTCTTGATGATATTTTTCTACTTTGGAAAGGTTCGAAGGCTTGCCTTGACGAATTTTTCCAGTATTTGAACAATTGTAATGTCAACCTCAGTTTTGAGATGGATGCACAAGTTTTAGAAATCCATTTTTTAGATGTAAAGATACTTAAGCATCTAGATGATTTTTGGACTACAGTGTACACTAAGCCGACTGATAGAAATACCCTATTACATTATTCGAGTTTTCATCCTGTGCATCTTAAACATAGCTTGCCATATTCACAATTTTTGCGTTGTAGGCGCATTTGTTCTACACTTCAAGAGTTGTGATAAGGAAGCTTATCATAGCTCAGGAAGGGGCTATAGAAAAGGTGAAGTGTCTCTGAACAAGCAACCTGTCAGTGCTGGTAGAAATGAGAAAACAGAATTTTGCCATAAAAGACTACCAGTCCCAGAATGCACCAGGTTTCCAACAGCCATTAGAGGAGCTGAAGTGGGGAAACGTGTGTTCAATCAGGAGGGCTATGAGGTAATCCCTAAGCACTCATCTCAAAGGGCAGGGCCTGATTCAGCACAGCTGCGCTGTGTTAGGGAGGAGCACTCATCCAGGCAGAATAAGAGTAGAGTTTATTCTACAGATGACCAGCTTCATGATCGCCTTGGATATTCAGAGAATTGTCCTCAGTATCCTGAGAATCAGCTTGAGTTTGATCATCAGTTTCATCTGAAGGATCAGCAGAAGCAGAAGCCAAACCGGACGGATAGAGAAGGAAAGAAACCCTCTGGAAGGAAGAGGAGAAAAGCCTTTGAGAGGTCTAGAAGAGTCCAAGGCAGTACGTATACTGGGAGGTATTCCAAGGGCCATCATAGACCATTGGACTGGGGAAAGCCAGAGGAATGGTGCTGCAGAACAAGGAATCACCAGAGGCTACCTGTGAGGGAGACGGCTGCACGTGGAAGGGACTCTAAGACCTATGCCAGAAGGTATGTGAAGAGAGATCCAGTGTCCAGGGATCAGGACTGGAAGGCTGGACATAAGAACTGGACTACATACTGGCCAGGCTATATAGAGAGGAACTATAGCAACAATGGAAGCTCAGGTATGAACACTGATCTATGCCCTAGCTATAACCTTGAAAGACAGCAGGGAAATAAGTGTTCTCCTGAAAATGCTCCATTGAAAGATTCATCTGTGCCAATTCATGATAGTGACCCTATGCTTGTTGATGAAGGGGAAATAATAGCAGATCAAGATATTGTTTATATGGACTGCTCTCTATCCAAACTCCGTTGGTAACTTTCTGTGATAAAGCACAGCAGCCATCACAAAGAAATATAAATTTGTTCTTTATTCCACTAAGAAAAGCTCCTGAAGCAGGATTTGACTCACACAGTATAAAGCCAGCCAGCTAAAGGGTTTCAGCTGGATAACTGATAGCAATTGAGCTGCACCTAATTGCTTGTGAGCTAGGAGAGAATTACTTCTGGATCTGTGTGGAAAGTAATCAGAAGTTAACCTTACAAGAACAGTTTATTTCTTTCTTTGTGACTTTTCGTTTGTTACAGATATGCTAAGAAAACATTAGCTAATTGCCTGACAAGTTTGAAGGTTGTTTTCCTGATTTTGATTTTTGACTTTGTTTTACCAAGTTAAACACTGCAAGCAAGTAACCTAATTTATGTGCTATCAATCATATCTGTGCTGGGAGAAATAACCCCATAAATAAAGAAGTATCTTATTGGCTTTAACACTTGTGCACAACTAAATTATTGTCAGCAGCTGTGTCTGGTGTGAATGAACTACATTACCCACAATACCTTGCAAAAATCATATAAATATATGCATTGTCAAGACTGTGAAGATTCTCACCCAGGCAGCCGTCTGACAGAGTTTAAAATACAGGTGAGAATTATGATGTTTAAATTTGAAGAACGTGGGTATCCTAGTTCAATACTATGGAAAGCTTACAAAAGGGCGAGATATAATCATTGGGAGTGGTTACTTAATTCTGATCAAAGGAAATTGAATGTTTCATTTACTGTATCATCTGTAACGTGTTTTACAGCATTCAAGCCTTTTGAATCGTATAGCAGCTGTACTTAGAAAGAGATGGAATTTATTTAAAACACATCCTAAACTGTCTGATTACACAGGTACACTACCAAAAAACTGCCTCCAGTTTTGCAACTGATTCCTATAGATTTTGGGGTGCTGAATCCAGGAAAAATAGCCAAAATGTTCCATCACGTCACGTTTTCTTGCAAAATTAGATTTCTTACCCAGATAAGGAATGTTCACATAATTTCTTTTTAGCCGACTGCAGTTTATTTTCTTGGCCCAAAATAGAGGTTGTAATGGTTAACTAACTAGAAACACTCCCTCATGATATTTTAGAGTGTTTTGTATTCATTTTATACATTAACAGGACAATTGGGAGGAGGGGGGCTAAATCCAGTACTCGCGCTGGCGCATGTTCTTTCCTGTTCGCCTCGCCTCGTTCGCTCGCTCAAACACGGTGGTTGCGACATGAACGTTCCTGTCAAATTTCAGTTTCTTGCAAGTTCATTATTACCTTTTGTTTGCTCAGTCGTAATCCAGCTTTATTCCGAAGTGGTTCACTACAGTTGTAGTTTGCAGTGCTGTGTATTTGTGATGGCTCACAGAGCCAGAGGTTGCGTCAACTCTCCGGACAGTTTTTGTTTTATTTGTGGGGAATATACCGTGAAAAAGCGGCAGAGGAACATTTCTGCATTTATTAAAAAAGTATATTTCGCCTATTCGGTTTGAAGTTAGGCGATCAAGACAAACCGTGGGCTCCTCACAAAGTGTGCAAGACATGTGAGGAAGATCTACGCTTATGGATGAAAGGTAAAAAACAAGCATTTCGTTTCGGAATACCTATGATGTGGCGTGAACAAAGAGACCACAGCAGTGACTGCTATTTTTGCTCTTGCATTGTGAAGGGATACAACTTAAAAAATAAGAACGTAATAAGTTACCCCAACCTTCCCTCAGCAATTAGGCCTATGCCTCATAGCAACGAAGTACCTGTGCCTGAACCACCAAAATCTTTGGATCATATTTGTGTGGACGGTTCTGATCATGATGAGACTCATCAGATGGCTTTTCCCGATGAGTCCAGTACTTCCGAGTTTGAAACTGAACCAGATCCGAAACCTGAACTTTTCTCTCAAGCTGAATTGAATGATTTAGTCCGGGATTTAGGACTCCCAAAAGATGCTGCCCAACTGCTAGGTTCTCGGCTTAAACAGAAAAATCTATTGTCACCAGGAACAACTTTTTATTGGTACAGCAACCGCGAGACACAATTTTTGAAGTATTTCAGCAAAGAGGAAGATTTGGTATTTTGCAACGATATATACGGAGTGATGGAAACGTTTAAACTCAAGTACAGTCAAACCTCGGTTTTCATGATTAATCCGTTTGAAAAAGTCTGACTAAAACCGAAACGTATGAAAACTGAAGCAATATTTCCCATAAGAAATAATGTAAATCCAATTAATCCGCTCCAGACACCCAAAAATATTCACAAAAAATACATTTTATAGAGAATAACTATATTTTTACATACAGAAAACAATGAGAAATAAATATATATGACTAATGAAATGGATAAATGAACATTTAACATCACTGAAAGCAAGCTAAGTACAGTACTGTACAGTACAGTATGTTAACATCTGGCCTTAGCCACCCCTGACAAGCTGCTGTGCTCAGCTCTCTTCGGAATCACATTGGATTCAGCCCATTAAAATACCTTTACATTATCTGCTCAATGCTTCAGAATGGCAGAAAATCTTAATGATATAGCTTCAGACGTACCCTGCAAGAAAAAGAACTGCCTCCCACATTCATGCAATATCTCCTGCTTACGTTGACAGCTTTTCTTCCCTGCTACCTCCGAGCCTGAGGGGGCGCTTCAGAGAATGGGCAGGCGGTGGACGAGATCGGGGCCTTCCTCTCTGCGCAATCCTTGCCTCTCTGACTCTGACCAGGCTCGAGGATGTGTTTCATTTACGTGCTCAGCTGGCTTTCGCTTCTCATCACACTGGCGATCGGTGAGTCCGGGGGGCAGTGCTGCCGGGACCGGGCGGGCGTTCTGGCAGTGTATACAGACCGGTGTGCAGCGCGAGAGTGTATGTATTTACAGTACTGTACTTTACGAAAACCGAGGCGATGTACAAGAACCGGGACAAAATCTCAGTCAAAAAAGACGTTGAAAACTGAAGCGATGTATGAGAACCGGGACAAAATCTCAGTCAAAAAAGACGTTGAAAACCGAAGCGTATGAAAACCGGGGCAAATGAAAACCGAGGTTTGACTGTATGATCCTGCTGAATGGCGGCTGTTCATTGATTCGTCAAAAGACAGCATAAAAGGTGTTCTTCTTCATAATGGCAATACATTCGCTTCAGTTCCTATTGCTCACTCTGTTATTCTCCAAGAAAAATACGAGAATTTGGCCCTGATTCTTCAGAAGTTTCGTTATGATGAGCATAAGTGGATGATTTGTGGAGACTTTAAAATTCTATCCATGCTATTAGGGCAGCAATCCGGTTTCACTAAATATCCCTGCTTCCTTTGCTTGTGGGATAGCCGGGCCCACGACCTACACTGGGGGAAAAAAGACTGGCCAATTCGGGAGTATTTGAGACCCGGTGAGAAAAATGTTCTTCATGAGAGCTTGGTACCTCGTGATAAAATTCTATTACCACCTCTCCACATTAAGTTGGGTCTCATTAAGCAATTCATCAAGTCCCTTCCAAAAGATGGTGAGTGCTTTCGGTACCTTTGCTCAAAGTTCCCCCGACTTTCTGAAGCAAAGCTAAAGGAAGGAGTGTTTGTTGGCCCTGATATAAGGAAACTCATTTCAGATGGAGCATTCGCTGAAACAATGTCTGAGAAGGAAAAAGAAGCCTGGGATTCCTTCAAGGATGTTGTTCTCAAATTCTTGGGGAACAGGCGGGATGAGAACTATAAGGATATTGTTGCCAGGATGCTCAATGCCTTCAAAGAACAAGGCTGTAACATGAGCCTGAAAGTCAATTTCTTGCACTCCCATGTGAACTACTTTCCCGAAAACGTGGGGGCGTACAGTGAAGAACAAGGTGAAAGGTTTCACCAGGACATCAAGGACGCAGAGAGAAGGTACCAAGGAAGATGGAACACCACTATGATGGCTGATTTCTGCTGGTTGCTGCTGCGGGAAACCCCAGATGAAAAATACGCCAAGCAGCGCACCAAGAGAAGCATTCGGGGGAAGAAGAAACGGGCCCACCAGGAGATTGATTGACCCAAGAATGACTTTAAAATCTAAACTGTGTTGACAAATATCGTGTTTTTACTAAACTTTGAAATAAAAATTTGCTAGTTATTACCACAGTGTCGGATCTCATTTATTAGAATTTTATTTTCACACCATCGGGTGTTTGTCTTCATGTATTGCAATGGTGCGGTTTGCGTTTTCTATTCTTACATACATACCTGTATAACATTTTTTGCACATTTCTTTGCTTTGCTTTGTGTCTAACCTCGCTCTTATATGCTCAATGTTTGTGCACATGTATGTGGCTGTTTTAAGTGCAGACAATTTTGCTACCATCACAGTGTGTTTTGTTGACATTACTCTATTCTTATGTGCTGCCTTGTTACAATTTTCTTTATTCTTATTTGAATAACTACTAAACAATTAGTATAAAGAATTCATCCAAGAAACTTTTATCTTGATCGCACTCAATCTGAAACGTTCACCTCAAACTGCTAACCCAATGTAGCAAAAAATCTGTACGTGATGGAGCAAATTGGTTACCAGATTTGGATTCAGCGCACCAAAAAACGTAAAAATCAATTGAAACATTAGAGGCAGTTTAAAAAAAAAAAATTTTAGTGTAATTTATGTGTTGTGGTGTCCATGCTTTAAGTTGTACATCGGGAAAACTACTCGACCCTTGAGGACATGTCTTACTGAACATAAGTACAGTTTGAATAAAGCTCGAGTGGATACACCGCTGATTCAACATTGTTTAGATTTGCAACATTGTTTTGATGATTTATGCTGTACAGTTTTGGAGCATATTCCGTATAATATCAGAAGAGGAGATAGAGGGCGGCAGCTGCTGCAGAAAGAGCAACATTGGATTTATGCTTTGAATACTTTATATCGAGCTTGGTTAAACGATAAGATAGAGTGGACATTATTTTTTTGAGAATTTCTGCCAGTGCCGCTTAGGAGTTCTGATCAGCTGTGAGTGATTTGTATGTGTGACGTCATGTAGGTTGAGTGTTTGTATTGGTGGTTGGTGTTTTAAATAGAAGGCGTTAGACGTTGGTTTGTGATGTTGGCAGAGCAGAAGCAGCGGGTAACATTGAATGTGTAGATTTGGTTTACTCCTAACCCCTGAAGAAGCCAGGAATAGGTGAAACAAAAGCTTTTGTAGGGTGGAGTTTTTTTACTTCAAAGTGGTTTGAGCTGCTTTTGGAGAACGTATTATTTGCCCGCGAAAGAGATTGGGAGTGTAAGATGGTGTATGTTTCAGTAGTCATGGAGTCCTTGATGGATTAAAGATGAACAGCCGTTGACCTTCCATCTTGAGTCCTTAAGATAAGTACTAGTGGATTGATTCGCTATGATTGATGGTGTTGAGATTTACTAATGCTAGTCTTCTGTTGTTTACAGGGGGCGATACAGAGTCTAAGGTCTTGTGATTAAAATTGGCAAAAATGACGCTATTTGTGCAATCTGCTTAGTGGTGTAGTTGAATTTAGTTATATATGAGTAGGTCTTGAATCCCCAGGAGTACTCATGTGAAGTTTAAAAATTGTGTGATTGATAATTTAAGAGTATATAATAATATTGTTGAGGCTTTTTGGCCTGTGATGTGAGTGTCAGCTGTTCCCTATAGTGAACTTGTTCACTGTATGTGGGGTATAAGCCATCCTGAGGTCATTATTGCCTAAATTATTGAATTATTTTGAAAAATTGTATTTGTAGTCATTTGTAGTAATCTGGATTTGATTAAGAGCTGTTTAGTTGTATTGTTTATAGATAAGCTCTTACACAGTGATTGGTGGGGTGTTTGTGGTGCCATGGGAAGTGGCACCAGCCTGCAGCAGACAGAATCCTTGTCCTGGTCGTGTGTCCATGCACATTGCAGAGTGTGCCAAAGGCCAGCTGAAGGGAAGCATTTCAGCAATAGGAGCTGTTGCTCCATAAGACACACAGTGGTGCAACACACACAGTTGGTGTGTATATGCATGGCAGGTCATAGGTTCAGGACTCTGCTGGGGTTTCTGTATTGCATCTTCCTGTGTACAAGGTTTAGTTGACAGTGTAAGTATAGCTCCAGCATAAGCAAACTCCAAGGAGGAAGCCAGAAAAGGTGGAAACACCCACCAGCAGCACTAACAGGCTCCATTATATCTACAGCAGGTTGGAGGCTAATAGCACATGGTAACAACATGTGGTGAGGCCAAGGCATGGTAATAGTGCCTGTAAACAGAGCTTATGTTATCAGTCCTTGAGCTGACATTGAGACAGCAGTGTCAAGCAGGAATGGCAACCATCCCAACTTTTGCACAGTGCACCAATGAAAGTGTATGCATGCATGTGTTTATGGCTCCCCTTTGTCCTGTGGATTTCTGCACTGCACTTTGGCTCACATTGTCCAAGTTTTTCCCAGACTGTTTGGAAAATGTGACTAAGATGAGGCAGAGGATTGTAGGTATTGACTGAAACAGCACAGATTGCCCTGGATGTGTCTGCCACAATGGTAGTGCCATTGTGCCTGTCTGCCACATGCATTGCCTGGGTGGCCACTGCATGTTATGCTGAGATGGCATTCTCACTATGACCAAAAAGTGACCATGGCATGGCTATATATCCACATTATAATGTCTGGTTCCAGTGATGTAGATGCATTCTCTATCTGGGGATGCCAATCACTGAGCAAACGGTTGGGTGTTAATGCTAAGTATCCCAAGGCAGAGTGCTCATGGTCACACTATATGCATGCTGACCAGCAGACCAACTGCAGTTGGTTTGTGCTTGGCTGACACTACCCAGTGAAGGGCAGCAGGGGCAATCTTACTGCCCGTGCTATAGTCAACTGTTAGTCCTCAATGGTTGGGGCAGTACTGGTTCATAACCTACTCTCTGGGGTCCTGGCAGGACAGTAACCCCACCCCAGCCTATACACCCCCACTGCAGTGGATGTCCATGGCAGCAGCATATTGACACTGGCCACTAACCTACACTGTTATCAGAGGATTAGTGTCCAACATGGGCAGAACACAGAGATGAGCTGTTGCTACTACTGTTGCCTACAGCATGCAGGAAACAAGGAAAAAAAAAACATAACACACTCTAGACCAGCGATGGCGAACCTATGGCACGCGTGCCAGCTGTGGCACGCGAAGGCCTTGCAGCTGGCACGCGGGCAATAGGTCCGCAAAAAAAAGAAAAAAGCTGTCTCTGACTGCTGCCGCGGACGCGGCAAGGGCAGAATGCAGCGTCCCGCGGGGCCCCCTCCGCCCGCTAAGCCCCTCTGCAAGAGCTTTCAGATTCGCGAGGGAGAGCGTCTCCCTCGCGTCTCTGTTAAGCCCGCAGGGGCTAATGGGAAATTTCCCATCAGCCCCTTTAGACGCGAGGGACTGATGGGAAATTTCCCATTAGCCCCTGCGGGCTTAACAGAGACGCGAGGGAGACGCTCTCCCTCGCGAATCTGAAAGCCCTTGCAGAGGGGCTTAGCGGGCGGAGGGGGCCCCGCGGGACATTGTAATCTGCCGCGGCAGCAGCCAGAGCCTGCTTTTTTTTAAAAAAAATTTGCCGGGGGGGGGGGTGTTTGGACTGCTAATGGGCCGGAGGGGGGGTGTTAGGACTGCTAATGGGCAGGAGGGGGGGGTGTTAGGACTGCTAATGGGCGGGGGGGTTAGGACTGCTAATGGGCAGGGGGGGGAGGGTTAGGACTGCTAATGGGCAGGAGGGGGGGTTAGGACTGCTAATGGGCAGGAGGGGGGGTTAGGACTGCTAATGGGCAGGAGGAGGGGGGGTGTTAGGACTGCTAATGGGCAGGAGGGGGGGTGTTAGGAATGATAATGGGCGGGGTGGGGGGGGTTTAGGACTGCTAATGGGCTGGGGGGGTTAGGACTGCTAATGGGCGGGCGGGCGGGCGGGCGGGGGTTAGGACTGCTAATGGGCAGGAGGGGGGGTGTTAGGACTGCTAATGGGCAGGAGGGGGGGTGTTAGGACTGCTAATGGGCTGGGGGGGTTAGGACTGCTAATGGGCGGGGCGGGCGGGCGGGCGGGGGGGGTAGGACTGCTAATGGGCTGGGGGGGTAGGACTGCTAATGGGCTGTGGGCTGATGGGGGCTGTCTGGAAATGGGGTGATGGGGGTTTAGGGCTGGAAGTGAGTTGATGGGGGGGGCTAGGACTGGTATTGGGTTGGGGGGTTGCTAGGACTGGAAATGGGCTGATGCAGGGACTAGAAGGGAATGGATGCTGGGTGAGGCTGGAACTAGAAGGGAGCTGATGTTGGGGGAGGATTAGAATGGGATGGGGCTGGGAGAGTAAAATGGAGAGGGGAAAAACATTTTGTGTGGGAGGGATAAAAAATCTACAATTGGCCGGGTATTGGGAGAGTAAGTGGGGATTGAGGATGGAGGGGTAAAATTTGAGTGGATGAAATAGGAATGAGGAAAGAGCAAAAGGAGAAAGATTAGTATGTTAAAGCGGATGTAGAGAGAGAGAATGGAAAAAAAAACTAGAAGAGAGAAGAAAGGACAAATGGACAGCAGATGATGGAGAGTTAGCAGAAAACATGAAGAAACCAGAAGAAAGTGGCTGGAGCAATTGCAACTGAGCTGAGGTATTCTGTTTATGTAATTCCTTTTTGACATTGCCACTTGTTCTCTTTCCCCAGTAGGTCATGTATTGTTATTGTCTGAAATGTATTGGTTTAATATTTGCAGTGTTGCCTTTTGATAGGTATGGTGTGGTGCTTTGTGAGACCTGGTAGTGCTGTTAGGATACAGCGGGTTTGCTATTGGTTCTAAATGGGCAGTGTTTGTAGTAGTTCCTAATGTGCCTGGCGGTTGGCACTGGATTATAGTAATGTAGAAATCTTTTAGTCTGTCTTTATCCATACACTCATTAAGAGACATGTTTACTAAAAGTTAGTGTATGTTAGCATTATGCAAATATTTATGCAAATTGACGTGCTGGCACTTTGAGGAAATTCTTTGGTTTTGTGCGGCAGTTTGGGCACTCGGGCTCAAAAAGGTTAGCCATCACTGCTCTAGACAATACCTGCCACACACTAGTAGTGATGCAGACCTACAGCAGAGACCATCTCTAACAGTGCATGTTCAGTGGACCAGGTGCTGGGGACCCCTCCTCACCCTCAGGTTGACAGCTGAAAATGCTCTGCAGCATGGCTTGCTGTTGTTATGTGCACTGGTTCTTCAGTTGCAGACCACTGTTTTGCATGTGCAGTGCCTCATGGGTAGTGGAGGGCCCAGCCTATACTGGCATGGTCAGCAAAGAGTTTGATCAGAGATCTGCAGGCTCTACCCATCTATGTAAGACCATGTGGAGGTGTAGCCTACTGGTTGCTACAGTGTCGCTATGGTCAAAGGTACAGAGTTTGATTCCGACTTGTTCATTTTGTGAACCACACACAGTCCTGGCTCTGTTGTGACCTGCAGACAATTATTCTTCTATATTTCTATGCATTATGACCACACGTTGGGTAGCCCAACATGGCATTCCCCATCATGGACATTTTAGAGAATGACTTTGGTCGCTCTGCCTTGGCGCATTGCAGAGGGTCAGTGATGTATATGCAGCAAATATCTGGGTCAACTGGTATGGATGTGTTTTCTGTTTTGCCATCATTGTGACCTCCCAGCTTTACGTAAAGAGGATATATCTTATAAATTCAGGCACCTAACACTCGTTGTATAGCCATCCCCTGCACTGTTCTGCCATTATTACTTGCCCTACATGGGGCAAAAGGGTTCAACTTGTCCCTTTCTATCATGCCACTCTGTCGGGGGTATTGTCTTGCAATTGCAGAGGTTGAGGCACCTGTCCCACCCACACAAATGGTGTTTCATGTACCCCATGGCACTGCTACTTTTGGTTCACACACACCAAATGCTTTTGGCCTGTATGATCCCATATATCCACCCACCACACACATTGCAAACTCTCTGCTTAGAAAATCCATAGCACAGCGCTGCACCCACCATTTTACTGTTAGGGAGATTCACGGTGGGGCAGTTTACTGGCAGTAAGCTGCCCCACCATTGGCATCAGGGGTCATCTTCAGCAGTTAGCCATATCATGCACACCTCTCTTGACACATGAGCAGTCATGGACAATCCTCCCTTTGCTGCCCACATCAGGAACATGCTGCCTCCACCCAGACACTGTACTGGCCTATTGCATGCCACACACTGACAGTACATCTGGATACATATCCACACCTCACAGACACTATAATGTAGCTTACGGCATGGTGTTTTCTTTCAGGAACATCTAGGACTGCATGCCTATCACAGCACCCCCCGCTGCTGCATCCCCTCTGCTGACTCTGCTGCCGCCACCACCCACCCATCACACAGCCAACACCCACACTGACCATTATCACTAGGCAGCCACCTATCTTGCCTAGTAAACAGCATAGGCCTGCTGTACAGTCAAACATGCTCATCACACATACTGCCACATTACCAGGCATCAGGTGAGTCAACTCCATCAGCTACCAATTGTGCTTGCATCCATACTTTCTTCAATGGCTTCCCTGTCCTCCTTTCAGCATTTCACTGGCTTTCACATGTTAAGGTGCATGCCAGACACCTTCCTGCAGCATGTCCCATTACCGCATGCTAAGTGTCTACTACCACCCCTTAATGTCCTGTTATCGCACAATAAGTGTCCACTAATACTGGACCACCTCTAACACGCCCAGCACGCTTACCCCACAGTAACCCCTTATCACTGCTATTAACACTCATAAAAGACTGGTCCTTTACCGCATTTAGTAAACATACACCTAAGAGAATGTTTGAAAACTCAATTAATGGAATATAAAATTTGTATAGACAGAAGCATTAAGGAAAAATCATTTGTGGAGAGCCTTTTTTTTTTTTAAAGATCTCAGATGCTTTGTAATTCAAGTCATTTTTCCATCATGGAGAGGTGGTGATATAGGCTGTCACTTATTAAGAGAAGAGCAAAAATACATTTTCAAAGGACTGTAGAATCTGTTGGTTTAATCTAACAGCTTGATTTAAATGTGTTTGTCTAATAGCCATTTCCCTCTCATTTGGTATTTGTGTCTGATCATTTGTGCCTTCTTGGTATTTTCTGGTTTTTGGATTTGAGGTGTTATTTTGCCTTCTGGTCAGATGCCTATTTCTTAGTGCTATACAGCGATGTTCCACCAGTTTGCTTCTTATTAGTAGCTGTCATATTCTAACATATTCGGTAGCCAACAATCACTTAGAATTGAATTGATGAACTATGTTCCCCCACCCTTTTCTATAAAATTTACATTTGATTATTTATTTTTTTGTCTCCTCTTAATAAATGCACCTAGGGGTATGTTTACTAAAGGGCGCTAACGTCGCAGCGGCGGAATTAGCGCGCGATAAGGTACGTTATCGGGTGATGAAGACACGTTATCGTGCAATAACGTACCTTATCACACGAAAATGCGCCTGCGGCATTAAGGCACCCTAATGCCATGAAATCCGGCGCTGAAGGGCGGAGGAAGGCTTCCCAGAGGGCGGAGAGAAGGGGTCAGTGGGTGGAGAGTGGGAGGGGAGAGGCTCCAGGCACACTAATGCTGTGGAATCCGGGTCTGATCACTAACACCAGTGAAACCCTCGCGTTAAGACACATTTGCAGGAAAGAGAAACCATTTACGTCAGCAATGTACAGCAAAGCCAGGGAAACCTAATAAAAGTGATAGTTGTGATACATGTGCAAGGAACAAAAGGGCAAATAAACATGGAAAATGACCTGAACAAAATTTAAAATCACCATAACCAAGCTGGACAATAGTGATATTAATGGGTAAAAAAAAACAAAACACTACTGAGAAAGCTCCAAAAAAAAAAAAGATATTAATTTTGGAAAGGTTTATGCTCTGTCCCCCTACAAGGTGAATGATCCCACATTGAAATAGCGCCGATCAGGGTTTTCCCTTTTTATTGGACAGGTGTCTTATGGTGTGCACATGTGCCACAACAGCAGAGTTGGCATGTAGGAAAGGGCAACTGTACAGATGCTGGAAAATGGAATACAGAGGGCTACAGGCGGCACATGCTTTGGTGAAGCTGGGGCACAGTGCGGACTAGGGAGATGCCTAGGTGGCACATAGGAATGCTGAAACTGTACAGCAGCCAGACAGCAACTGCTGAGGGCCCGAGTGTGTTTCTCACAGTGTCACGGGGATAGTACCCAGCTGGTACCCCCAAGGGCACAGAACATTGGCAGGTGGTGGTGGGGGGGGGGAAGCATGGACGCCTATGCAAGCACCCCTACCCCAGATCCAGCACCATAGGCAGCCGCTTACTGAAACACTGGATGGCCTGAGACTGCGCACCACCAGCACCACTGGCATAAGGGCATGTCAGCATGGTGGTGGAGGGGTACTGGTGGTGGAGGGGGCAGTGGCATCTGCCCACAGCAGACCATGGCCTTTCCCCATTTAGGTGGGTGCCATGCACTGCAACAGACAGACTCTGTCTGATGAACAGTCATGGTATCCCCTGGGAATGAACCATCCCTAGGGTGACAGTGTGGTGCAGCACACACAGCCAGTGTGTTCAGGAGCAGAAGGTCACAGGTTCAAGTCCCAGCTGTGGCTCCTGCCAACCCAGTCCCCATATTTTACCCAGTACTAAACCATGGTAATGAAGACGGAACCTTTATTGCAGATAAAATAAACATGCCTGAAACACCTATATTTTACCCTACAGAGCATAGACACCATAAACATATGCAGTACCTACAGCAGAGTTTCCCAAATGCAGTCCTGGGGGCCAAAAACCATTCAGGTGTCATGCTGTCTCCAATAAAGATGCCTGTGCTGCATTTCTATGCACCGCCCCCATGGTATGCAAATGTATCTCATGCATATTCATTAGGGACAGCATGAAAACCCGAACAGTGTGTGGCCTACCAGGACCAGAGTTGGGAACCTCTTCCCTAGAGCAGTGGCCAACAGGGGCAGAAACACCCGCACCCACAGGCTCCATTATCCAAAGCCTCATGGAGAGGCAGGATGTTGGGCCCTGCGCGCAGCAGCATCTCCCAATACTAGTACTTGCATAACTCAGCAATGCCACCCTAAACCTGGGAATACGTTACACAAATATCAAAAGGTTGCTATGATTAATGGCATATAGCAATTTCCAAGTTACGCACAATTTGCTGATTGAGCTGCATCATAACAACCGTTCTGATGTCTGTGGAGTGTGTTTCAGGTCTGGTTTTTGACAGTGTTTACCACCCTGGGCAGTGACTGCAACAGTATTGCGTACCATAGCCATGCCTGCACTGGACTGGTGTGGTGGCAGGGCTTCCCAAAGCCTCTATATGTGCACAATGCTGGCATAGATGTGGAAGTGTGTGTCTGTCTAACGAGTGTGTGGTGGCTGCCAACACTTTAGTCAGCCCACACTGCTTGCACTGTTTCCAGTGTTAGCCTGACAATGTGCATAATGAGGAGCAACGTACTGTGGGTATAGCGTGGACAGGGTGGCCTGGGCAGGATGCATCTGCACAGGGCATAGGACAATGGCTGGGACATTGTAGTGCCCGGCCACCACCTGCATGGACAGGGTGGCCACAGCATGTCCTGCTGGGAGGTCACTCTCACCCTGACTGAGCAGTGAGCATGGCACGGCTAGGTTCCCCCATAGTGCTATAGTATTTCTCTCAAGTGATATTTATGAGTTCTTTTTTCTGGGGCCCAATCATTGATTTATCTGCTTGGTGGGTATGCACACATTTTCTCTAGCAACATGCACTATGGACTAGCTAGTAGACTGTCTGCAGTTATATGTGTATGGCTGGAATACCTTGCAGGGTGCAATGGCTGGAGACTCACTGTGCTTGCTGCTGGAGAATGTCAGATGATGGTGGTGGGGGGCAGCTGAGCATTTCCAGGCCTACTGTCTGTCTGCCAGCCAGCGCCTTATGGATGTGTACAGATCTGCATTGACTGCCCTGTAGGGTACCTGTTCCTCAGCAGGACTGGGGTTGATGGTCCCCTCTACTGCCACCATTGCAGGGATGTAGAATGGGGATCTGTTGGTGGGAGGCAGGTTGGGTGGTGGTACATAATCTGCCTATGGGTTCAAACACCCCCTTCCCTTACATCAGATGACCATGGCACTAACACAGTTTATGTACTATTCTGGGTCTATCATAGCCCATAGTGGCTAGACATGACTGAGAAATGCAGATGAACACAGATGCATCCTAGGTGTATCTGCAGAAACTTCCCATCACACACTGGCACTGATGAGGACCTGCAGCATGGCCTATGTCAGCTATGAAAGGTGCTGTGGACCTGGTGCTGGGTGCCCCACCTTACCCTCAGGGTGAGCACAGTACCCGCAGAATGTGACGATCTGTAGCTACTCTGTGCCAGTAACACACACGGTCAGCTTCCCCTACCAGGCCAAGCTGCTGTGGGGGTGCATACCCCATCTTGTGATCATCTTTAGACTGCTGATTTGCATGTGCAATGCAACATGGGTATGGTTTGGTTAACCCTATCCAGGTAACCACAGCAGACAGTTTGTGTGGTGACCTGCAGTCCTTATGTAGCCAGTCAGGCGTTTGTTAGTAGCTGTAGTCCACTGGTTACTTCACTGCCTGTAGAAGTAGAGGTCATGGGTTTGATCCCACAGTGGGGCCATCTGATAGAGCTTTCTGAGGCATTTTGTTTTTCTATTTTAAATTAGTGCTGCCTGCAAAAACACACTCACAGTGCTGTAACCGTAAGGTGCCCCATAGGGCACCCCATAAATGCCCTGTAAGGCGCCCTATAAAGTGCCTTATAAAGTGCCTTATAAGGTACCCTATAGGGAGCATTATAGGGTGCCTTGGTGGACAGTGCACCATATAATGTGCCCTCTGGAGTGCCTTATAGGGTGCCTTATGCAGAACCGTAGGTTACGGCACTTTGAGGGTGTGCTTGCTGGCAGTACCAATTTAAAATAAAAAAGAAAATGCCTCAGACAGCACTGAGTAAAAGTAAAGGGTAATGCCTCAGTCAACCTTATTTATCAAGCCCAATGGGGAATCAAACCCATGACCCCTGTACCATCAGTCAATGTATTAAACATTCTACTACAACTCTGTTGCTGTATTTGCAGGTCAGCACGCCTACTTAAGATTAACGAGCGTTGACGTGCGCTGCTCCCTCTATCGGGTGATGATGTGTGCAGCGCACATTATCACATGATAATGCGCGATTGCTACGCTTAGACCAGAACACCCACTCCTTTTATGGCATCCTGCACATTATTGCCAGGCGCACGTTAGCACCCTTTAGTAAACATATCCCCTAGTGTTTTTTTTTTATATATAGCACACTTTAGAGTGATAGGAGATTACCAGCAGTGGATATTTCAAATTAGTTTTTGTCAGCGAGAAGGTTCAAAATATTTTGTGATAGTGAAGCTAACAATTCATTTTTCACCAAATATGGGAAATATATATTTAAAATGTTTCTCATATAATTTTTTATAGGAATTACATTTTTGAACGTCATTTCAGTAGTTGACTTTATTTATTTATTTATTTAACATCTTCTATGTACCGCTTTTCAGTTTTATCAAAGTGGTTTACATTGAAACATAACAAGGTTTACATAGAACGGTGCAGTGCATCTGTGCATATATATTTATTGGGGTGTGCAAGAGTACACACTAGTGTATTTCAGCTCCCCAAGAGCTAGGGGAAATACCATAAAAGGGCTGAGAGCTCCAGTAGCAGTACTATTTATTTATTTAACTACCATCTTTTCTATACCGTCTTTCTGCAAGTCAGTGCAGGGGAATGCCAGGGAGCAGTCAGGGATCCCTTAAAGGCTTAGGTAAAAAGGAGCCATATTGAGGGAATTGCACTGAGACTGCTTAGTGAAGAGCGTGTTGTCCTGATAGGTATAATACAAATGGTGAGGGCCAGAGAATCAAGGAAGTCCCATGGAGTCAGGAAGCTACTGCTTGAAAATCCTCGCCATGGCTCCTGGTAGGAAGTCCTGGACCTTGGCTTAGGAAGGAAAAGCTGTAGAAGTCTCCAACCTCTGGCCAGTGTGGCAGGAAGTCCTAGTGCTGACCCTAGAATAGAAACAATGAAAGCCCAGGACACAGCAGGAACATCTGGGTGAAAAGAAGAATCCTTGTAAGTAATCTGGAAAATGGTAAATGGCTGAATGCAAGCCAGGTGGCCTGGAAGCTGACCCTGCAGTAATACTGGGGTGGGGGGTGGGGGGGGGGGGGTGGGGAGGGAGGGACAGCTAAACTCTGGGCTAAGGGTGTCCGATGGGATCATGGGAAAAGGAAGACACTCTGTAAAGATTTAATGCTGCAAGGGGAGAAACCCTGCTGGTAAATAGAGTGTTAAGCAGGGCCTGTGTAAGGGTATGGAGGTGCCCTAGGCAAACCCCATTCCCAGCGCCAACCCTCCCCCCACCCCCGCACCCATTGACATTTGCACTTCTGTCCCCCTTCGATTCCACTTCCTTTAAAAGGAATGAAGTTGAATCATAGTGGGGCGGAAGCATGAGTGGTACCATGGTGCCAGTACAGAAGGTAACTCTGGCACTGCAGTGCCCTTTTTTTTTTAATTCCTATTTTTTAGAATTTTACATCACACCACGTAACAATACACACACAAAGAAAACAAACCAAACATTAGCAATAAACAATACCAACCCCCCCCTCCCCCCCCCCCCCGGCTCTCTGCGGGTGAACGCAGCTAAAGCCTTTGCTTTGACTCTTACCTGCTGGAGCTGACAGTATAGAATGTTACTGGTGAGGCAGCGAACTCATCAAGCGGCATCCATTTCTCTCTGACTGGTATCCCACTCCCACTATGCTCTAATTTTCTATATGCATTCTCATAACTTGCATACTGACATAGAGAATTCCACCACATTTTCCAATTTAAGTTATGTGAGCACTTCCAATTTGTGAATATAATTTTCAAAGCAGTGACTAACATAAAATTCAACAAGAAATGCTTCTCTTTATGTAGAGATGGAATACCAGCAGCAGATCTTAAACAAATGACCTTCCATGTCAAGGGAGCCGTAAATTTCAACACTCTCTGCATTCTGTTCCAGACTGGGATCCAGAATTTCTGGACCCCAGGGCATGCAAAGACCATATGGGCATAGGTACCTAACTGCAGCGCCCATTAGACTGTTTGTCCCACTTTGCCAGTTTTAAAGGAGTAATATAAGCTTGATGTAGAAAAAAGAATAAGGACTGAGTAAGCGAGGCTGATCTAGAAACTCTAGTAATTGATCCCCAAAGTTTCCCCCATACCTGTGAGGACACAGAAGTGCCCAATTCTTCCTCCCATACCTTCAAAAGTCCAACTGGGCTGGCTGAAGAATGATCTCTAAAAAGGGCATATAATGCTGAGATCGCACCAGGATTTCCCATAGTTTCCTTAATCCTCTTAGCCAGGTCCCCTGTGTCTGACAAGTTAGTTATATCAATGGCTGTCTTGATACAATGTTTAGCTGTAACCTCTGGAAAAGGCAAGAGTTTGGTAACAGGAATTCCCTTTGAAGTGCGGCAAAGTCTTTCCATTTACCCGCGGATATTAATTGACCCACTGTCCATATTCCACACTCCTGCCAACGCTTCCAAGCAAAGGTAGCTTTATTTATTTTAAGTAAGGGATTCCACCACAGTGGAAGGCTGGCAGGAGCGGGACTTTTCTTGCCGCCTAATGAAGCCAACGCTAAAAAGGTCTCCTGCATGGATATCACTACCTGCCCCACCTGATCCGCTAATCTTGTTCCCAGCAACAGCTGTACCGGACAAGGGAAACTAACCGGGATTCGACCTCCAACCACATTGGTTTTTTGTCAGTTCGTTATATATAGCCCATAAGGCCCCTTGTTTTAGAATAGATGCCATATGATAATGTTGGAAATCTGGAAATAGTACCCCACCTTTATCTTTGGGTAACTTTAGTTTGCGAAGAGAGATTCTAGGTTGCTTCCCTCCCCATAAAAAATTGGTCAACGGTCGCTCTAAGGACTTATATAGTGTGGCAGGAAGCAGTATTGGCAACATTCCCAAGATATAATTTATTTTTGGCATAATCATCATCTTTATGGCCTCTAGTCTACCCCACCATGTGATGTGGAGGGGAGACCAATCCAAAGTCAGTTTCCTAACCAATTCCAATAACCCTTTACAGTTAACTTGAATGGTCTGATCTATTGAGGCAGAATACCGGACTCCTAAATATTTAACTGAGCCTACCTCCATTGAAAAGGAAAAGCCACCATGGAGTCCGCTGTGGCATGACTGTTTAGGGGAAAGCTACTGATTTATTCCAGTTTATCTTATACCCTGAGATTATTGAGTATCGGTTGATTACTGCTAAAATTTCCGCTACCGAGGGAGGCTCTGTAAAAAGCAGGAGATCGTCAGCATAAGCTGAGAGTTTGATCTGCAGTTCTCCTATAGCTACTCCTTTGATGTTGGCAGACTGTCTAATAGCCAGATTTAATGGTTCCAGTGCCAAATTAAAAAGAAGGGGGGAAAGGGGACAGCCTTGGCGAGTGCCCCTATGAAGCTTAAAGGGCTGAGAAAACATGCCATTCGCAAGTATGCGCGCTGTCGGGTTAGCGTACAAAACCCTAAGCATATGAAGAAAAGATTGCCAAACCCAAACCATTCTAGAACCCTAAATAAAAAGGGTCGGCCTGATGTCCAGCGGGATGGTCGCATAACGCTGAGGCTCCCGAGAGGCCTACTCAGAATCCTGAATTAACACCTCACATATTTGGAACTTCTACTCTGATCTTGCCGGGGCACATTGGTGAGATGGCGGGGACCAAACCAACGCGCCTGGAATTTGGATCTCCAGCGGCTTCTCACGGCAAACGTTCCAAAACTGAACCTCCGTCCCCGCAGAAGGGGCCGGCCTTGTGCGAGGGCCCCGAAATGCAGCAGGAAATCCTCGTAGAGATTAGAGGGGTCAAAAACCTCGTGCAGGCAAACGGTGAAGCACTCCGAGCGCTGCAGGAAGATTTTGGTGTGCTGCAAAGCAAGCTAGAAGGGCTTTCTTCGCGTCAGGACAACATGGAGAGCATATTGGACTCCCATGCGGCCCGGTTGTCCAAACTCGACAAAGTTGAACGCCAGGTGCGGGCCTTGCAGAAAGAGGTGGAAGATGGCAATAACAGAGCGCGCCGCAACAACATACGACTCGTGGGCATACCGGAGGGAGCGGAATCGGGAGACATGAAAGAGTTTTTATGCAAAATCCTCCCTTCCCTGCTCCAAATCACCTTTACCAAAGATTTGGAGATTGATCGCGCTCATCGTGTACCCACAAGCATAACGCTCAACAGGAAGACCCCGCGGCCTATCATTTTTCAACTTCTGAGATATCAACACGTGGAGCAAATTCTAAGTGCCTCTCGGGCAAAGGGCCATATGGAGTTTGAGAGCCACAAGATCTCCTTCTATCCCGACTTGGCTAAACCCACGGTCGACCGCCGAAAGCGCTTTCTGGAATTCCTGCCGAGGCTTCAACAACTACAAGCACGCTATGGCCTGATGTACCCGGCCAAGCTCCGAGTCACGCTTCACAATCAGACAAGAACATTTGAGGACCCTGATCTACTAGCGGAGTTTTTAGATTCCAAAGAAGCCGACTTGATGCGCTGACTTCCAGAATATTCCTGCAAGTCTCCTCATATCTGCTGTACCTGCCATGTTGGATCTGCCGCAGCCTAGCAAAGAGTCTGGCGTGTGCAGTCTGTTTGCCTTACTCTTGAGGGTATCTGTGACCCGACTCCATCTACCCACAGTAGCCTCGATGAGTATCAGAGACGGTGTTAATTATGGACTCTGGTGTTTCTTTTCTTTTTTTATATGTCTTTCTATTTCCTCTCTAGGGCCTCCTCCCGCAGACATATGGTCGCCATATTCTTTGGGGGTTTTGCTTCTTCTCTAAGATACGTTGGTACATACTTTTCAATATGGGGTGTATTAGCCAGAATACTCGGTGATTTTGATATTGTTGTACAGCTTCTGATTATGTTGTATGTTATCAAGCGCCCTTACCTAAAATGTCTATTTCCGATTGATGGCACCATGTAAGATTTTCTCATTGAACGTAAAAGGAATCAATAATCCGATAAAACGGAAGAAAATCCTAAGCTACCTCAGTCAGGAAGCAGCGGATCTGATTTTCTCCAAGAAACGCATTTAAATTCGAAGGAAACTCTTAAACTCAATATTAAACCTTACATGGTGGCCGCCTACTCCCCAGCCGTTTCTAAGAAATGTGGGGTTGCCATACTGGTTAGGAAATCTTTGCATGCTACTATTATTGCGACTAGCTCAGATACAGAAGGTAGATGGTCTAGAGTTCACCTCAAGATAGGTAGCCTTGAAGTTACCTGTATATGCCTTTACGCTCCTAATGTGGATGACCCTGCCTTTTTTGCTACCATTGCTCAGGTTGCGCAGGCTTCTGCAAATACTTCACTGATCATTGGGGGGGATTTCAATTTAGTCCTTGATCCTCTGATTGACAAACAGCCGCCTAGGACGAGTGGTCCCCCCAAGAGTCACGCCACGCTTACCTCCCTGATCAAGGATCTTGCTTTAGTTGATCTATGGAGGTTACTACACCCCAATGAGCTTGACTTCACCTTCTTCTCCTCCCCTCATAAATCTCAGTCTCGCATAGACTTCTTCTAATCTCAAAACTGTTAGTTCCTCAGGTGGACACTGCAAAGATTCACTCCCAACATATTTCAGATCATGCTGATCGAACAATAGCATGGAAACCCTGGTACTCAAGGGGGATCTGGACACCCCAACAGCTTTTCTCTGCAGCTTGTTGGAAAACCTTTTCTGATTTACAAAAGGAATTTGCGTTACCAGCGAAACACTACTTCCAATTGATGCAGCTTCAACACTGCCTCAAAAGTGCTCGAATCATGCCGCCCTCTGCCCCTACTGAGGATGGGCTATTAGAGATAGTTCACTCTATTAGTAGTACACATGGGGTAGCCTCTAACTTTTATAAAATAATATGTCAGGGTACAGACACGGCCACTTTTAGAGCCCAACAAGCCTGGGAGCGTGAACTGCAAACCATTTTAACCCCTGTGCAATGGAGCGTTTTCTGGAGCAAAGTAGTGCGGGTTTCCCGGTCTGCCTCTGTTACCCAAACTCTCTTCTTTTTTGTACACAGATGCTTTTATACCCCAGAAAAAATAGCCAAATGGAACCCAAATGCTAGGGACCTGTGTTGGTCTTGCCATACTGCTGTGGGAACCTTCGCTCATGTTATTTATGAATGTCCTATACTACAGGTCTATTGGGGGCGGGTCTGGGGTCGTATTCAATTTATCTTACACTTTCACGAGCCTCTCTCTTGGAAGGTCGTGGGACTCCGCTCTGTGGCGGAGGTCCCCTCTCTTCCTAAGAAGGGTCGCTTTCTCCTTGATTTCATGCTGGGTATAGCCATATGCTTAATCACGAGGAATTGGAAGGATAGCTCTCGACTTACTGTCAATGAATGGTGGAACCTCGTCTGCTTATATAGTAAATATGAGCAGATACCTCGGAGAGCTATTCCCCATGTCCAAACGCACTCTCGCTTGTCTAAATGGCAGATGCTTAATGATTATGTACAATCTGCTCATTGTTCCAACATGCCTGTATAATGTGCACTCATCATGTTTTAGATCACCGTTAGGTTTTGTAACACAATAATGTAAGTACACGCCCGCTTCGGGAATGCTTAGTTTTCTAGAGAAGAAGCAGGGGGGAGGGGGGTGGCAGGGGTTTACTTTGGTATATGTATTACACGTTGTGTATCTGTCTTTTAGCTGTATGTCTTCCTTTTCCTTTGTTGCTATAAAACGAAAATAAAGAATTTAAAAAAAATAAAAATAAAAAGGGTCATTCAAGCCTATCAAAAGCCTTTTCTGCGTCCAATGAGAGCCCCACTAAAGGCGTATCCAGTGTATGTGCTTTTATGATTAAATTACATAAAAGCCTGGCATTGTCGGTTGTTGAAAGCCCAGGAATAAAGCCACACTAGTCATAGGGGTATGTTTACTAAATCGCGTTATTGCAGTTCGCGTTAGGATCCGCGTTAGTAAGACAAACCCCCAAATAAGGAGATGGGCGGGACAGCGGAACACCTACCGCGCGTTACTAAAGTAACGAGCGTTACATGGCGCGTTAGCGGCGTCACCGCGCGTTAAGCATAAGAAGCCACTCAGACATACATGATCAATACAGAGCTGTAGCACAATGGTTACTGCAGTGACCGCTAATACGGGCTGCATGGGTTCGAGTCCACAGGGTGCCAGTTGCAGAAGGCTGGCTGATGTAGCATCCTGTACATGATACAGTGAGGGAGGGGGCATTTAGTTGTTTCGTTTTGGAGGGGTGCAAGCAAACACACCCACACATTAGATAGTGAGTGAGGGGGCATGTCTATGTTCCCTTCCCTTTTGGGGTGCAAGTAAACACACCCACACATTATATAGTGAGTGTGGGGGCATGTATATGTCCTGTATGTGTTGTAGGGTTGCTAGCATACATACCTGACCCAAACAGAGCTGTAGCACAATGGTTACTGCAGTGACAGCTGATATGGGCAGCATGGGTTCGAGTCCCCAGTGTGCCATGAGAAGGCATGTTTTGCTTTACGTCGAGTACTGCATACAGAAACACACCCTCGCAGTGTGCGTAACAATGTACGTTGGGGCGTGCGTAGCGTCGCGCGTACAATCGTGCGTGGGTATGTGTGTTTTTACCTGTGTGGGTACCTTATATGACAGACTCGGTAGGGTGTCCTGCACCTATGCACAATGCTAACAGATGTACGTGGGATGGCCTATGGGTTATCAAAGCCTGTGAGCAGGCGCTGGATTCCCCCAGGGTTGGATTGCGCCAGTCACACCCATGATGCACTGCACATGCAAATCAGCTGTCCACAGATAAACACAAGATGGGGAATGCACACCCACAGCACCTCGGCCTGGTAGGGGGGAAGCGACCATGTGCACCCCCACAGCACCTCGGCCTGGTAGGGGGTACTGACCGTGTGTTGTACCGGCACAGGGTAACCACACACCGTCACAGCATGCGGGTACTGTGCTCACCCTGAGGGTGCAGTGAGGCGCCAAGCACCAGGTCCACAGCAACGTCCATGGCTGAAAAAGGCCATGGTGCAGGTCCACAGCAGTGTTATAGTGTGAGACAGGTAGTTTCTACAGAAACACCTTGGACATCTCTGTCTGTATCAGTCAGGTGTATCCCCCATGGACCCCCAGGAGGGCCCATGCACCACCACCACCACCACCACCACCTCCCCCTCCCCCTCCGCGGCAAACAGGGTCTCCTATCAAAAGATACAACATCTACCTCCCTGCAAGGTGGACGTAGAGGGGAACATCAACCCCAGTCCTGCTGAGGGACACACACCCCAAAGAGCAGTTAATGCAGCTCTGTACACATCCAGAACACAATAGCAGACAGACATTAAGCCTAGATATGGCATGCTGCACCCCACCACTATCTGATATTCCCCTGGTGCAAGCCATCAGCCACTGCACCCTGCAAGCCACTCCATCACAACACATACCAGCTGCAAATAGTCTGCTAGTGCCCAGTGGAGATGCCTGCACCCAGAACTGGGATGTCAGCATACACAGTTAAATCAGTGACAGGGCCCCAAAAGGCAACCCATATATATCACATGAGAAAAATACTAAATAGCACTATGGGGGTGCCTAGCCATGCTGTGGTCACTGCACAGTCAGGGTGAGAGTGATCTCTCAGCAGCACATACTGAGGTCACCCTGTCTGTGTAGGTGGTGGCCGGCCACTACAATGTGCCTGTCACTGCCCTACGCCCTGTGCAGATGCACCCTGGCCAGGCCACCCTGTCCGGCCTATACCCATGGTACCTTGCTCCTCATTATGCACATTGGCAGCCCAATACTGGCAACATTGCTAGCAGTGTGGGCTGTGGAAGGTGTTTGCAGCCACCACACACTGGATAGACAGACAACCACCCCCACACCGATGACAGCATTGTGCTACTATAGAGGTGGTCAGCAGCCATACACACCACACCAGTCATGGGCATAGTACAGGCATGGATATGGTACACAGGACTGTTGGGGGGTCACTCCCCAGGGTGGTGAACACTGTCAGAGACCAGACCTGCAGCACACACCGCAGACATCAGAATGATTGTTATGGTGGAGCTCAATGAGCAAAATGTGCTTAACAGAGGAATTGATATCTGCCAGTTCTCATAGCAAACGTTTGATAGCTGTGTACCATATACCCAGGTGTAGGGTGGCATTGCTAAGGTATGCAACTGCTAGTATTGGGAGATACAGGCAGGACCCAATGTCTTGCCTCTCCAGGTGGCATTGGCCAATGGGGCCTGTGGGTGGGTGTGTGGCCCTGTTGGCTGCTGCTTTACGGCAGAGTTCCCCAACTCCAGTCCTGGTGTCCGAAGACAAAGAGCATGCGTCGGCGTCTTCGAAAGGAGGAGATGCTGAATGGAAGTTGTGGCAGTTCAACTATGCGCTGAGACAGGGCATGTAATTTGATAGTGCCCGAAACGCAGTACTGTGTCAGCGATGTATTGACCAGCATTTTTTGGACCATAGATCATCAAGATGATAAGGACTCTAAATGTTGCAGTGTTCCTGGATCTTCGTTGGTTCCGATAAGCCAGATAAGTCAGTTTTGATAATTGGCTATGGTTGAATGCTATTAAGCAGTTTTAAAGTATTCAAGGTGGTGCCTAAATAGTGGTTTATGTTTTTCACCTTGTTGGCTCCTGAGTGGGTCTATAATTTCGACGTTTTAGAAATTATGTGTTGATTAAAATGGAAGAAATGGCTTCGAGAGGTTTTTAAACCCCACGGCCATCTTCCGACAAAAAAACAAAAGAAAACAAAAAAACAATTACATAATATAAGACATTTTTGTATGCTCACATTGATTTCACTCTTGTTTTTCCTTTCTCCCAGGGCAAGCAGGATGAAGTCAGCCACAAGTGGTGACGTCATCCGACGGCGCCAGAACGGAAGTACTCTCACTAGCCCAGAAGGCTTTAGCCTTCTGGGCTAGACTGGTAGCCCACCTCCCGATCCGCCCCTAGCTGGCCAGTTCTTGTCTTCCGCCTTGCCTGCAAGACGGTTTTTTTATTTTCTCTCACAAAATTTAAGTTAAGACCTAACCTTCAAGTTCCAAGCTACAGGATATGCCTGGTTTTAAGAAATGCTCCGGCTGCTCTCGCAAGATGGCCCTTTCCGATTCACACCAACTTTGTGTTCGGTGCCTTGGATCCGAGCATGCTGTTGAGGACTGCCCCGCTTGCGGCCGCATGTCCCCCAGAGCAAAGAAATCATGCCGGCATGCCTTAACAGAATTCCTCAGCGCTCCCGCAGTGAGTAACTCCTTCTCTGATGTGACTTTGACTGACGTAACGGTTGCTGCCGCTCCGGCCGGGGACGCGCCTAGTCAGGCCTCCGTCTTCCGCCGTGGGATCGGGCCCCTCAGCTCCACATGCTCTCTGATGGAGGCTGACATCTTGATCGAGGATGCTTCTACGGCACTTCCGCCCGCCCCTCTGACCACTTCCGGCCAACCCCTCTGCGCTGACATTACTGACGCTGACCGGCTGAGCCTCCTCCATGCCAGCGGCGCTTGCAGCAATTCCGGGGCAGACCAACAGCGCAAATTTTCCCACAGCGCAGATCACCGCCGGAGCCCAAGCTCTCCGCGCAGCCCCCGACGGCGCTCCCACCAAAGTCAACGGAGCAGGAAACGCTCTAGGAGCAGGAAACGCTCCCGAAGCAGAAGCAGGAAATCCCGGCGCAGATCAGCATGTGGGGGGCATCACAGCCGGCGCAGATCACCAAGTTGAGGACATCACAGCCGGCGCAGATCAAGGAGCAAAACTCGCCACAGGCGCAGATGCTCCCATAGAAGCAGACGCAGGAGCCGTAGCTCCAGCACCAGCAGCTCCAGCAGACGCAGTGTCTCCTCTTCGCCCAAATCACGGCGCTCATACTCTGCCCGGAGCGCATCACGGGCATGTAGCGAGCAAGAAGGGCATGATGACCACATGCACGGGGTATTCCTGCTCCCTCCGGACCCCACCGCTCTAGCTGCACCAGAAATCTTCACGGATCCCACCGCCCTAGCTGCTCCTGAAGTCTTAAAATACGACCCAGCTCCAGAGACCCTTAGACTTTTCCAAGGTATGCTGCAGCAGTGGTCCTCCTCCCTGGTCACTCTGGTCTCGGGGACACCCTCACAGCAGCAGCCCGCCGTGCCCTCCTCCGGCGCGGTCGACAACCAGATGCCCTGCAGCCCGGCACCCCCGCCCCGGCTCAGGAGCAAGATGTACCAACAGGGCCATCGCTATCGGATGCGGCATCTCGCCTGGGTTCTCCCTCCCACACAGACGCCCCTTTGGACTCGCCGGTCCCACCGGAGGATAGCACCTACTACAAATTCATCCAAAAGATCATTACCACCCTCTCCATCTCACCCTTGCAGATTCCTGACCAACGCAACGAGGTGCAGAGTGCCCTCAAGTTCATTGATGTGCCTAAATCCACCCCAGTCCTGCCTATCCATCAGCTCCTCCGGGACAATCTCACCAAGATATGGCAGGCCCCTGCTTCCAATCATGCCTGCCCCCGTAGTTTGGATAGCAAGTACAGTGTTCAACCCATCCCGGCCTTTGCAAAGCCGCAGCTTCCTCACCATTCCATTGTAGTGGAATCAGCACTGAAGCGCTCCAAGTCCTCGCGCAGCTCCAATAACGCACCCCCCGGTAAGGACAACAAGCTTATAGACGATGTGGCCAAGAGGGTCTACCAAGGGGCTATGCTGAATGCTAGGATCGCGGCCCACCAATTCCAGCACGCGATCTACCAAGATTCCCTGGTGAACACCGTCAAATCTGCTACCTCCCTCCTAACGGAGATTCCACCCTCTCTCTCATCTGCTCTCACAGAATTGGAGGACTGCACAAGGCACCAGGGACGGGCCGCCCATGATGCCTTTGAGACCGCAGCCAGAGTGGCGGGCACGGCCATCTCGGCCCGCAGACTGGCCTGGCTCCGGGCGTCCGGTCTCCGCACGGACTCACATGACAGCATCGCGGACACCCCCTGCTCAGGCGACTCCTTGTTCGGCGACAAGATCAAGGACACTGTTAATGACATGCGGGAGCGCTGCAACACTCTGCAGACTTTTGAGGAGGGCTCTGACCGCCCTCGCACCTACCGCAAGCCCGCTCAAAGCAGTACAAGCTCCAAGAGGTACCAACCTTACCGCAAATGGCAACAACAGCCCCGGTACAAGCAGCAGCAGCAGCACTACCAGGCGCCATACAAACAAAAACAGCGGCAGCGGGACCAAGGCCCTAAGAAATCAACGACAGCCCCCGCGAAGAACAACTCGGGGTTTTGACTCGCAGCCCTGCCAGCACCTCCCGACCAGGGGGCGCTTGTCCGCTTTTCTCCCCGCGTGGGAGAGGATAACGTCGGATCAGTGGGTGCTGTCAATCATAAAGCAGGGCTTCCGCATCAACTTCTCTGCCAAGCCGCCCCTTCGGCCGCCTCCTCAGAACTCAAACCCTCCGGAACACCTCGCCCCCATGGCCGCGGAAATCCGGGCACTGCTGACCTCAAGAGCAATCGAGCCAGTTCCCCCGGACGAGATCGGCAAGGGATTCTACTCAAGGTACTTCCTCGTCCCCAAAAAATTGGGGGGGGGGGGGTGCGCCCCATCCTCGATTTAAGGAAGCTCAACAAATGTATCGCAAAGGAGAAGTTCCGGATGCACTCCCTATCCACCATCCTTCCACTCATCCAGCCAAGGGAATGGCTGGCTTCTCTGGACCTCCAGGACGCCTACACACATGTCCCAATGCACCCACAACACAAAACGTTTCTACGCTTCCTGGTGGCCGGCTGCCACTACCAATACAGAGTGCTGCCATTCGGACTCCCCCCGCTCCCAGGGTGTTTACCAAAAGCGTAGAAGTGGCAGCCGCATCGCTTCGAAAGCAAGGGATATGTGTTTTTCCCTACCTGGACGATTGGCTTTTTTCCGCAAGATCCCCTGCGGCCCTGCAGAAGGCGGTCAACACAGCCATATCCCTCTTGTCTTCCCTGGGTTTCTTGGTGAACTTCAGGAAGTCCAACCTCTCACCAGTGCAGAAACTGGAATTCATAGGTGCCTACGTGGATACAAAGCATGCCAAGGCCTTCCTGCCCCGGAGCAGGAGACAGGCAATCGTCCGGCTAGCGCTACGGTTCCTAAGCAGCCCTCAATCCTCGGCCAGGACCATTCTACGTCTCCTCGGACACATGGCTGCTGCAACCCATGTCCTCCCCTTCGCAAGACTGCACATGAGAGTCCTTCAGTGGCATCTTCGCTCGCACTGGTGCCAGCACACCCAGCTTCTGTCCGCCACAATTCCCAGGGACGATGCTTCCTCCAAGGCGGTACTCTGGTGTACCCTCCCCAAACACCTCGCTAGGGGCATGCAGCTACAACCGCCCCCGTTTCAAATCACCGTAACCACCGATGCTTCAAAGCAGGGATGGGAAGCCCACTGTGCCGGATAGAGCACCCAAGGGGCCTGGTCCCCCTCGGAGGCAAACCTCCACATCAACATTCTGGAACTCAGAGCTGTTCGCCTCGCCCTCTCAGCCTTCCAGAACCTGATCCCCGGCAAAATCGTCAGGATCCTGACCGACAATCAGGTCGCAATGTTCTACATAAACAAGCAAGGGGGCACAGGGTCATGCCCCCTCTGCAGAGAAGCTCTCCTCCTATGGGACCTCACACTCTCTCTCAACTGCAGCCTCCAAGCATGCTACCTACCAGGAGAGGAGAATGTCCTAGCCGATCGCCTCAGCAGGCAGCTCAACCCACACGAGTGGTCACTTCACCAGGACGTTGCGACGTTCCTGTTCAAGAGGCGGGGTTCTCCGCAAATCGACCTCTTCGCGTCCCAGAGCAACGCAAAGTGTCACCTGTTCTGCTCGAAGAGACCCTCCCCACTCAGGCTTGCGGCGGACGCCTTCGACCTTCTCTGGAACCAATGGACACTGGCCTATGCGTTCCCACCGACCCCCCTGGTAACGCGGACCATTCAACGCATCATCAGGGACCGTGCGACAGTCATCCTGGTGGTCCCTTACTGGCCCAGGCAAATATGGTTTCCGTACCTGCACCGCCTGGCGACAGAGCCGCCAATCAGACTTCCCCTGAGAACGGACCTCCTGTCCCAGGACAATGGGTCCATGCTGCATCCCAACCTGCGGATGCTGTCGCTAGCGGCTTGGAAGCTGAAAGGCTAAGCTTGGCTCCCCTCAACCTGTCGGATGAGGTACAGCACATCGTCCTTACAGCCCGACGACCATCCACCAGGAAATGCTACAGTCTCAAATGGCGTCGCTTCAGCATCTGGTGTGAGGCGCGGCACCTTGACCCTTTCTCATGCCCGGTGCCCCAGCTCCTGGAATACCTGACATCCCTCTCCACCCGAGGCCTACGCACACAGACCATCAAGGTCCACCTCACTGCCATCGCATTCTTCCATCACCGTATTGGCGACTCGTCAGTGGCAGTCCTCCCTATCGTCGCCAGCTTCATGAAAGGGCTGGCTAATCTACACCCCTCAGTCAGAGCTCCGGTACCCCCTTGGGATCTGAACATTGTACTCGACCAACTCACAAAGGAGCCCTTCGAGCCCCTGCTCTCCTCAGGGATGAAGTTTGTCTCGTGGAAAACTCTTTTCCTCATTGCCATCACCTCTGCCAGGCGAATCAGTGAGCTCCACGCACTCGTCGATTACCCGCCCTACACAGTCCTACTACACGATCGTGCTCTCCTGCGGACACATCCGAAGTTTGTCCCCAAGGGTGCGACCCCCTTTCACATCAACCAAGTCATTGAACTGCCCTGCTTCTTCCCCGGACCCCACTCCGATCAGGAGCAGCGCCGACTGCACACATTGGACTGCGTCCGGGCCCTTCGCTGTTACCTGCAGAGGATCGCTGCGGTGCGAAAAGGGTCGCAGCTTTTCATCTCTTACGACCCGAACAAGCCTGGCCGCCCAGTCTCCAAGCACACATTGTCTGGATGGATTTCTGCATGTATCTCCCTGTGCCTTTCGCTCGCTGGGGTGGACCCCCCTGCAGGCATCAAAGCGCATCATTTGCGAGCGCTGGCCACTTCCATCACCAACCTGCGCTCCACCCCCCTCACGGACATTTGCAAGGCCGCCACTTGGTCCTCCGCCCAGACCTTTCAGAGACATTACTGTCTGGACGGCCCAGACCATGGCGGACCGACCTTCGGCCTATCTGTACTGTCCGCGTGCTCAGGGCCGAGTCGTGTACCTTGACTCCTCAGGCCCAGGCCCAGGACTATTGCATCAGTTAATCCACATTATGCTTTATTGTTGCTGAACCTTGCTCGTGTTTGTTCATGTTGAACATATGCTATATTTGCACTGTTTTACCTCGTACACTGTGTTGCACTGTTTACCTCGTACACTGTTGTTAACGGCTAACGCATTGATGTTTTTGCACATTCGTTCATGTTGAACATTTGCACTTGTTTTTTTTTGCACGGATCTGTTTTTGCACTGTTATTGCACATTCCACTTGCACAGGCCTGCTCTCTCAGGCCGCATTAAACACACTTGCACCTTACGGCTCTTGTGTCTGGTTCTTATTGGTTCCCCGCCGCTACCTGTATAGCTGGGGAGACACCACTTGTGGCTGACTTCATCCTGCTTGCCCTGGGAGAAATACGAGTTACTTACCTGTAACGTGAGTTCTCCAGGGACAGCAGGATAAGTCAGCCACACCTTCCATCCCTCCTCCTCGGCAGGGACCTCTGTCCGTTCCGCCTCCTAGCTGCTGGTATGCCTCAGCTTGGGAGATCTGGCCAGCTAGGGGCGGATCGGGAGGTGGGGCTACCGGTCTAGCCCAGAAGGCTAAAGCCTTCTGGGCTAGTGAGAGTACTTCCGTTCTGGCGCCGTCGGATGACGTCACCACTTGTGGCTGACTTATCCTGCTGTCCCTGGAGAACTCACGTTACAGGTAAGTAACTCGTATTTCCATCTCCTCCTCCCCCTCCCCTCTCTCTCGAAAGTTGAGCCTGCCCACAGGACTTCTGTACCTGCAGGCAGGCTCAGCTTTCAGTCGAGATGGGGGAGGGGCACTGTGCAGTGTAGCAGTCACCAACATAAACATTTTTAAAAAAGGTTTCCTGGACCAAGTGCCTTCCTTTCCATCTCCTCCTCCACCCTCTCAAAAGAGAGCTGAGTCTCCCCATAGGACTTCTGTTCGTGCAGGCAGGCTCAGCTTTCTGTCGAGGGGAGGGGGAGGAACTCTGTGCAGTGCAGCAGTCCCCGCATAAAAATTAAAATAAAGTTTCCGGACCAGGTGCCTTCCTTTCCTTCTCCTCCCCCTCCTGTTCCTGCAGGCAGGCTCAGCCTTCTGTCGAAAGGGGCGGGGGGGGGGGGGGTAACACTCTGTGCAGCAGTCACCACCTGGTCATTAAAATTTAAAAAAAGTATTCTGGCTCCTCCCCCTTCCTCCCTCCACTAGAGTTTTGAGGAAGCCCCTCCCACTGCTCCGGGGGGGGGGGGAGGCACCATTTCATTTCTCGCCTCAGGCAGCAGATTGCCTTGAGCCCCCCCCCCTGTCCATAAACCATTATTAAAAGGGACCCAGGATATCACTGCTTGAACCAAAGCAAACATTAAGGAACCTGTGTCTTTTGGGGAAACTGCTAGGTACTTGTGATCTAGATTGGCGACTGTTGAAAATAGGATACGAGGCTTGATGGACCTTAGATTGACCCAGTATGGCATTTCTTATGTTCTTATGTTCTTATGCTGTATGTAAGTCATACATTAAATTTGCAAATCTATGCACATCTTTTCAAGCAAAATGTTGCCTTTACAAAAAAACAGATGTAAAGGTCCAATTTTAAAATGGAAAGTCTTTGCATATTTTCTCTTTGAAAACTGGTGCAAAGATTGTGGCTAAAAGGTAAGAGTGGACTTTTCAGCAATATGGGTAGTGGGATAATAACCTCCTAAAGAAACAAACAAAGCAGGCAGACTGAACTTACTCCTGCTCTGAATTTGAATAAAAGATACAAAATTGTGGGGTAGAATAATAATGTTTGCACCAGCTAAAGGCTGGAGAAAGGGATATTAATGGAGCATCTACACAGAATAATGTAGATTTATTTCTACTTGCTGCACATTACAAATACATGTTTTCATGGTGAGCCGAAGAGGTATTTACCCTATAGCTTTTTTATTTCTATGGGCACAGTTATACTCCAAGCATGTTAATTTCATTAACACACATTAACCTTAGCAAACATGCCCTCAAATAAGCATTCTTATGTCAGTTGTTATTCAAGAAAGAGGAGCCTCAAAAAGCAGGGGCAACTCTCCCCCCCCCCCCCCAATATTTTTTGTGCATAATTTTAGTTCAAAAGTATGAAGTGAAACTTAAAAAGAAAGAAAACAAAAGCTGAATTTCAAGTTCCTAACCTGGAAAATCTGTGTTTAAATAGACAAAGCTTGTTTATACAGCTATGTTGACTAATTAACAGTAGTTGACAGAGATATGAAAAATATGTAAGGGGCAAATGAATTTTTGAAAACAAGCTTCACAATTTTTCATGTTGAAGTGGCTCAAAGTGTTGAGTCTCTTTTGTTAAAAATCAACATCTGACTAGGTAACCTTAACTGCCCTTCAAACAGATGTTGTTTGACTATAGACTTAATCCATTTACTAACAGTATAAAAGTCTAGGCTGTAAATATTTAACTCCTTAAATCTCATCTTATATAGCTTTTGTGTTGACCCCTCTCCAACTTCGCTGCCATTCTCAGGACCAATTCATAGTCTCTAGAAATGAGCAGAATATTCATAAGTGAGGTCTCACCGTTAACATATACTGAGGGGGAAGGAGAAGAGACATTTCCTAACATAAGGTATTATGGAAATGTATTTATTATTATTATTCCCTCTCAGTACACGTCAAAGGTGAGACCTCACTTATGAGTATTCTGTTCAGTTCTAGAGGCTGTGAGGCACATTCCATTGAGTGTGTGCAGGTCCCTGTGTGTCCGATCAGAATTGGGATGGCCAGAGATAGATCTGATTCTGATCCCATGGGGGCTAGATGTGACCTGCAGGATCAGAATCAGGTCTAGGGCCAGTACATGCAAGCCGGAACCTAATTCCGATCAGTCTGCCTGTACAGTTACCTGCCCAGATACCTCAGTGAGGCTCCTGAATAGAATTGCGGTGTCATGGCATCCCATTGCCATGGCACCGTAGCTCCATTCAGGAGCTGCGATCCCCAGCCGCTGACCACAATCTTCTTTCCCCGCAGCCCGACTGCCAATCTGGCCTTCTATGGCCAGAGTCGGGCTGCAGGGAATCCCCTGCACCCCTTCACCTTTATGATGCTGCCCAGATCTGCCATCCCCCGATGTCCAGGAAACTTATAGGTCCCCCATCCAGTTGGCAACCCTGGACAAATGGGGATGACCTCAGAATCGGCCCTGTACATCCAGGATCACGGACTGCCCATGTGCTGCCCTCGATCTGCCTCTAAAATGCCCCCTCCCACCCCCGTCTAAGCCTCCCCATAGAAATGTTTTGTTTGTACAAGGAGGCTTGTGACAGATATGGCAGGGTGGCACAGAGTGGGAATAGATGTCCCAATAAGACGTCCATCCCCGCTTTTCGTGGGATGGAATAGACCCCTGCATTAATTGGTTCTAAGACATTTCCACACCCTAAAGGTATTATCCCTCACTTGGTTTTCAGCTTGTCGTTCTGTGAGGACTTGTGTGCATCAGTGATGCTAAAGGGCTAAGCTATCAGTAGATTAACTACTGGCAGGATCTCCCAAGATAGACAAGCCTCAGCTGAGGTGCCAGACCAAGATAAATCAGCCATCTGGGCAGCATCAGAATGGGATGGTGTTGGCAGCAAAGGATCACATTTCTGTGACATCAGCAACAACAATAGAATTACCTGTGCAGAAGAAAGGCCTGACAATCTACTTCCGTATCTTGCCACGAAAACTCAGTGGATAGTCACAACAAAACAAATTGCACAATAGTGCTAGAAGATGAGATCCCCAGGTCAGAAGGCACACAACTGGCTACTGGGGAGGAGCTGAAAGGTTTTCAGAGTAAAACCAGCATTTATGATGTAGTTGGATCAAAGCCCTCGGGACGTCTGAATTCTGATGTATCTGTGCATTAAATGAGAGTCAGAAGTTGGAAAGATGTCTTACCTATTGGGACATGGAATGAATAATGCATGAACCAAGGGAAGTTGGAGGTAGTCAAGAATGAAATGGAACGTGTACAACTTGATCTGTTGGGAGTCAGCAAACTGAAATGGACTGGCATCGAGCACTTTGCATCTGATGATCACATGGTCTACTATGCTGGAAACGAAAGACAAAGAATAAATGGTGTTGCATTTATAATTAACAAGAAACTTGCAAGAACTGTAATGAAATACAATGAAATCAGTGAACACTTAATTTCTATTCGTCTACGAGGAATAATGATCAACACAATTATACTTCAAGTATATGTCCCAACAACAGTTGCAGAAGAGGATGAAGAAGATGAGTTTTATGAACAAGTACAAGCTGAAATGGATAGAACATGCAAACAGGATATGCTGATAGTCATGGGTGACTGGAACACAAAAGTTGGCAACAAAGAAGAAGGCAAAGTGCTTGGAAAATATAGACTTGGTAACAGAAATGAAGCTGGAGAAAGACTGATAGAATTCTGCAAGACCAACAATCTATTCATCTCAAACACCTTCTTTCAGCAACACAAGCAGTGACTGTGCACATGGACTTCACCCTGTGGATTGTACAAAAATAAAATTCATTGCATCAGTGGGGGGAGGAGTGGCCTAGTAGTTGGGCAAGTTACCTCAGGCCAGGGGACTAGGGTTTCAAATCCCACTGGAGCATAGCAACCATAGGCCAGAGGACCTGGGGCTTCTGGTCCCACAGGTGCTCCTTGTGGCTTTGGGCAAGCCATTTAACCCTCCTTTGCCTCAAATACAAAACATAGAATGTGAGCCCTTTGGGGACAAGGGAACTATATACTGTGCTTGAATGTACACTTCTTTCATCTGGTGAAAAGTGGTATATAAGTATTTCTAAATAAAGTTAACAATGGAAAATCTCTATGACATCAACAAAGACAAAACCTGGAGCTGACTGTGGTACAAATCACCAACTACTAGTATGCAAACCCAAGCTAAAGTTGAAAAAGAGCAAAATATGATCTTGAAAATATGTGTTTATATTTATGTTTATTACATTTGATAAACCACCCTTCTGCAAAAAAAAAACAGAGCGGTGCACAATTAACAAATTACAAAGATGGCCAATGGTCAGAAAAAGAAAGGAAGTTACAATGCAAGACAGAACAGGAAATAGTATAATCAATCATACCAACCTAAAGAGGTAGACAACATTGAAAAGACAAAATCACATAATGGAGGCAGGAAGGACAAAGGCAGAAAAAACAAATGTTTTTTTAAACAAACTTTGAAGATGCAATGGTTTTGCTCCAGCCTGACGGAGGTGGGTAGTGAATTCCATAATGCAGGACCAATGTAGAAAAAGGCAGAAGTGCGAGTGGATTGCAAATGGGCACGTGAAGGAGCGGGGAAGTGCAGGCGATTTATGTGTGCTGATCGGAGATTGTGACTGGGGGTGTGAAACTGGAGAAGGTCCTCCAAGTACTGTGGAGTATGAGTGTAAACAACTTGATGAACGATGGTGAGGATCTTAAATTGAAAGCAAAATTCAGAAGGGGGCGGAGCCTGATGTCCAGCGGGTAAGACGCTTCGCGCTGAAGCTCCCGAGAGGCCTACTTAGAATCCTGACTTAATACCTATACAAACTTACTATTTCGCTCCGGGCTGACCGGGGTACCTCGGGGGGGATGGCGGCCCATAAACCAGTGCGCTTGGACTTCGGGTCTCCTTCTTCTTCTCACGGAAAATGCTCCAAAACAGAGGTGTCCTCCCCACAGAAGATGGTTCCATTTCGGGAAAACCCCGAAATGCACCTGGAGATTTTAGAGGAAATACGCGGCGTGAAGGAATTGGTGCAGTCCAATGGAGAAGCGCTTAGAGCCATGCGAGAAGACTTTGGAGTGCTCCAGGACCGACTTGAAAGTCTCTCATTACGGCAGGACAATATGGCGGGGGTCCTCGACTCGCACGCGGTGCGCTTGGGCACACTGGACAAGGCTGAGCGCCAGATACAGAATCTTCAAAAGGAGTTAGAAGATAGCAATAATCGAGCCCGTCGCAACAATGTGAGGCTCATTGGAATACCGGAGGGGGTGGAAGCGGGAGATATGAGAGAATTCCTGCTCAAAACTCTTCCCTCCTTGCTGAAGATCACCTTTCATAAAGAACTGGAAATCGATCGTGCACACCGTGTTCCTACCCACATGGCGCTCAACCGAACGACCCCCCGGCCTATTATCTTTCGCTTGCTACGATATCAACAAGTGGAACAAATTTTAAATGCTGCCCGGGCGAACCATCATTTGGAATTTGAAGGTCACAAAGTCTCCTTCTTCCCTGATTTGGCAAAGCCTACCGTTGACCGACGGAAGAAACTCCTTGCTTTTCGCCCTCGACTTCAACAGCTACAGGCTCGCTTTGGCCTGTTGTATCCCGCGAAGCTCCGAGTGACTCTCCACAACCAAACCAGGACATTCGAAGATCCTGATCTACTATCAACATTTTTAGACTCCAAAGAAGCAGAGCAGATGCGCTAATCCAACGACTTGGACTTTATTTGCCGGCTCTGTCCGCCATTTTGAAGGGCCCGATGCGGCGGTCATAGTTAAGCACAGAGACTACCTGGACTTTCTTTCTTTCTTTCTACGACTTTTCTGTTTTTTGGTCTCCTATCCCTCCATGATGTGTGCCTCGGTCGGATTCGGAGCACGCATAGTCCTACAGGTTATGTGTTTTTTCAATTTTGGCCTTCTCTGGGGCTTCTCCCCGCAGACACATGGTCGCCAGTAATTTTTGGGGTTCTGCTTCTTCTCTACCGCGCTGCGGTTTTTCTTTTTTAATGTGGGGCGCTTCATTGTATTATCTAAGCTTATTTTCTTTTATGCCATATGTACAGCCAGATACAGTCAATATGAGGGACATTGTGAAATTATGTGCGCTATCATGCTCAGAATTTTTAACTTGTCTGAATGGCCTTATGTAAAATCTTATCACTCAACGTAAAGGGCATTAATAGTCCAATCAAAAGAAAGAAAATCCTTAGCTATCTTAGCCATGAGCATGCTGATTTAGCGTTTCTTCAGGAAACGCACTTAAACTCTGCTGAAACACTGAAACTCAATGTTAAGCCTTACATGGTGGCTGCCTATTCTCCCGCCGTTTCCAAACGGTGCGGGGTAGCCATTCTGGTTAAGAAATCTTTGCAAGCTACTGTAATTGATACTAGCGCTGACAAGGAGGGTAGATGGGCCCGAGTACATCTTAAGGTTGGAGATAGTGAATTTACATGTATTTGCATTTATGCCCCGAATGTGGACAACCCTGCTTACTATGCAAGTATTGCGCAGTTGGCACAGGCCTCTGCCAATACTCCATTAATACTTGGTGGTGATTTTAATCAAGTGTTAGACCCTCTGATAGATAGACAGCCGCCTAGAACGAGTAGTCCACCCAAGAGTCTTGCTACCCTTACAGCTCTGATGCAAGATCTTGCGCTGGTAGATATATGGAGGCTGCTTCACCCCTCCGACTTAGAGTTCACTTTCTTTTCTGCCCCCCATCACTCCCAATCTAGAATAGATTTCTTTCTCATTTCCAAAGCACTGATTTCTCAAGTAGACACGACTAGGACTCATCCTCTCCATATTTCAGATCATGCTGCCATATCTTTATCATTACATGTCACTGCGCGGGACGATTCTCCCCGAGCTTGGTTTTTTGATAGATCCTTACTGGGTCAAAAAGATTTTCAGGTTGATATAAAGGCCGCTATCCAAGATTATTTTCATTTTAACTCACCCCATGACACAGCGAGCTGGGCTTGGTGGGAGGGTTTTAAAGCATCTATCCGCGCAACTATAACTAGCTATCAAATTCGGCAGGGGAAACAAAGAAAGCTGCAGTTACTGATTCTAGAGCAGCAGATACAAGCTGGGGAGCGTCTCCTCACGTCCCGTACTGACCCATGTATTTTACTCCGTTTACAACGCTTGCGTTTTCAATACAATCAGCTTTTGTACACTGCTGCTGTTAAAAATATTGAATCACAACAAGGGCTATATTATCGGGAAAATAACCGTGCTGGCAAATTATTAGCAAATGCCCTAAAAGGTCAAAAAGAAGCCAAGCGTGTTACCGCCCTCCGTAATCCGTCGGGGGGGGGCTTGGTCACTACAGATACCGAAATCTTAGAACTCTTTCGTGATTTTTATACTCGGCTTTATCAATCTGAATGTGATTTTGAGCCAGATGTATTTGAACGCTTACTTTCAGGGGTACAAAGACCGACCCTATCTGACGAAGATAGAGTGGCCTTGGACACACCATTTACTGTCTCAGAAATTCATTCTGCTATCAAGAAATGTGCCTCAGGTCGAGCCGCAGGCCCAGACGGTCTCCCTGCTGAATTCTACAAAACCTTTCACGCTGACTTAGCTCCAGTTTTGAAACTTTATTTTTCTGCTCTGGCCGAGGAGGGTTCTCCTTCCGGGTCCTTTTCAATGGCAAATGTAGTAGTTTTTGAGAAAGAGGGGAGAGACCCGCAACTAACAGCTAATTATCGTCCAATTTCCCTCCTAAACGCGAACTATAAAATATTTGCCACCATTCTCTCTACCCGGCTCTCTGATAGGATGCCTACCTTAATACACCCAGATCAATGCGGTTTCATTCCTGGTAGATCAACTGCTGACAATGCTCGGACTCTATGCCATGTACTGACTACCGCAGTTAATCTTGATCGCCCATTTGTTGGCCTCTCACTTGATGCTGAGAAGGCCTTTGATCGCTTAGAGTGGCCCTTCCTGTTTGCAGTCCTCCGCTGGTACGGATTCGGGGAAGGTTTTCTCCGTTGTCTTCGCACCATGTACGCACAGCCTACAGCCAGTATATGTGCCAATGCTTTAAAGTCTCAGCCTTTTCCCCTTCAACGCGGCACTCGCCAGGGATGCCCACTGTCTCCACTTCTCTTCGATCTTGCACTCGAACCCTTGGCTTTACTAATCCGGCAATCGGAGGAGATTCATGGAGTCCCCTTCACCCATAGGGAAATCAAAATTTCAGCGTATGCCGATGACCTTATGCTTTTTGTCTCTATAGACTCAGTACCGGCTGTCCTAGAGCAAATTGGTAAATACTCACAACTGTCCGGTTATAAGATAAATTGGACCAAGTCGGTAGCCTTTCCATTAAATCCTTTGCTTCATCAGGCAGATATGCAACCCTTCCCCTTTTTATGGCAACCTCGCATGGTCAAATACCTTGGGGTTCACTATTGTTCTCCTTTGGAAGACACTATCTCCTTCAATGCCAAAGACTTAACCTCTAAAGTCCGGGCGCTTACTCACCGCTGGACTCCTTTAACACTTACCTGGTGGGGTCGATTAGAAACCATAAAAATGATGATTGTTCCGAAAGTGAATTATATCTTAGAAATGTTGCCCTGTCTCTTACCTCGACGTATATATAAAGATATAGAGGGCCTTCTGACTAGATACTTGTGGCAAAACAAGACACCTAGGATAGCGAAACATAAGCTGCAAGCAGATAAGGAAAATGGGGGTGTCAGATTCCCTGATTTCCTGAAGTATCATCAATCTTTTCTTCTCAAACAAGGCGCTCGTTGGCTGGAAGATCCAGTACCGAGTAGACCTGTGTGGCTAGACATAGAAGAGGACCTTTGCAAACCGATTCCTCTTACTTTTCTCCCTGGTATGACTCTCCCATCAGACTCCCACTATCCACCAATGCTTTTAGACACCTTAGGTGCCTTTAATACTCTTATGCAATCTTTAGACTCCCGACTCTGTCCGTTAGACAAGCTCCCACTTTGGTACAATACTCGATTTCGAATACAAAATAAGCCGATGGCGTGGAGCCCCTGGTACACTAGGGGCATTTGGATTCCTAGTCAGTTGTTCCATGAAGGTCGCTGGAAAACTTTTAGTGAATTGCAAATTGAATTTGGTCTCCCAGCGAAACACTACTTTCAGTTGGTGCAACTTCAGCATTGCCTTCGGAGTGCTAAGGTACTCCCGCCATCGGCCTCCCCTACACAAGGTTGGTCGGAGACTATCCGATCTATCGGTAGTTCACCGGGTGTAGCATCCAATTTTTACAAAACCTTATGTAATGCTATAACTAGAGATACCCCTATAGCGCAGAAAGCATGGGAGAGAGAATTGCATGTGACTTTGCCCCCGGAGCAATGGAGCCTTGTCTGGAGTAGAGTGACACGGGTCTCCCGATCCGCCTCACTCACTCAGACACTCTTCTTTCTAGCCCACCGGTGTTTTTACACTCCTGACAGATTAGCCAAATGGAACACTACTCAGGGCAATAGTTGTTGGACATGTCATGCGGCCATTGGTTCACTACCTCATGTTATGTATGAATGTCCCGCACTACAGTATTACTGGCGTCGGGTCTGGGGTCGTATCCAGTCTATTTTGCACTTTCAAGAGCCCCTTTCTTGGAGGATAGTGGGACTTCGCTCAGCTGCGGGGATCCCCTCTCTTCCAAAAACGGCTTACTTCCTTTTGGACTTTATGCTTGGCATTGCTATTTCCCTAATTACGAAATACTGGAAAAATAGCTCCCATCTGAGCCCCAATGAATGGTGGAATCATGTCTGTCTCTACAGTAAATATGAACAAATACCTCGTATGTTTGCTTCCCCCATTCAGACTCCTCATCATCGGTCTAAATGGAAGATGCTCAATGACTATGTACATTCTGCTCAATGCTCTCATCTGACTGTCTAAATTTGTATATATCTTTGTCCCATGATTATTCTGTATCGTAGATACTCTTTTGATTGTTTTGATGTATAATCACTGTTGTTTGGAAGCGCTCACATGCTGACATAATCAGCTAGAGAAGAAGCGTGGGGGTGGGGGGTAATTGGGTTTACTTTTCCTTATTGTATACTTGTTTTGTCTCCTTTGGTGTGTTGTTTCTTTTGTTTGTTGCAAAATGAAAATAAAAGTTTAAAAAAAAAAAAAGAAAGCAAAATTCAATGGGAAGCCAGTGAAGGTGGATAAGCAGGGGGGTGACATACTCCTGACTAGTGGAATGTGTAATGAGGCGAGCTGCTGTGTTCTGAATGCATCATAATCTGTGCAGCTGAACCTGAAGAATACCAACCAGGGCAGAATTACAGAAATCAAGATGAAACATAACAAGAGACAACAGAAGAGTAGTGAGAGCCTGTGGAGTAAGAAAAGGATGAACAACACGGATTTGATGGAGGAAGAGGAAAGAATTTCTAGTGACATGAGAAACATGATCACGGACGGAAAGATCAGAATCAAGAAAAACTCCAATATAGTGAAAAGAGGACACAAAAGGGATAGGAGAGCCTGAAAGGGATGGGGTCATCAGAGGACAGGGACTACAGTGAGTGAACCAAATAGCTAATGTTTTGGCCAGGTTTAGATGCAGGCAATTGGTCAACAACCAATTAGCCACAGTGATGTGGCAAGAATTGAGGGGGGAAAGATTGGGCTGAAGGGGACAGCTGTGATGGAGAAGAACAAGATTGTCGGCATAGTAGTAGAATTTAAAGACCGCCTGCAAAATCAATCTGCTGCTTTTATACAAATGACAGATCTCCAAAAGAGTTAGAATGGCTTAAGATGGTTGTGTTGGAAGAAAGTGAGAAGTCTCTACAAAAAGCAAAAACAGCCAAAATTGGTGACCAAAGAAACTCTGAAAATTGCCCAGAAACACAGAGAAGCTAAAGCCAGAGGAGAAAGAGAGGTAATCGCAGAACTCAACAGAGGTTTCCGATGTGCAGCAAGACAAGACAAGGAGAAGTACTACAATGATGAATACAAGGAAATAGAAGCAGAAACTATTAGAGGAAGAACCAGATCTGCTTTCCAAAAGCTACAAAAGTTAAAGAAAAAATTCCAGCCTCGAATTGGAATGTTACAAGATGCTCAAGAATCCATGTTGAATGATGCTGAAAAGATCAAGAAAAGGTGGAAAGAATATATAGAGTCATTATATGATAAAAGGTCAAATGGACCAATAGCTGTTTCAACCTGTACCTTATGATCAGGAACCATTGATGATGAAAGAAGAAGTCAAAGTCATCTTTGCAAGCATTATCAAAGAACAAAGCTTCGGACATTGATGGAATTCCCATTGAAGTATTACAGCAATCAGATGCAGCTGTTACCATACTTACAAAGTTCTGCCAGGAAATCTGAAAGACAATATCATGGCCAACTAACTAGAAAAGATCTTTGCTTTTACCAATACTAAAGAAAGGTGATCCAACCAACTGTGGAAATTATTGCACAATCGCTCTGATACCTCATGCCAGCAAGATCCTACTCAAGATTATTCAGCAGGAACTGCATTCATACCTGGAACGACAACTACCTGAAGTGCAAGCAGGGTTCAGGAAAGGCAAGGAATGAGAGACATAATCATGGATGTGAGATGGATCCTTGAAAAGACAAAAGAATACCAAAAGGATATATACAGGGTGGCCCAAAAAAAGTGAGAACATCTTTTAGCATATAAGTTATGTATTTAAAAATTCAAAAAGACAGATGTAAACGACTGACAAATTAAAAAAAAAAAAAAGATGGCGACCGGAAATTGTCAAAATAAAGACGTTATATAGCTAAAAAAGGTAAATAAGTAAACTATTTAAGCTTTAAATTTACGAGATGTTCTCACTTTATTTTGGCCACCCTGTATATATGTATTTGTTTGACTACAGCAAGGTTTTGACTGTGTAATGTTGCGCCCCCTTCTGTCCAGGCAGCTGCCTAGAGGAGGGGACGTGCCTTAATATAGTCCAGAGCCGGAGCTTCTGGGGATTGTAGTTGTGGGTTCAAATAATATTGAGGCCTGAGAGTTTAAGGCAAACACAGGAATATTTATTTTTTTTGTTTTCCTCCTTCCAGAAAAGAGTCTTTAAAAGCTCAACGCATGGTACACAAATTAATATAGGATTCTTTCTCCCAAAACCATGTTTTCCACAAAAGAAAAGACTTTTACATACAGCACCACACAGTAACTGTTTCTGTCAGGTTAAAATGTTTGTAATTACTTTTATTACAACTTCCAGCATTCAGAACAAAACTTTAATTGCTTCCTTCAGCATTAAAGGCATGTAGCTGTTTTCTTTTAAAGTTCCAGCCTTCAGCATAAGGTTTTAGCTGTTTCACTCAGCATAAAGCACGTGTAGCTGTTTCCTTCTTTTAAAGGCCAACAGGATTCTTGAGCAATACTGACTTAAACAACGTCCAGCCTGTTTTGTTTTATGCTTTGCCAGACAGTAAGATTCTAGGCCTTTCTCCTTTCAGTTAAGATCATTACAATGCCCTATGACATAAAGAACAGTCCATTATAGAAGACTCAGACTCCTGGTCAGATTCATAACATTCAGTTTGCATTTCTTCAGCATCAGTACTTTCTGTATCCTGCTTTAATTCTCCCTCTACAAACTCGGGTTTAACCTCTTCTAGCAGCTCTAGTACTTTCCTCCAATAAGACTTCTCTTTGCACACAGGCTTTTTAGCAGGCACGTGAAACCTCTTCTCTCTCATTAAGTGGCACAGTGCTTCTAACTGACTTAAATTACTTTTAGTCACAGATTTACTCACGTTCCCTTTTTGAGCTGGTAAATTTCCTATAGCTTCCTGGATTACTGCCAAAGTATATTGCTCCTCGTCAGGACTTCTCTCAGTTATAAATCTCCTCCCTCTAGAGCACAAAGCAGTTTCTCTGCAGCACTAGCTCCTCTCTGGATTATGGTTTCTACCACTGAGAGCTCCACTGCATTCCACTGCATTCCTCAGCGTTATCTGTGGTTAAACATTTCCTGTGACTCGGTCTCACAGCTTCCTTCTCTCTGGAACCCTCTCTAGTGTTGTCCTTGTAAATACTCTTCTCTTCAGCTGCCCTGAAGGTCTTCCTTCCTTCAGACTTTCTCGAGTTTCTGCTTCCTTCTATTTCCCTGGTGGTTTCATTTCCTTCTATTCCCCTGCGTTTATATGAGTGTGCCTGAACTAGGGTCCCATGCTCCTCCCACAGGTGGCTCTCATTAACTTTACTACTTGCTTCTGAGCTTGGGCATGGCTTGTAACCAGGAGCTACGTGTGTTTCTTTCTGTTTAGGTTCAGCATGAGAGCTACAGCCTCCCTGCCTGTCTCTCTCCCTAAAGGTAAATGGGTGTTTTTCTCCTATTTCCATAGGCTCAGAAACACTTTTGCCATCACACATCCCCCCCCCCCCCCTTAAGCTATTACGGGCTGGCATGTCCAAATGCACACAGCTCGTAATACTCGCTGGGATGTTGCGGTCTAACTGACAGTCATCGGTCTTACCCTCTCTTGCGGCCAAATGAGCCAATGCTATGCGCTCATGCCAAGGTCTTAAGACATTGATGTGATAGACCTGCTGTTGTCCTCTCTTATTCTGTACAGAGTAAGATACAGGTCCTACCTGCTTTACTACCCTATAGGGTCCCCTCCATTTACTCTCGAATTTTGGACTGGCTCCCGCCACCATCACTATTACCTTTTCCCCTACCTCTAACTGGCGAGGCTTTGTGTGTCGATCGTAATAGTTTTTCTGGCGGGTCTGGCTAATTTTTAAGTTCTCTTCTGCCACTTGGGACGTTCGATGTAAGCATCCCCTCAGATCCCTCAAAAATTGGGGTATTCCTACCTCCTCCACCGCCGGTTCAACCCACTGCTCCCGCAATATGTCCAGGACACCCCGTGGAGCCCGCCCATACATTAGCTCGTATGGTGAGGTGCCCAAAGATGCCTGCCTCCGTTCTCTACACGCGTATAAAGCAAAAGGGAGCAGTATATTCCAGTCCCCTATGTTACCGTCCAAACCCCTTGTTAACATCTTCTTCAATGTTTGGTTTTGTCTTTCTACTAATCCATTTGACTGTGGATGATAGGCTGCAATTCTCACGTGCCAGATTCCAAACGCATCCCACACTTGGGCAAGGTAGCGGGACATAAAATTGCTACCTCTGTCGGTTAGGACTTCCCGTGGAAATCATACCTTACAGAATAATTTCACCACCTCGGAGGCTATGGTTTTTTCTGAAATATTTTGAAGTGGAATAGCCCATGGGAACCTCGTGGCTTGGTCGACTATAACTAGCATAAATTGGAACCCCCGGGTGTCTTCCTCAGTGGCCCTACTATATCCATAGCGACCCTAATTTAATTTAATTTAATTTAATTAGCGAGTTTTTATATACCGCACTTTCAATTGATCAGTTGCGGTTTACATGGAACAACAGTAAACAAGGCAATGTTGTTTTTACAGATAACAATGTGAAACTACAAAGAAATTTAATCTTACATAATGTATGTATGAGCTCGGATATTATTGGCAGGGGTAACAAGGGTACCCCTAGTGGACGGGTCGAGGTGACGCGTTGGCATGAAGGGCATGCCTCACAAAATTTGGAGGTCTCCTTAAAAACTCCGGGCCAATAAAAACAGGTCAGGATCTGCTCTAGGGTGCCATGTATTCTTTTATGCCCACCTACAGGATGGTCATGCGCTAGTCTTAAGACTAGCGTCTTGAAGGTAGCAGGGACTACGAGTTGCCTTCAGGTATTCCCTGTACGGGGATCTAAGCTTTCCCGGTATAACACATTATCATCCATAAAGAACCTAGGTAAGGTTTCTGACCCTTTCCGAGCATGCTCAAAAGCCCGTGACAGAGCTGGGTCCGCCTTCTGCTCCTTGGGAAAAGAGGGAAATTTTTCCACTAGTTAAGCTGGGACCCAGGGCATCTCTCCTCCCGCTTCTAGTTCGGCCCTATTCCGAGACCTACACTGCCTCTCCCGGCGTTTTTCTGCTCTTCCCTTCTTATCCGTACTCACCGAGGGAGTTATCAGATCATCATGGGATAGCAACCCCTGTAATGGGTCATCTGATAGATCCTCTTCCCCCTCTTGGGCTTTAGACTGCGCACTGGTGGATACCATTCCTGCCTTTTGGTGTAATTCTTCCTCCAGCCCTCTCCTAAATTGGGGCCAATCCCTCCCCTATACCAGGGTGTGTGGTAACCTAGGTACGATAGCCACTGGGATTTTTCTCTTTATCCCCAGACCTTTTACTTCCACATTGTGTATAGGATAATATGATGCTGCCCCATGGATGCACCACCAGCAGAAGGGCATGTCAACATGGTGGCTGAGGGATACTGGTGGTGGAGGGGGCAGTGGCAGCTGCCCAGAGCAGACCGTGGCCTAGCCCTGTGTAGGTGGGTGCCATGTACTGCAACAGACGGGCCCTGTCTGACGAACAGTCATGGTATCACCAAGGAATGTACTGACTTTGTGACAACAAGGTGGTGCAGTGCACAAAACCAGTATATTCAGAAGCAGGGGGTCACAAGTTCAAGTCCCAGCTGTGGTTCCTGCCAACCCAGTCCCCATATTTTACCCAGTACTACAACTTGCTAATACAGACAGCACCTTTATTTCAGATGACGTAAACATGCCCAAAACAACTACATTCTACCCTACAGAGCACAGACACCATAAACAAGCACATTACCTAGAGCAGAGTCTCCCAAATGCAGTCCTGGAGGGCCAAACACCATTCCGGATCCATTCTGCCTCTGATAAAGATGCCTGTGCTGCATTTCTATGTGCCACCCCCATGGTATGCAGATGTATCTCATGCATATTCATGAGGGACAGCATGAAAACCCGAACAGTGTTTGGCACCACAGGACTGGAGTTGGGAACCTCTGCCGTAAAGCAGCAGCCAACAGGGGCAGACACACCCGCACCCACAGGTCCCATTATCCAAAGCCTCCTGGAGAGGCAGGACTTTGGGCTCTGCGTGCATCTCCCAATACTAGCACTTGCATACCTTAGTAATGTCACCCTAAACCGGGTAATATGGTACACATCTATCGAAAGGTTGCTATGATTACTGGCAGATAGCAATTCCTAGGTTAAGTACAATTTTCTGAGTGAGCTGCATCATAGCAACCTTTCTGATGTCTGTGGAGTGTGCTACAGGTCTTGTGTCTGACAGTGTTTACCAATCTGGGGAGTGACTCCTACAGTATTGCGTACCATACCCATGCCTGCACTGTGCCCAGGACTGGTGTGGTGGCCTGGGCTGCCCAACACCTCTATAGTTGCACAATGCTGGCATAGGTGTGGGGATTGTGTGTCTGTCTATCCAGTGTGTGGTGGCTGCCAACACCCTACACAGCCCTCACTGCTAGCACTGTTGCCAGTATTGGCCTGCCAATGTGCATAATGAGGAGCAAGGTACTGTGGGAATAGCCTGGATAGGGTGGCCTGACCTGGATGCATCTGCACACGGCATAGGGCAATGGCTCGGACATTGTAGTGCCTGGCCACCACCTGCACGGACAGGGTGGCCATAGCATGTCCTGCTGGGAGGTCACTCTCACCCTGACTGAGCAGTGACCATTGCATGGTTAGGTTCCCCCATAGTGCTATTTGTCATTTTTTTATGTGATATTTATGGGTTCTCTTTTGGGGCCCAATCACTGCATATCTGTTTGGTGTATATGCTGATATCCCTGTTCTGGGTGCATACATCTCCCCCAGGACCATGCACTATGGACTAGCTGGCGGACTGTCTGCAGCTAGTATGTGTCTTACTGGAACATCTTGCAGGGTGCAGCGGCTGGAGGCTTGCTGCTGGAGAATGTCAGATAATGGTGGGGGGCAGCTGAGCATTTCCAGGCCTGCTGTCTGTCTGCCAGCCATTGCATTATGGATGTGTAGCGCTCTGTCTGTTCCCCAGCAGGACTGGGGTTGATGATCCTCTCTACTGCTACCATTGCAGGGAGGTAGACTGTGGATCTATTGGTGGGTGCTCCTGTTTCCCACCCTGAGCCCCAGAGGGTGGGTTGTGTGGTGGTACATAATCTGCCTATGGGTTCATACACCCCCCCCCTCCCCCTTTCACCTCCCCTCTTCACCTAAAGGTAAAAGGAAAAGGAGACCGCTATGGTTTTCGAAAGAAGTAGCTGAAAAAGTGAAGAAAAAGAGGGAGGCCTTCATGAAATACAAGAGATCACAGAGAGAAGAAGACAGGCATCTGTATTTGGAAAAACTTAGAGAAGCTAGCAAAGTAGTCAAGAAGGCAAAGATTCAAAAGGAGGAGGAAATAGCCAATGCTATAAAATGGGGGGATAAGACATTTTTCAGATATATTAGTGAGAAGAGGAAGGGCAAGAGTGGTATTGTCAGACTCAAGGGTGCAGGGGAGGAATATGTAGAAGCTGATAAGGATAAAGCGGAATTGCTTAACAAATATTTTTGTTCTGTGTTCACAGATGAAGAACCAGGAGCAGGACCTCAGAAAACACTCACAAATAGGAACAGAAGCAAAGGAAAAGAACTACAATGACACATGCAAGGAAATAGAAGCAGAAACTATTAGAGGAAGAACAAGATTGGCTTTCCTAAAGCTACGAGAGTTAAAGAAAAAGTTCCAGCCTCGAATTGGAATGTTACAAGATGCTCAAGGTTCTATGTTGAATGATGCTGAGAAGATCAAGAAAAGGTGGAAGGAATATACAGAGTTTTTATATGATAAAGATCAAGTGGACCAACAGCCGTTTCACCCTGTACCTTATGATCGGGAACCATTGGGGATGAAAGAAGAAGTTGAAGCAGCATTGAAAGCCTTATCAAAGAACAAAGCACCAGGAATTGATAGCATTCCCATAGAAGTATTACAGCAATCTGATGCAGCTGTTACCGTACTTACAAGGCTCTGCCAAGAAATATGGAAGACAACATCATAGCCAACTGACTGGAAAAGATCTGTGTTTATACCAATACTAAAGAAAGGTGATCCAACTGACTGTGGAAATTATCGCACAATCGCTCTGATCCCACATGCCAGCAAGATTCTACTGAAGATTATTCAAAAGAGACTACAACCATACCTGGAACAAGAACTACCTGAAGTGCAAGCAGGGTTCAGGAAAGTGCGAGGAACGAGAGACATCATTGCGGATATGAGGTGGATCCTTGAAAAGACTAAAGAATACCAAAAGGATATCTATTTGTGCTTTATCGACTATAGCAAGGCTTTTGACTGTGTAAACCATGAGAAACTCTGGACCACATTAAGAAGCATGGGTATACCAGAACACCTGATCGTACTCTTGCATAATCTGTACACTGATCAAGAAGCTACAGTTTGAACGGAACAAAGAGAAACAGAATGGTTTAAAATAAGCAAAGGTGTAAGACAAGGCTGTATACTTTCCCCCTACCTGTTTAATTTATATGCAGAACAAATCATCAGAGAAGCAGGATTGTATGAAGACAACAGAGGTGTGAAGATTGGTGGAAGACTCATCAACAACCTTCGCTATGCTGATGATACCACATTACTGGCTGAAAGTGAAGATGATCTGAAACATTTGCTTCTCACAATCAAAGAACATAGTCTCAAAATGGGCCTGCACCTTAATGTAAAGAAGACAAAGATAATGACAACTGGCATAATCAACAGGTTCATCGATGAAGGAGAAGAAATTGAAATCGTGAACAACTTTAACCTAATTGGATCAACTATCAATAAGAAGCAACAAGCAGTCAAGAAATCAGACGATGCATTGCTCTTGGCAGAATGGCTATGAAAGACCTAGATAAGATTCTCAAGAGCAGAGAAGTCTTTCTCCATACAAAGATTCGACTTGCTCAAGCCATGGTATTTTCAATTACATCATATGGATGAGAAAACTGGACAGTGAAAAAGATAGACAGGAAGAAAATTGATGCCTTTGAATTATTTTATTATTTATTTATTTACATTCTCTTATATACCGCACTATTCTGCATCAGTGCGGTTTACATTGAACAAACTGAAATTACATTGAACAGGGCATTATAACTTGGAGATAACTATTTTACAGGGTACATGGGCTATGGAGGGTTAAGTGGCTTGCCCAAGACCACAAGGAGCACCTGTGGGACTAGAAACCCCAGTTCTTCCGGCCCAAGGTTGCTGTCCTCTAGTGGGATTTGAACCACTGACCTTCTGGCCTGAAGTACCTTGCCCCAACCACTAGGCTACTCCTCCACTCCATGGTGCTGGTGGCGAATACTGTGTATACCATGGACTGTCCGAAGAATAAACCAGTCGGTACTAGAGGAGATCAAACCTAAGCTTTCTTTAGAAGCTCAGGTGACAAGACTTCGCCTTTCATACTTTGGACACATCATGCGAAGAGAGAGATCATTAGAGAAAGACATCATGCTTGGCAAGATAGAAGGTCAACGCAAAAGAGGAAGGCCAGCAATGAGATGGATCGAGACAATAACAGCAGCTACGGGTACCAGTCTGTCAACAATGAGCCGCCTGACTCAAGACCGAACACAATTTAGGATAGCTATCCAGAGGGTCGCCATGAGTCGACTCCAACTAGACGACACTTAACAACAACAACAACACTAGGCGCCCTACAAGGCACCTTACAAGGTACCTTACAAAGCACCTTATAAGGCACCTTATGAGGCGCCTTGTAACGCGCGCTAGTTTGTAACATGCGTTGGCTGATACGGCTTGCTGTTACGATGCACCGCCCACGCCTTTATACGGGCATCTGTACCTTTACTGTGGAACCTAATGTGAATGACATTACCGCAGTTTAGTAAAAATACCCCTTAAAGGGCACATTTCGGCTCTCTGCCATTGCCTTCCGCCACCACTTTTTCAGCGGCAGGCAGCAGCAGAGAGATGAAATGCACCCCTCAAGTCTTTGCGCCAGCACACTAAGACCTGCTTAGCGTGCCGGTGACTTGCAGATCGGGCGCGCGTCCCCCCTCCCACATCCCCCCTCCAGCACTCCCCTCCCGTATCCCCATAAAGTGTCTAAATGGAGGTGAGGGAGGGAAACGCGTGCCCGATGTGCAAGTCACACAGGGTGCATTTCAGTCTCGGTACGGCCCTGTACAGGACCGTCAAATATGCTGTTATCATCTTCCAAACTTCACGACCATCCTGAAAGAAAAAGAAAGCTTAACTGGAGGACAATGAATAACATCAGCACACACAGTGCTCCAAAACTTATCTTCAATTGCCAGCTCTTCATATGGAACAGCAGCCCAACAAAGAAATTTGTTTCTCCGGAACACCGACTTCTTCAGTGGTGCAGCTACAAACAATGTAATACAAATTACTCCAGCAGCAGTCAAGATTTACCACCCTCCTAACTTTAAACCCTCCATGAGCCAATCAAAGAGAAGTTCATGCAGAACACTCCACCTACTTACTCTAAATAACTAGATCAAAGGTAATCTCAAAATATATGCCAGTCAATCTTATCGTTAAGCCCCTCAGGTTCCATTGCGTGAATCTCAAAAATCCATCTCTGTTCTCATTAAAGCAAGACTTTCCTAGATCTCTCTCCCCCCTCCTCCTCCCCCCACCCCCGGAGTAATGCTGGAACATGGTCAATAACTACACAGCTCAATTCAGCAAAAGTATGTTGAAACTGTACACTGTGTTCAACAGGTGGCGTTTCAGCCCACTGTTTAGAAAGGCTATACTTCTGTTCTGACAGCCGCGTCCGTAATTGCCTAGTCCACGTCCGTAATTGCTCATATAAATCTCCTGGCAGGGGCACTTTATCAACTATACCACATACTGTGACGTACAGTCAGTAGCAAATTTCAAATGTACAGGTCTTACAGTAAAGGAAATTATATCAGTTTTAAACATCATAGGCAAAAAAGACAATGTCCACAGGATATATGAAAGATTTATTGGCTGTGTTTGTAAAAGGGAGTTTTTTTAGGCCTGTGATGGTAAAGAGCAATGACTTCCCCTTCGGGCAAGCAATTGCTGTATAGAGGGACACTGTTATAAGTAACTGAGAACTTTTTTCTCCCATTTAAAAATGTTCCATTACCCCCTTGATGCCTTTAATAACTACCCCTCTTAATTTTCTATGATTCCTAGAAGACCAACACTGAAGGGCATGTTTGCTAAAGAATGCATCTGTAGTATGCCCACCAGTAGCAGGCCCTGAATCTAGTGTGAAGCCTCATGCCAACTTCAGGTGGCATGTGTATCCTTCCCCTTCCATTGATGCTTTGCCAACACAGGGCACATGGCTGCACTTAACATCAAACACCCACACTAGGGAAATACAGTACCAAATGTAAAAAACCCTAGTCCACAGAACTACTAATTCAAAAAATGCCAACTTTCTACTTTTCTAGGGGAACCCTACTCAATCCCTCACCACAAAATACGAAATTCCATCTCCTGAGCAAACCCTCTCATCAAATATACTTAAACCAAATTTTTGCCACTTAATGCACATTAAAAGGCAAAATCTTAGGTTATTTGCTCTTAATGCTTATTACTTTACCACAATACACGCTACATAATAATGAGATGCAAAGCATGAAAATGCATGCAAAGCAACTCATATTGTGCAAACTGAATGTTAGCTGATTTTGTACTTTAAAAACTCTCTTATTTGTGGGAAAAATAACTCCCGCTTTTAAGTAGCATTTATTTGTCTTCTTTGGGAGCATCAAGCTGCTAATACACAGCCAGTGTTCCCAGGCACTGTCTTACAGGGGCCAAAAGTGCAAAAGGAACTACCCCAGCCAAGACTCTACCAAAGGGCTGAATGAAAAGAGAGAAAAGGAGAGGTCCCACGACAGAGCCCTGGGGTACACAGACTGACAGCGGGATGGCAGTAGAGGAGAATCCACCAGAACATACGCTAAAACTATGGTGGGAGAGATAGGAAGAAAACCAGAACAGCACAGAACCCCTAAATCCAAGTGAGGACAGAGTATTGAGGAGAAAGTGGTGATTGACAGTGTGAAAAGCACCATAAAGGTCAAGAAGAATGAGGATCAAGCAAAAGCCCTTGGATTTGATGAGAAACAAATCACTGGAGACTTTGGCAAGAGCTGTCTCAGTAGAATGTAGAGGATGAAAGCCAGATTGCAGTGGATTCAGAAGGGACTGAGAGGAGAGAAAGTCGAAACATCAGTGGTGAACCGCATATTCAAGTAGTTTAGAAATAAAGGGGAGGAGAAAGATGAGTCGGAAATCAGAAGGACAGGTAGGATCCAGGGATGGTTTCTTTAGGAGAGATGTAAACACAGCATGCTTGAAGTCTGTAGGAACAGTTGTAGCAGAAATCAATAGGTTGAGGATATGATAGATGGAAGAGAAAACAGTGGAGGAGTTGGAGTTTGATAGATGGGTGGGGTGGGATCAGAGGAGCAGGTAGCAAGTTTAGTGGAGGAGAGAAGATATGTGGTTTCATTTTTCAGTGATCTTAGAAAAGGAGAGCATGGCAGAGGTTGAGGGAAGGATTTAGGAGTGAAGAGGTGGAAGGGGGGTATGGAGATGACCCCAGGGGGAACTCAAGAGTAATCTTGTGGAGTTTGTCATGGAAGGTTAGGATGCCTAAGAAAGATTCAAAATCTCAAACTGAAACAAACACAAACAGAAGACCTTAAATTCATATATTTTAGTGATGAACGCAATAGTAGAAGCACAAAAGTTGCAGAGATACGAAAAAATAGAGACATACCAAAATAAATGATTTAAGTAGACCCAAAGACTATCCTGTAGGGATATGGGGAAGAATATTAGTAGAGTTAAAACACCAACAAGTAAAGCTGAATCAGAAACATTCTGGAGAAACGTACAGAAGAATCCTGCAGCACTTACAGAAGCACTACAGAGAGGCAGAATGGCTACTGGCTACCCAGCATAGGGAACAACTGAAAAAGCAAACTGAAATTGTGGAATCTCCTGAAATAACACCTAAAAACTGGATATTAGATTGGTAGGGTCCAGGCCCTAATGGAGTACCTGACTTTTGGCTCAAACATTTGATACCATTACATCAAAATTTAACAAACTACAAACTCAGTTGTTCAGATACCTATAATTAGCAACACCATGGCGAATAACAGGAAAAGTCATTTCCTTTCAAATGGAAATCAACTAACATACCCAATTACTATTGTGCCATTATGTGCTTACCTACAGTTTGCAAGTTGTTTACTGCAACAGATGCACATAGAATATATGACCACATATTCTAATAGTATGGCAGTAGAATAGAAGGATCACTACTATAAAAATAACCACAGTTTTTCATGTTTCCACTATGATCAGCTTTTAACAATGTGCACTATTAATGAGGTTTTTATTTATGAAGTTTTAACAAAAATATCCAGAAAATAAAATCTGAATACGAATAACAGAAACAAGTTCATACAAAGAAAAATATCCCCCTTAAAGAAATTATACCAACATTGTCTAGTCTACAAAATATAAAAGAAATAAGGACCCAAGTAAAGAAAACAATCTGTAGAGCGCTACACAAACGTAACCCTCAGGAGCTAAAGAAAATCATAGGAGCATAGATGAAATACATGACAGCCAGTACAGAAAACTCATTGCCGTCCCCCAGTTTCCCTACTCAGAAGAAATTGCACAAGTTGGTGAGGTTTAAAAAACAGAATAGCTTAGACTGATATAACACAATACACTTACAAGGATGTTGTTGTTGTTAAGTGCCGTCGAGTCGGAGTCGACTCATGACGACCCTCTGAATAGCTATCCTAAATTGTGTTCGGTCTTCAGTCAGGCGGCTCATTGTTGACAGACTGGTACCCGTAGCTGCTGTTATTGTATCGATCCATCTCATTGCTGGCCTTCCTCTTTTGCGTTGACCTTCTATCTTGCCAAGCATAATGTCTTTCTCTAATGATCTCTCTCTTCGCATGATGTGTCCAAAGTATGAAAGTCGAAGTCTTGTCATCTGAGCTTCTAAAGAAAGCTTAGGTTTGATCTCCTCTAGTACCGACTGGTTTGTTCTTCGGGCAGTCCATGGTATACACAGTATTCGCCGCCAGCACCATAATTCAAAGGCATCAATTTTCTTCCTGTCTATCTTTTTCACTGTCCAGCTTTCACATCCATATGATGTTATTGAAAATACCATGGCTTGAACTTACAAGGATATTTTAATCTAAATTACGTTCCCAGTGCAGTGACTTTATGGCGCAAGGCCAGAAAGTCTCTGCCTTTTCTGGGTATCCCTAGCCAAATCAGAAAATATAGACATTTTTGATCCCATAAACTGAGAAGCAGACATATTCTGAAAATATAAACGTAGGACAGAGTTCTGGTTGGATTCAAATGCAAAGCACACCAACAGGCTGGCTCGACTGGTCACTGTCTCCAGGGAGCTTTTGAATACCCCGAAAGGTCCTGCTGGCAGGTCCTGTAGCACCTCCAGAGTCCAACTCCATGCTTGAAGCAGAAGGGGATACCACCACATATTCTGTCTGCACTATAGGGGGCAAGGATTCAACAGGCATTCGCAGGACATCTATGCAGTACTTACGGACCAAATCCAGAGGTTCCAGCAATGGGGATCGAGGGAAATTCAAAAACCTCAGATTACTATGATTCAATTGATTGTCCACGTACTCAATCCTCCGTGCTTGAATCAAATGCTCCCTGGAATGTACTCCACCAAAAGTATGCAGCTCTTCCACACTGGTCTCCAGCCAGGTCACCCATGAAGCATGCCCAGCTAACTCTATCTCCACCGTCAAACACTGAGCCTTAACAGAGGCCAATACTTGAGTAAAGGACCCCACCATAGGAAGAAGGACTTGCTGGAGCAAGGATATTGCTTCCCATAAGCTATCAAGTGTTACTAGCACTGGTCTTTCCAAACAGCCAAAAGTCCAGCCAGTCGAGGTGGTCAGGGAGCTGGTCTTCACTTGTTCCACCCACAAACTACACTTGGGAGAAGAAACCACAACTCCATTCCCCACAGCAGTTACCTCTAACACCGGCTTTGATAGAGAACCCTCCAAAGCATCAGGAGCCCCCCAAAGCGTCAGGAACCTCCCGATGCAGAGACGCCACCTCACACTACCCCTCCTTGAAGCAAACACTTAAGGGTTGTGGCGATAACACTTGGACGGGGCTTAAATCCACCTCATTGCTCTGATCTGCTGAGAAACCCAGCAGATCAGCTGAGGTCATGGAGGTCGCCGATGGAACACAAAACCTGGCAATGGAGGGCTGCACCATTCCAACTGAAGGAGAGAGAGCACTAGAGGGCTTTTGGGTATGTTGTTTTCTCTTTTTCCCCATCGGAAATGGCTGAAACATCAATTCAGCTTGGAGCTCCCACTTCAGCATTCTACTCCACTGCCATCTTGGATCGATCCAGTGAGGTTTTTATACCAGGAGGAAAAAGCCACATGGATCAATATTCAACCTGCCGCACTCAGTGCTGGCTTCCTAAATGACACTTTTTGCTATCCTGTCAGCGTCTATATTCAGACACTAACAAGTGCCTTAATTGTTTTGCCATGAATAGACCTTTGCCCCATGTGTGTTTGTCCCTTATTTGTGCTGTCATGAATAGACTTTGACTCCATGTTTGTTTGCCCTGAATTGACTTTTGTTCCATGTTTTGTCTTGACTAATTTGTAAGCTCTGATGGGCAGGGACTGTCTCTTGCATGTATATCTGTACAGCGCTGCGTGCATCTGGTAGCACTATATAAATGCTCAATAGTAGTAGTAGTAGTAGTAACCGGATAGCAAAACTGCATAGAGTTAGGACAGCCATTGACACCTGCCCTAAATGTATGCAGTTACCAATCCGGTTAGCGGCTGAAAACTGCCACTAACTGGATAGGTGCTAGGCCCGCCCTAGCCCTGCCCATGAACTGCCTTGGCTCTATAAACCCCTTTGATGATTGAGCCCTCAGTGTTTTGTCCCCATTGCTGGCTACAATGGCTGCTACGCATCCTCACTGAGTAATGGAAAGATTCTTCTAAGGGGGTCTAAAGAGCAGTTCTATTGCCCCCAGGGAGGACTGGCAGATGGATGGGCAGAGGCCTTAGTCTTTTGTGAACTTCTTTCCATGTTTAGTGGCAGAAGGAGCTGGTTCAGGAAGGGCAGCTCTCAGCTGTCTCAGGAAGTTAGCTAAATGACTCACTGTGGGCCGGAATTAGTCTTACAAGACCTTCATTACCTCATAAGCAAGTTGCCCCTTTCCACTTGGAGCACTCCAATACTTTACCAGGTCTCCTATACACCCTGAACTTGGATTAGTTCCCTTAACACTTGGCAACACTACTGGCATTTACAGAAACATGTCTTTATTACACCCAGTGCAATCCAAATTAGTTCTGGTTGGAGGCTGTAATATTTTGCTGTTCCAGCATTCCAGCTGTATAACTATGTGGCCTGCATCAGTGATGAACTTCAGAAGGCTATCAAAGTCATAAGCAAGGATGGTGATCACTAACCTGGCCCTGGTTCAACCCAGCTCTCCTTCTACTTGCAGTGTATAAGAACAAGGTCCATCAAGCTCAAGAAATTATCCTGATTCTACAATGGGTAATCTAGACCACAAGTATCTGCAGGATCCCATATTTTTCTCAGTATTCAATACTCACATTCTAAACTTATACAAGTCTTTTGGTCAACTCATTATTTTAGAACTTCTACTGATAACTGTACTTCCTTCTCCAGCCTCCATATTTTTGGTTCCTGTCCCACAGTTTGGTTCATTGCTTTTTATGCTTTCCTGCATGGTAGTGTAGCAGCAAAGCGCAGACAAACCAATGATACCAGGAGTCTGTTCAGAAGGTCCAAATCATTTATTTGTGCACAAGCCTCAAGCAAGGCAATTTCAAAATGGCTGAGCAAAGTTTTCAAGCATTACAACAACTTTTATAGACTTCTGTTCCATTCTAGGTATAGAAAAACATTTCATTGGTCCCGGTACGCTCCCGTACCTCCCGTAGCCCTTCTATTGGTCCCGGTACTGATAAGTTTCTCCAATTATGTTCCTTCTGTGGGCTTCTGTAGGCATGACACCTGCCTGCCCCCCTTCTAGTCCCAATTACAATGGTCAGTTCATCAACTTGTTACTTTCACACTTTCAAGGCTATGGGACCATTTGTGCGTGCAGAAGAGCAAGGTTCTGTAACTCATCTGTCAGCACTCCTCAATATTTCTCTGCAAATGTACTCTTTCTTATCAGTAACTTTAAAACACATCTTTTTCTGTATTTTTCCATTTCTTAATTCTGCAATTCTGCTTATCTAAGCTAATTCAATATTTCTACTGAGTTCTTTCTTACAATAGCAGCATGTTGGGGGATGTGCAATCCTATATGCCTCTCCACAGGCCTCATTTACAGGTCAAGCTAGCCATGCTGGCCTGCCTATGTCAGACACCGTGGGTCACAGGCCTGCACCTGCCACAGTAGCAGTGAGTGCCTCATCTGCCAAGCACCATTCTATGATCCTTCTTTTGCTTTTGGTTATACTTGGACATCTCAGCTTACCTTGACTTTAACCCTCATCAGTTCCAGGAACTAGATCTCATAACACTTACCTCTGGTTAAAGGATCAGACCACTACTCACTCCTCTACTCTGAGGAGCTCTTTGTGATTGGCCATACTCATTTTCTTGCAGGAGTTAGGGCACATCCTCCACATTCACCTGGCTCTGATGATATACTCAACTGCTCTAGGGTTCCTCTCTCTATGTCCTTGTATGCTGGCATGTTCACTTTTTCTATAGGCATGTCTCTCCATGTTTCCTCACTTTACTCCTCTCTCCAAATTGGATATGGCTGTGCAAAAATCACTATGTGTCACCCATTCCTTTATGCCAAGACTTTCTTTATAATAAATGGCACCACGATCCTCCATCTTAATGGCCTAACATGCACATGGCAGTGGTGGAGTAGCCTAATGGTTAAGAACATTGGCTTGGGAACCCAGAAACCAGGTTTTGATTCCCACTAGCACACCTTGGGCAAGTCACTTAACCCTCCATTGCCTCAGAAAAATCCAAGCTATCAATGTCCCTGTTTAATGTACATTACCAAGTTGAAGTTTCAATGTAAACTGCTTTGATTGAAATGATAAAGCAGTATATAAAACCTGTTCAATAGAAAATCTTGAATGCACTTTTAAATGCAAAAAATCCAAACTTCACAAAAACTTTGAATTTTCAGTCTATCATGATGACAGGAAAATCTTCAATGGCAAGGTCCCATGTTGGGCACCATTTTGTTTAAATCTCTTCCCCATCTAGCTATTTGGGCCATATAAACATTTATTCATTCACTCAGTGTTCTTCCCTGAGAGATAGAATCATATGTTGGACTTCCAGCATCTCTCTGACTTCCCTACTAGAAGAAAAGAGCCTGCACAACTGGCGTTGAGTTCCTAAGGAACATCATCTTTACTGTTGGTTCTTAAGCAGGAAATTACAGCTCAAAAGCAGATACTCCAACATAAATCCTAAAGATGAGAACTGCATTTTGCTTTTAGTTCTGTTTCACTGATCAACAAATTTTTACAAAAGTCATGTTACTGAAATAAAAATAGTCAATTCTTATCAATTTTTATATACTGAACTCGAATATGACAGTGAAATTGCAAAGTTGGCTCTAGTTTATTTGTAATCTACAAGAATTAATGTTTACATCACAAAATGCATGTCAATAGTAAATATAATAGGCCTTCGGTTAATACCTGTATAAAACCAAGTCATAGACTACTTCTTAGATTGTTTTGCATGTCTCTTGTACAGCTGTTCGGGAGATTCTCTGGGGAGTGCACAGCAGTAGTCAGCCAGCATTTTCCCTGGTATCTTTGTTCCATCGTTGCGATATCCTGGTGAAAATGTTCACCCTGTTCATCACTAACCATACCACAGTTGTCAGGAAAGAAATTGAGATGGGAATCAAGGAAATGGATCTTTAGAGACATATTGCAGCCAAGCTTCTGATACTGCATCAGCATGTCTTCTACTAGTTTCTTGTAGTTTTCTGCCCTAACATTCCCGAGAAAGTTTGTTGACACTAGGCAAAAAAGCATTCCATGCTTGTTTTGTATCACCCTGCAGCAAGTTGTTGAACCGGTCATCTTTGAAGAGTTCTCGAACCTGAGGATCCATAAAAACTCCCTCTTTAATCTTTGCTTTGCTGAGTCGAGGGAATTTTTCATGCAGGTATCGGAAAGCTGGCGAAGTGCGGTCCATGGCTTTCACTAAGTTTTTCATCAAACCTAGTTTGATGTGAAGGGGTGGTAGCAGGATTTTGTGAGCCTCAACCAGAGCTGGGTGCTGGATATTCTTCTCTCCTACTGTTACATTTTGTCTGCGATTCCTTTCCTTCCGCAAGTAGTGCCAATCCCTTGCTCGGCTATCCCACTCACATAAGAAACACATGCATTTTATATATCCCTGCTGCAGTCCCATTAAAAGGGCAACTACCTTCAAGTCACCACAGAGGTGCCAGCTGTACTTGTTATAGTTAATGGAAGTCAGTAGATGCTTTAAGTTATCGTATGTCTGTTTCATGTGGATGGCATGCGCTACTGGAATAGATGGAAGACGGTTTCCATTGTTCAAAAGCACAACCTTCAGACTCAGTTTCGAAGAGTCTATAAATAGTCTCCAGTCTTGTGCGTCATGAGTGATTTTTAAGGCATTCATGAGGCTTTCAATATCGGAACAGAATACCAGATTACTTTCCGATTGCTTATAGTACACTGCTGACGTCAGATGGCTTCAGCAGCCGTCTGGCAGTAGTATTGCATTGCATCAGAAAATGATGCAGTCAACTCTGGATGATGTGTGCATGCTGGTATTATGCAATGTGATGCAATATTACATCATTCAAGGCTTATTTGGGATGTTGTTGATGTCCTACTGGATAAATTTACACGGTGAAACGTCAAAAATGAACTACATGCAATATCTTCAAAATGAGAGCCAATAATTTTTTTTTCTGTTATATTCGTGTTCAGCTCACCAAGATTCTACAGATTAGAGCCTTTTAAAGTCAGTAACAATTTCAGTGTTGACCAGTGTTATCTTTAGCCACTGATTCTTCATTCATTCCTCTCTTAAACTGAACATATATATATATAGCTGTTTGTGAATTGTAAAACATGGTTCCGAAACCGCTAAGGTTTCTCTACTCTCTTGGAGGACACAGCAAAATTGTTACTCATGATCTCCTCAAGAAGACTATTTTTCCTTTGTCTTTCCATTAGCGCAAGGTTATTTCCTTCTTTTTTGCATCCTCTCATCTCTTGACTTTCCTGACATATCAAAAAAGGCAAGAAGATTTAGCACTTTCAATCCTAAATGTCTCAGTCTTCCCCAGCCAGAATCTCTCTTTCCTTTTCTTTCTACCTCCACTCCTTTCTAAAGATTTTAGACCTAAATCAGGCTCTGATATTCAGGTTACCATGATGTTCTACTCCCCTTCTTTTTTTATTCCTTTTATCTTTCTGAAGCTAAGAGCACCTCCCATTGCTTATATACCTTCATCTGCTGCTGTATGATGGTGAAACATAAATTTAGGGGTATGTTTACTAAGGAATGTTAAGGTAGCAAAGGTGCCGTTAACAGGCGTTATTGGGGCCCGTGAACAGTTAATACCATGGAAAGTGCTGATAATGCTGGATTAACATGCAGAACCTGGTCCCATAGCATTAAGATAAAAAGAGGTGGAGAATGGGCATTAATGGGGTAGATACTGGCGGGGATAGCATGTGCCCCTTTAATGATACTGTGCGTTAGAGCTCCTGCCACTGGGAACTCTAACACCATCTGAAAGTGGTAAGGGCTATTTCCGAAGGGAGAGAGCCTATTTTTATTTATTTATTTATTTACATTCTCTTATATACCGCGCTATTCTGCATCAGTGCGGTTTACATTGAACAAACTGAAATTACATTGAACAGGGCATTATAACTTGGAGATAACTATTTTACAGGGAACATGGGCTATAGAGGGTTAAGTGGCTTTAATGTATGCAATGTGCTCCACCCATTGTAGTTCTCAAATTAGCGATAGTAGTGCTCCATTGGCAGTAACAGCATGGTGCCCTATTAATAAAGGCCTATATTGCTGGTGCTAAATTGGCAAAGGAGGTGTCACGTGAGTGATGTAGTAGGCTGGCCGGCCCACTAAGCTGACAAGGCAGCTGTCTAGGGTGTACATCTGTGATGTCTGATAAGACTCTGCTGTGACAGTGGCAGTAAACATACATTTTGCCACAGTTAAAAAGGAGCTGTTCCACCCCCACTGCCACCATATTGCCATGTCAGCATTGTGTGAGGGTGGGGTGGCGGTCACAGTGGTTGCAGCCTGCTGCAGAAGAAATCTGTATCCCAGTCTTGTGTGTCAGGTACAATGCTGCAGTTGCTACTGTCAGTAGCATGCCAAGCATGTTATCAGCAGGTACAGTGGAGCACATGGTGATCCCTCCTTCCGAGGTCTAAAACAGCAGTATACATGCCCACATCCTCTGCTGTTGGGGGGGGGGGGGGGAGGGCGGGCAGAAGCAGCATGGTGTAACTAGCTGCATATGTGCAACTTCAATAAGGCCACCTGGGGATCCAAGAAGGCGCTATAGAGGTGCATGCTGGAGGACACGCCATTTTCTATCTCTGATTCTGTTGAGCTGTGGTGGGATAGCCATGGCAATGGGCAAGAGGAAGGGAAGTGGAAAGCTTACCATCCTGAAGAACACCTCTTTTGGCCCCTTGCGCCAGACGACAATGGTAAATTTCAGCGTGTCCCCAGTCTCACCAGTTTGATCTTCTCCTGGTTTCCTGGGGGGGGTGGGGGAATTGCCTCAGCAGCAACGAAGGGCCATCTCTGAGCTGCATAGTTGTGAATGCCACCTCCTAACTCTGGAAGTGCTTTTGCAGCTGGAGCAATGGGGCCTCAATGGACTGAAGTGATTGGCGTGGAGTCCTTGTCGGGAGGAACACCGGTGGCAGTCTCATCCCCCACGCTGGCAGGAACAACAAAGGTTGGGCCAACTATCCAACTGAGAGCAGTGGAGGACATTGCAAAGAGGGGTGAGATGCCTTCAGGGACTGTGTTTAGTGAGGTGCAGAGACCACAAGCAGTGACTACAGAGTCACTGTGGGAGATTATTCGGGGATTTAATTCCTCTCTCCAATCCTTGTCCAGTCTGTTGTTTCCCAAGTTGTGGTTGATCAAGCCAAAGCATTGGACTCTTTATCTGAGAGAATGGAAGTTATTGAAGCAAAAGTGAATGTGGTGCAGACTATGGGAGACGTGTTGGTGAAGGACACAATATCATGTGTCGTCGAATGGAGTATCTAAAAAATCAAGTCTGATGCAATAATTTGCATATGCTGAACTTTCCTAAATCCCCTTTAATTTCTGCTATAGATATGGTGAAGAAATATTTAATTGAGACTCTGGGGATGGACTCAGGTAATCTCCCCCCTATAGTGAGGCACAATATATTTCCCCTAGCAGGGGTAACTTTCCTGTAGGGCAGGGAGGATCTGTTGGGAATAACCTAACAAAAGTTTTGGAATCCTTCCTAGAGGTTGTAACCTAGAGGTGTACTCTGGCTGTAAAATTTGCTTTGGAGTTCAACCACAATGCAGTGTTTAAATTGTATTTTCGGTCAATGCACAAGTCCTTTTTTGGCTCGGTAATATGTAATTTTCCTGATTTTTCAAGAAATACGCAGAAGAGGTGCCAAGGTTTTTCGCTCTGCGTCCCAGAGCCTTGGCCTTGGAGTTAAATTTTGTGTTACAATTTCCTTGTATTTGTATAATAGTGCATGAGGGTAATTCTTTTTTTGAGTCTAAGGGGTATGTTTACTAAACTGCGATAACGTCTCAGCGGCAACGTTATCGCGCGATAAAGTAACGTTATCGCGCGATAAAGTAACGTTATCGCGCGATAAAGTAACGTTATCGCGCGATAAAGTAACGTTATCGCGCGATAAAGTAACGTTATCGCGCGATAAAGTAACGTTATCGCGCAATAACATTACTTATCATGCGATAACGGCCCCGGCAGCGTTAAGGCCTGCAGAGGGTGGAGAGAGGGCAGAGAGAAGGGGTCAATGGGAGGAGAGTGGGTGGGGAGAGGCTCCTGCTACACTAACACTGTGAAATGAAGGTCCGAAAATTAACGTGTGTGAAAACCTGGCGTTAGAGGCACATTTGCAGGTGAGAGAAACCATTTCAGTGTCAGCAATGTACAGCAGAGGCAGGGAGCCCAAGAAAAGTGATAGTAGTGCTACATGTGCAGTCCTTATTATGTCCTTCTACATTTGGCAGCTCTCTTTCTACGTCTTCTGCATCAGGTGGGCATCAAAGTCGTGGACATTGTTCTGTTTGTTCCATCATGGAGACTTGCCAAGGTTTTTTTCATAATCAACGTTTTTATCGCTTGTCTTCTTCTACCTCCTGCAGCAGTTCCGGGGTGGTGTATTTGCTTCGTTGCCCGTGTGGCTTAGCATATGTTGGGATGACCACCCGGACCCTTAGAACACGTTTGATTGAGCATCGCAGTCATCTTGTCCATGCTGTGGAGGGTGCACCTTTAGTCCAGCATTGCCAAGTTTTTGGTCACGTGTTTGAAGATTTCAAATGCCTTGTAATTTTACAGTGTGTTTCATCATTGGGCGCTCTGGATAAGACCTTGCTTCGTCAGGAGCAACGATGGATTTTTTCTTTAAACACAGTGGTCCCTCATGGCCTTAATGAATCCATTGAATGGAAGAACTATTTATGATTTCCCTTGTTTTGGGATCAGTTTTTGGGTGGGTTGGTGGGTTTTCTGCTTTTTGTTTCTTTTTTTGCTATGTGTTTGAGCTGTCTCGGCTATTGGATATCCCTTGACGTCATGGGCTTTGCCTTTTTAAGCGCATGCGTGGGCTCTTTTTCCTTCGGCGTCTTTTTGTTGTTCGGGGCTCCAGTGATGCCGGGATTTGGTTTAGCTTACCGCTCCACATAGCTTTTTTGAAACAAATAGTTTTGAAGTAAGTAGTTTTGCTTGCTCTGCTTTGAAGTGCAGTTTTGTGTTTTTCTTTGATTTTTGTTGTGAGACGGAATTGTTTTGTTTTTTTGCAGGTCAGCGTGTTTCAGCCAACATTCCTTTTTCAAACTGCAGTTCCCATTTGTTGCAGCTCCCTGAAGAAGCCGCAAGGCGAAACATCTGGTGTCGGGGCTCTTGTCGGGGCTCGTTTGATATTTGGACATTTGGACATTTCTCTTCTGGATTTCAGATAAGTTTTTTCATGCTGAACAGTTTTAGCGCTGAATGTTTCTTTTTGGCTTTGCTCTGTTTCAAGCTACCCAGCTGATGGGGCGTGAGAGATTTTTTTCAGACCCTTGATGTAAAGAGAGTCTTTTCACGTTTGATGGGACTTGTTCCCTTTTAGTGAGACTCGTTTCCTCCTTTTTCTGTATGGTGGGTTACTGAGGTCTTTTTTCCTCTGTCACGTTCACCCCATCTGGTTTTTTTGGTTTTCTGTCTCACATGCTGTTTGTTTGTTTTTTCATTTTTCTGTTTTTGTCAGCCTTGTTAGGGGTTTCAATAATTTATTGTGTTACACTGGCTCCTTGAGGATTTTTTGAAAATAGTTTGACATGTGCAGTCATAGCAGAGTGCCCAAGTTTGATAGGGTACTATGGTGAGGCTGCAAATGGGGTACAGGGGGATGCAGGCAGAATATGCAGTGGGGCATCTGGGGCACAGGGTGGACTAGGCAGATGCCTAGGTGGCACATAGGAAGGCAGAATCGGAAAATCAGCAAGACAGCAACTGACTAAGGTCAAACATGCCCACGAGTGTGTGTCGCACAATGTCCTAGGGGACAGTACCCAGCAGGTAGCCCAAAGGGCACATAACATTGGCAGGTGGTGTCGGGGGGAAGCATGGATGTCTACGTAGGCACCCCTACCCCAGACCCCACACAATAGGCAGCCGCCTACCGGCACACTGGATGGCCTGGGACTGCCCACCAACAGCACCACCGGCATATGGTCATGTCAGCATGGTTGTGGAGGGGTGCTGGTGGTGGAGGGGGCAGTGGCATATGCCCACAGCAGACCAAGGCCAAGGCCTGTTTAGGTGGGTGGTGTGCAGTGCAACAGACAAGGTCTGTCTGAAGAACAGTCATGGTATCCCCAGGGAATGACTTGCCTCTGTGGCAACAGTTTGGTGCAATACACACAGCCAGTGTGTTCAGGGGCAGAAAGTCATAGGTTCAAGTCCCAGCTGTGGCTCCTGCAGACCATGTTCCTATGTTTTACCCTATAGAGCACAGACAACATAAACATGTGAACTCCCTAGAGCATCAGTCAACAGGGGCACAAACACCCATGCCCACAGGCTCCACTACCCAAAGCCTCATGGAGAGTCAGGCTGTTTGGCACAGCAGAGAGCAGCAGTTACCACTACTAGCACCTGCATACCTTAGCACCATCATAAACATGGAAACATGCTCCACATATATCAAACAGTTGCTATGATTAATATCAGATAACAAATCCTAAAATAAACACAATTTGTTAACAGAGATTCATCATAGCAACCTTTCTGATATATGTGGAGTGTGTTTCCTTTTTTGTCTGACAGTGTTACCACCCCGGAGAGTGATCCTAACAGTATTGAATACCTTGGCAATGACTGCACTGTACTCAGGACTGGTGTGGCGGGCAGGGCTGCCAACCACCTCTATCTTTGCACAATGCTGAAATAGGTGTGAGAGTGTGTGTATGTCTATCCAGTGTTTTGTGGCTGAGCCCACAATACTTACACTGTTTCCAGAGTTAGCCTGCCAATGTGCATAATGAGGAGCAAGGTATTGTGGGTATGGCCCGGACAAGGCGGTCTGGGCAGGATGCATCTGTACCGGGCATATGGCAATGGCTGGGACATTGTAGTGCCCAACCACCACCTGCACAGACAGGGTGGCCAAAGCATGTCATGCTGGGAGGTCACTCTCACCTTGACTGATCAGTGACCATATATTATTAGGTCTCGTGACTGAGGGTTGACCTAGATCGCTAAACTGGTAAAAAGCCCTCAAAAGATTAAGGTATCGGCTAGTAAACAATGTATGCCTGTAGTGATAGAGAGTAACCAGAAGTCTCAGACTATAACAAGCACTATATCTCAGGTGTACCCTGAATTCGTGCCACAAACTGCATCAACGACTTCGGTTCTCTTGAAGGATTTGTTTGTTAAGTTGCAATTTGTTCTAATTTTTTCTGTGACTATAATGTTATATCCTATCCACAATTCAGAATGTATTCAATATAGTCACACTTATCTTAAATCATTGAATGTAGCAAACTCCTCCTTCATCGTTTCCAAATTGCCGTCCGGCAACGATTAGATGGTAGAGTTCCTATTCGTCAAAGTATTGCCTCTCTTAGGGAAAACGATCTTGTTGTCCTCGACGCCTTCAACAGGTACCAATTCACGTTTCACAATTCGTAAGGTTCTTCAGGAGGTTGATGTAAAAACTCCCGGTGGCAATAAAATGAGATATGATATCACACTATTGCTGGACAAGATGAAGTTCCAATAAATGATTTTAGTTCAATTCTTTACCCGTAGCTTGGCGTGTTACTCCAGGCCATCCAGCTTCAAAAAAACATTGCATCATGGGTATTGGTGGGTTTACCCTATCCTGGTAACCACAGCAGATATTTCATGCGGTGACCTGCAGTCTTTGTGTAGCCAGCCAGTGCTGTGATAAATGCTATAGAGGTGTAGTCCACTGGTTAATACAATGACTGCCAAGCCAAAAATCAGGGGTTTGATTTTTCAGAGGTCTCATCTAATAAGGCTGTCTGAGGCAATCCCTTTTCCTGCCTGTAACAGTCAGACACATCTCTACAATATGTACTACCGGCAGTGCTTACAAGGCACTTCATAATGTGTCCTATGGGGCGCCTTATGATGCACCTTAGGTTTCGGCACTGAGTTGAGGGTGTTTCTTCTGGCAGCACAGATTGTAGAGATGTGTCTGACTGTTACAGGTAGGAAAAGGGATTGCCTCCAACAGCCTTATTAGATGAGATCTCTGAGGGATTGAACCAATGACCTCTTGCTTGGTAATCATTGTATTAACCAGTGGGCTACACCTCTACAGCTAATCTTACAGCGCTGGCATGAAATTAAGGTTACCGCACGATAACGAACCAAGGTGCCCTCTATTGTGCGATAAACAGCCAATGCTACCTCGACGCTGGAATGCCCACTTCCTTATATAGAATTCCTCACGTTAATGCTGCAGCTAGTGCCGGTAACATTAGCACGGTTTAGTAAACATACTCCTAAGTCACTTATGGAATTTATATCTGCGAGGGAGGAGGGTAATGCCTTAACATCACTCTCACAGACACCACTGTAATGGCACTTAGAGTAGCGAGCTTTGTGGGAGCTCCTCTTGTTTTATTGCTTATTGAAGAATTAATTTTTCCTATTTATTGGATCCCTTATTTCCTTCTTTTGGTGGGCTATTGTGGTCTGTATTTTCTTTCCTTTGGGGGTTGTTCTCCTATAAGAAAGTGTTGTCTTTATTGACTATTGGTGTAATTGAAAAGTTAATAAAATATTATTTAAAAAAAAAGGTCTACCTGCAGCACTGAAGTAGTAGTTGTGCCACGCTTGCAGGGAGAGAGGGATTGACTGGCATGCTGTCTATCCTGATTGATGGACCCTGGAACCTGGCTAGTTTGCCTAGTGGATGGGCTGGCTCTCGGATCAGGATGCTCCCCACTTGCATATACTGAGTGGATATGTGCATGGTGGGTGAAAAATATGACACTGAAGCAGGAATACTATGCAATATGATTACAGCCCATGTTAGAGGAAAAATGACCACCCTGGTCTCTCACCTGCCAAACAATTACCATAATCTGGGCACGAACCAGTGAGTCCTCCATAAGTAAGTATGCAGTTAGTTACAGCCATTGGAACCACATGTGACTCTAAAATAGTTATTGTGGTCTGTAAAATATGAGCTGATTTCATGACTGGCCCACAAGCACACACCAGGAAAGGGGTACATAGAAGCATGATGGCAGAAAAATACCACATAGCCTATCTAGTCTGCCCTTCCATATCATCCACTACAAGAGTCCCCTTTTTTCCTTTAGAGAGCCTCTGTGTCTGTCCCATGCTTTTTTGAATTCAGATACTATCCTCATCTCTACCACCTCCACTGGGAGACTATTCCACACATCTATCACTCTTTCCATAAAGAAATATTTCTGCATATTACTCCTGAATCCATCCCCTTTCACCCTCATCCTATGTCCCCTTGTAGTAGAGCTTGCTTTCAATTGAAAGAGGCTCTCCTGTGCATTTATGTGCATTGCTCATTCTGCTAGGTCACCCATGGTTTGGAATTTGTGTGTGTTCATGTATCATGGCCTGCATCTTTGGCTGGACAAATCCTATATGTAAGACATGAATGTCACTTGAATCAGTAGCATATCAATGCAGTGCAACATACAGACTTAAGAGGCCCCTCTCTCATACCTGCCTAACAAACCTAGACAGACAAGTATGGCACAGAGCCTGCAGAGATCTAAGCAGACATATGTATACCCTAACTCATGCCCTCATGCATCCTGACAGTGACCACATATATACCCATGGATTGATTAGTCCAAATGGCTGCTCTGTGTCTACAAACCCATGGTCAGTATGTGTATGAGAAGGGTGACGGGTTCAACACCAGCCTGTGGATCAGGAATGATATATCCAGGTGTGTTAACTTTATCCTATCTTTCTACATCTGTATCATCCTTTACAGCCATCCACATTTTGTCCAGCATGGGTCCTCACACTCAGCTGCCACACCGAGAAGCTGTACCACTAACGGCTGGATGGCAGAGCACTCCAATAGCACTGGCACATTGAGCGGGCTTTGACAGCACCTGAGCATTGGTTGTCAATGGTGGATCATGAAAGGAGGCCTAAGGGACAGGTAAGAATGCCAACTTGCACCACTTTAGGACAGCAGGGTCATGTGTATGTGTGTGTATCTCTAGAGGACTGTGAGCTGCAGCAATGCACTGTGCATGCATGTGATGCCCAGGTTTTTTTTTTTTTTAAACGTTTATTTTCATTTTACAACAAACAAAGTAACAACACATCAAAAGAAACAAATACACACATATAATAAAGAAAGCAACCACAATTACCCCCCACCCCAATGCTTCTTCTCTAAGCTGATTAGAATCATCATATGAGCGCTTACATACAACAATTATTGTACATCAAACAAACAGAAGGAGAATCTATGATACCGGATGAGCATGTGACAAAGATTAATACAGAATCAAACAGTCAATTGAGAGCATCGAAATTTTGAACATAATCGTTAAGCGTCTTCTAGCTAGACCAATAGTGAATAGTTTGACCGGAAGAGGCAGACATACTAGGTATTTGCGCACATTTACAATAAAGACAGATATGTTTCCCAATATTTCGTGATTGAGGAAATAGGAGACAGCAATACCCAGCATAAAGACTAAAAGAAGTAAGCCAATTTAGGAAGAGAGGGGATCCCCGCAGCTAAGCGGAGCCCCACAGACTTCCTAAAGAGGGAATCCGAGATATATAAAATAGAATGAAGACGACCTCAGACCCGACTCCAGTAATACTGTAATGCGGGACAATCATACATAACAGGAGTGTAGTAGACCAAAGGCCATATAGCATGTCCCGCATCAAGCGCACTGGATGGCATTCCAATTGGCTAACCAATCAGGAGTATTTGTCTACATGAGATAGCAGTACTGAGGAGATAGGAAAAATCTGATCTAGAATGTGAGTGATGGGGGGGGTTGAGAAAAGGTGAGCTCTAAGTCTGAGGGGTGAAGCAACTTCCAAATATCAATTCACGCAAAATCTTTCATCAGGGCTGGCAGGGTGTGGAGACTCTTGGGCGGACCACTCGTTCTAGGCGGCAGGCTATCTATCAAAGGAACAAATACTTGGTAGAAGTCACCGCCGAATAACAATAACAGGGTCATCCACATTCAGAGCATAAATACCAATACACGCTAATGCACTATCTCTAACCTTAAAATATACACAGGCCCAGCTACCCTCCCCATCAGAGCTAGTATCCATTACAGTGATTGGCAAAATTTCTCAACTAAGATGGCTACCTCACCACGCTCAGAAACGGCGGGAGAATAGGCAGCCACCATATAAGGTTTGGCAGCAAGTTTCAGTGGTTCGACAGAAGTGAAATGGATTTCTGAAGAAACACTAAATCAGTATGATCATGATTAAAATAACTAAGGATGGTCATTCTATTGATTGGACTATTGATGCCTCTTACGTTCAATACTAAGAGCATACATAAGACCAAACAACAAAGTCAAACATTCTGAGAAAGGAAACATGATGGCGCACCGAGTTGCGCAATGTCCCTCATATCAACTATAAATGACTGTACACACGATATGATAGAAAATAAGCCAATGAAAATCATGAAGCGCCCTATATAACAGTAGAAGCACCGAAGTGCCTTAGAGAAGAAGCAAAACCCCAGAAATTACAGGCGACCTGATGTCTGCGGGGTGAAACCCCAGAGAAGGCCTAAATTGAAACATATAACCGGTATAGCTGTGCATGCTCCGAATCCAACCGAGGTGCACATCATGGAGGAAAAGGAGACCAAGAAAGATAGATATAAAAGAAAGGAAGGTCCAGGCAGTCTCTATTCCAGGCAATAATCACCGCGCCGGGCCATTCAAAATGGCGGGCAGTTCCAGCGGAGTCCATCCGAATTGTTGACTTAGCGCATCTGGTCTGCCTCTTTGGAATCTAAAAATGTTGCTAGCAGAGCAGGATCTTCGAAGGTTCTAGTTTGGTTATGAAGAGTCACTCTGAGCTTCGCTGGATATAAGAGGCCAAAGCGAGCCTGTAACTGTTGAAGTCTAGGACGAAAAGCAAGGAGTCCCTTCCGCCGGTCAGCTGTGGGCTTTGCCAAGTCGGGGAAGAAAGAGACTTTATGATCGTCAAACTGCAGATGTGCATTCACCCGGGTGGCTTTGAGAATTTGCTCAACTTGCTGATACCTCAGTAAACGGAATATAATAGGCCGGGGGGTCGTCCGATTGAATGCGATGTTGGTAGGAGCACGATATGCTCGGTCAATTTCCAGATCTCTGCAAAAGGTAATCTTCAGCAAGGAAGGGAGAGTTTTGACCAGAAATTCTCTGATATCTCCTGCTTCCGCCCCTTCTGGAACTCCTATGAGCCTGACATTGTTGCGACGAGCACGATTATTGCAATCCTCTAACTCTTTTTGAAGATTCTGTATATGACGCTCAGCCTTGTCCAGGTTCACCAAACGCACCGCGTGCGAATCGAGGACCCCCGCCATGTTGTCCAGCCGTAGTGAAAGACCTTCAAGCCGGTCCTGAAGCATACCGAAATCTTCTCGCATGGCTCGGAGCGCCTCTCCGTTGGACTGTACCAGTTCCTTCACCCCACGTATTTCCTCCAAGATCTCCTGTTGCAGTTCAGGGCTTACCCGAGGTGGGACCATCTTAAGTGGGGAAGACAACTCTGTTTTGGAGCGTTTTCCATGTGAAGAAGAGGGAGACCCGAAGTCCAAGCGCACTGGTTTGTGGGTCGCCATTCCCCCAAGGCACCCCGGTAAGTTCGGTATAAAATATTAAGTTTATGCAGATGTTAAGTCAGGATTCTAAGTAGGCCCCTCGGGAGCTTCAGCGCAAAGCGTCTAACCCGCTGGACATCAGGCTCCGCCCCCCTCAGGCTCCGCCCCCCCGTGATGCCCAGGTTTTATATTCTTGCATACAACATGCTGCAGGCCATCTATTCTGCAACTCTACATATTGTGTGAGGCCCCATTTACAAGCAGAAGGTTAGTTTTCAGTATGTAGTTGCAACCTGTGGCTGTGATGCTGTAATGCATTCCCAGTTACACCATCGTTAAGACCCATCCCCGCAGCATTCCTCTACACTTACCTCCCAACATGACACTGCTGTGCAGCTCCCATATCACCTGTTGGTTTGACTGGTGTGAGCAGGGGGGACACATATGTGTGTGTTGCACCCTTCACCTCTGACTGAACTTCCAGACCTCAGGACATACCAATTTGGACAGGTGAGAGGCCTGATTAATGCCAACTGCCATAACAGCTCTATATGTGGCAACACTGTCAGCCCACCTGGTGCAGCTGCAGCCACTGTTCCCTCTAAGCTGTGCGTGTGTGCGCGCGCACACACACCTCGCCGAGCGAGCGCACATACTTTACAACAGAGCGCACAAAAATTACGGCTCTGATTCTGATAGAAAACACAAACGTCTTAAAATTTAAAAGTTATGATTGTAATTACTAGAAATTTCCTGCTTCATTTAGTAATTGTCTATTTTCATTTAATTTGATTAAAATCAATGTGGTGTACATATTGTATTCTGACGTGTAGTCAAATTTTAAAGTATATAACTCCGAGTGTCGTTATGTGGCGCACAAAAATTTAACCTTCCTTCAAAAGCTGCACACAGCTGATATTTTATGCGCACACAGCCTACAGAAAATTAGAGGGAACATTGGCTGCAGCCTATAGGGAACTAGGCTCAAGTGGAGGCCTGACCTCTGTGAATGTCCAATTCAATCACTTAGTTGGTGATCCTGGAAAGATTCTGTGATTTATCTGCATGCACATTGCTCTTGTCCTATGCTGCACTTGCAAGTGCAATCTGAGGGACTCTTTGCTCCATGCACAGCATGCACATACTGGCAGGTCAGTACCATGCCAGTTTGCACACAATATATGCCATCTCAACACTGTCTACTGATCATTGACCAAGGCATTCAGCAGTACATTACCTATTACTCCAAAAGAGAGTCAAAATACACTCCTTTGCCTGATTGTGACTGTGGGACACTGACCTCTGAATAGTGCGTGCAGAATTCCAGCTGTCGAAATGTGCCACAGATTGGTCTCTGCTTTGACTGCCACCATATAGGAAGGTGGTGCCTGGAGGTGATTATTGGTGTGGGGTAGGGGTGGGGGGAATAGTACCATACATGTTTAGAATGTGCCCTTTATAGGAGGCATTGCTGGACAAAGCCTATGTTCATATTTCCAGAAGCTATGCGAGCCTACATTTATTTATTTATTTATTTAATGTCTTTTCTATATCACACTCTTTAGAATCAGTGCGATTTACAGTCAACAATAAGTTGTACAGAACAGGCGGGACCTGTACTGTACTTAAAAGAACAGGTGTTGCAATTGGGATTAACTGGGGTAACTATGTACATGCTGAGCAATCTGGTCATGGACATACAGTATTGACCAGGTCTGCTTGGCTACAATTTACAATGTTAAGTAATACAATGTTGATTAACTATATACAATAACTATATATAATTTACAATGTTACATGTGTTACATCAGAGGGCCTGCATGACAGCCTCACCCGCTCCCCATGGGCACCAAGTGTGACAGTCACAAGAATATTGTTAGAGTACAAAGATGTATGGAATGGTGGCATATGTGTTGCCAGCAACTGCACCAACATCTAACCCCATGTCCAACCTGCCACGTGCTCTTGTGTGCTCTTGTGTGGGGGACACTGCTTCTGCAGTGTGGGAGAGTGCATGTTCTGCACTGGCCAGTTTTTCAGGATCCATAGCTAAGGACATAACATTATATGGGTGTACAAGCATGGCACTATGTGTAATACTCAATACCACAAGCTGTGTAAGGGAACACAGTATTTGGGGATGTGTCAGACGTAGGCTACTGTGGGCCAACATGAACTCACAACCTGTCTATGGCCCAATTTCCAGTGTACCTTGCATTGCATTTGCGTTCCACAAGTTCAAAGTAAAAGGATATACAAATGAAGAGAAGAGGATTCTGGGTATTGTCTAAATTAGAGCAAATAATAATGGATCATAGCAATCCTCTTCCAATTTAGCTTTATTTATTTAACAAATTTTGATATACCGTTTTTCTACAAGTCAAAACAGTTTACAAGGAACTGAGTTTTTACAATGAATAGGTTATAAAGAGCATTAGGAACCTTTTACAATAAACATAAAGAGTAATTTAAGTGTGAACATAGAACAATTACACATTTTTTAAAGCCAAATATATTCAGAACTATGTACAGTGGGAAGTAAGGTTGGTGGGCATGAGGGGTGAGGGGTTATAGAGATTTCATAAGGGTGGGAAGGAGGAGGATGCACTTGTTTGCATGATGCTGTCCTGATTTGTAATTGTTGGATGTCCATTGCCAAAATGCTTCAGGAAAAGATGGGTCTTGAGTTGTTTGCGAAAGTCCATTGATGACTTGATGCCTCGAATTGTGGGAGGTAGCGAATTCCAGCGAGTGGGAGTATAAAGAGAGAATGTTCTTACTCTTGTAGCTTGCTTGCAGTTGTGAGTCTGTGGAGGGATAGTGAGGAGGTTTTGGATGCTTTTTCTTCTCGGTCTGTTGGAGTTTGAGTTGTGAATTAATTCATGTAGTTGTTATGATGATTGCTTGTCTAGGGTTTTGTGGATGAGTGTTAGAACCTTGTATTGTATTCTTGAGCTGATGGGAAGCCAGTGGAGATGTTAGAGGATGAAAATGATAAGGGTTTGCCATGAGACTTGGAAGATGTTTTAAGCAACAGTATTTTGGGCAAGTTGCAATGAGAGGAGTGCGTACATGGGTAGTCCTTGATAAATGGAATTACAGTGGTCAAAGAGGGGAGTGATGGAGGCCTGGCAGTCTGAGTGAAATGTATCAATGGATAGGAGGGGGCATAGGTTTCAGAGGGTTTTTAGTTTGTAGTATACTGCTTTGGTGATGCTGTGAATTTGTTCCTGTTCAAGTATGATGCTGAGGTATTTTATATGGGAGCTGACTCAGATATAATTTTTGCCGAGTTTCATAGAAGTAGGGGGGATGAAGTTGGGGTCCTTTGTGATGTGGAGGAGCTCTGTTTTACTGAGGTTGATGGATAAATTATGAAGGTGGAGCCAGTTGATAACTTCAGTGAGGCAACGTGAGAGCTTGGAGTAATCTGGAGAAGAAGTGGAGAATGGTGTGAAGATCATTATAATGTCAGCATATATCAGAAACTGTACTTGGAACTGTTGGATGATATCACATAGTGGTTGAATGTATATGTTGAACAGTAAAGTGAGATGATCCCTGTGGCACATCCTGGTTAAGGATGAAAGGAGTCAAGATATGTGTTTGAATCCTTATTTGTTGGTTCTGGTAAAAAGAGATAGGAATGGAACCATTTGAGGAAGGTGCCATGGACTTCAATGTGGTGGTGCTTGTTGAGGAGGAACTGGTGGGATATGGTGTCAAAGGTGACAGTGATATCTAGAAAGAGCAAGAGGAAGCCTTGGGTGATGAGTAATGAGTGAGTTCAAGAGGGAGGTCATAAGGGTTTCCGTGCCGTGGTTTGGTCAGAATCCATGTTGTTCTACGTTTTAGAGGTAAATGGTGGTCTATGTGAGCTTGGAGTTGTATTTGTACAGCATTTTCAATGATTTTGGAGATAAATGGTATACTGGCTATGGGTCTGTAGGAGGATGGAGAGTGTGGATCCAGGTTTGGTTTCTTCAGGAGCGGTCTGATTGATGCTTGTTTAAGGGAGGGAGGAAGGAGTCCTTGGGAGAGAGAGGAATGGACAATGTCAACTATGAATGGTAGGAATTGGTCTTTTGTGATTTTTAGCCAAGAGACTGGACAAGGGTCAGGCGAAGAGGTTGTGGTGTTGACGTTGCTGATGATAATTTTGAGCTCTTCAGATAATAGTATATTGAAAGTAATCCATCGGTAATCTTGAATAATTTCCTTGGGATGTTTTCTTGGAATGTTAAGGTTGCTAGATGGTGTAGGTTTGAGCTTGGCTCTGAGGGTGTGGTCCCAGTTTGTTTGTGATGGGTCTTTGGTGAGTGATTTGATGATGTTAAAGAATTCTCTAGGTTTGTTGATGGAGTGTGAGAAGAGGTTGTTGTAGTATCCTTTTTTGGCATAGATGGTATAACTTCAGTTCATGTAGTTATTTGAGTTGAGAGCTTTGAGTCTTTCTCCAGTGCCATTCAAGATGTCACAAGCTGTGTTTCTGCATTTTTATGGCTGTGGAGTACAAAGGGGTGTGTGGTCATTGTTTTCTGTTAAAGGCTTTTGGTAGAGCTAGAGCGACAGCTGAGATGGTTGAGTTCCATGAGCATACTTTAGTTTCAAGGTCTGTTTGTGCTGTAAGGGATTTATAGTTGGGATTTTTTTTTAGGAAGACTTTTTCATCAAATGAGAGGAACCTCTGAGTTATTGGAGGGGAGCTCTGAGGCAAGGTTTGTAGACAGGAATTGGGTATGATAGATGAGATTAGGCTGTGATCAAACCAAGGGACTGGGAATATTGATGCTGGAGTATATCCATGGGTATTTAAGAGTTGATTTGAGAAGAAAGTCATGTCAAGGATGCCACCCTTAATGTGGATGGGGATGGATATGATCTGTGTGAATTGCAAGTCTGTCATAGCTTTGAGGAGACAGATGGGAGGTTTAGATCTCCAAGTAGGATAAAGTCTTTGTGGGTGGATGAATGAGAGCAGATTACTTCCAGTAAGGTGGTGAGCTCTTCAGCATTGGTGTGAGGGGATTTGTATGCCAGACAGATGTTTGAGATTGTGATGATGTCAAGGTTTGGGGTGGAGGTGTAGTTCATAGTGTTGTGAGTATACAGACTCCACCTCCTCTGCTGGATGACAGAGGACAATTGTGGATGTTGTGAGTGCAGGTGTTGAGTTGGTTCAGCAGGACATTATTATTCTCGGAGAACCAGGTTTCAGTGATGCATAGTACATCAATCTTGTTGTCTGTTATGTGGTCGGACAGGGTTTGAATTTTGTTATAGGTGGAGTGTGAGTTAATAAGGGCACATCTTATGGGGTTGTGCTGCTGTGTGGATTTCTTGTACTTAGAGGCTGGATGGCTTGAAAAAGCTGTGTGTATCTTGATGAAGCTGGATAGATACCATATGTTTGGTGGATTGTGTGTAGGATTGGGAAACAGGGAGATGGGAGATTGATTGATAGTGAACACAGGGGTATGGAAGGGGGAGAGGACGAGGATGCTCAGGATAATCAACCAGTAATGTTAGTGTGCCATTTTGCTGTGTGGTATGGTGTCAGGAAGATGGCTCAATACCTTGTTTCCAGTGATTGGAAGCTGGGTTAGTTGAAAGTGTTACGAGCTTGGAAGAAGAGCCTGGGAGCAGAGGTAGTCTTCAGAGTTGGAGTGGCGGGGGTGGCGTTGTCGTTGTTGGTTTGGTGCTAACTTCTTTTGTCCTCACCTAAGGACCTCACCAAAGGGCCCTCTGGTGAGGCCCTCAGGCATGGGCCTGCCAGATGCAGATGCACCTGAGCGTGCTGCTGCTTTTAAAGTTTAAATGTACACTGTAGCGCCGGACTGATTGGTAGTTCTGGTGGAGAGTGGGAAGGGGTTCACCTTCCCACTCCTTGCAGGACTCCTGATGGGTTTGGTGGGGTGGAGAGAAGCCGGTGATTCAGAACCTATACCAGAAGACGTGTGAGAAGAGACTTGAAGACCTAAATATGTATATCTTTTCATTCACTATGGGGTCTATTCTGTAACACAAATAGCGGGGATGGACATCCATCCCTGCTATTCACCCACTTCCCATCCCAGACTAAGCTCCCTAAATGAACAGGGAGTTTGTATGGAGAAGCTAGATGGGGGAGGGAAGGGGTGGAGTGGAGGTGGGGCTAGGAAGGGCAGTGGGCGGTCTGCGGCCCTGGATGTACAGTGTCGATTCTGATGTCGGCCCTGTATGTTTGGGGCCGGCAGAGTAGACAGGGAAATCTGAGGTGGAATAAGTTCCTCTAGATGGTGGGGTACAGCAGGCCTGGAGTGTGTCAAAGGGTGGAGGGGGTTCAGATCGGGGGTCAGGCTGAGGGGAATGAATGAAGTCATCGGCGGCTGGGGATTGCGGCTCTGGTGCCATAGTAACCGAATGCCATGATGCCCTGGCTCCATTTAGGAGCCTTGACTGAGTTAGCCAGGCAGATACCTGTACATGCAGGTCGACTGAAATTGGGTCCAGGCCTGCACATATAGGCTTAGACAGGATTCTGATCCCAAGGGGGCTAGATGTGCCCCGCAGGATCAGAATTCCCTCTACCTCTGTACATCCGGTTCCGACTGGATGCACAGCGGGCCAGGACATCCAAATTAGACATCCAAATTAGAGTATCCAAATTGTCCATCTCTGCTCAAAAAGCCTTTGAAGACTGAAGCTGGATAATTCTGTTCTATTACTACCTCAGCCTCTCCATTTCACATCTTGCTGAATTAAAGGAGATAAATCAGAATGTACCAACCAATACAATTCATACAAAGCACTACTGTTGAGAAAATCATTAGCAGCTCACACAGAATAAGCAGACAGGCCAGACATCCTCCTCAAAACAACCATACACCATTTATACAGCTGATTTGTCTTTGAGCGTCTAATCAGAAGGGTAGACCTTCAAATCAGCCACTACATCCCCACCAACAAACCCACCTTCTGCAAAGTTGACTTAGATGCAGCCATCAATTCGCCAATACAAAAAGTCTCTAAAAAGGCAAAAAAATTCAAATCTGAAGAGACACTTCATAAGCAGACGTACAAACCCTTGGTATCACTAAAAATAAAGACAACAAGCCATCACAACAGATAGACTGATGTAAAAAAAGGCAAAACCAACACCTAGCTAGAGTGGAAAAAAAACCATGAAATAATTTCCAGGCCACAAATGACCCTGTAGGATCCCCATAGCCATATAGCGTAGAATAAGAAGCCACATTTGCCAAAGTTGGAACTACCACTGACTTTGACCAACCCTTCTTAAAAGCAATTAAAATACATTTCCAACTTTTCCCCTGAGAAAACCCAAACGTAATCTAAATTTTTCTCCAGCTCCTGTCATAAAACTGTCAAGTATTGTGCTGTAATGAAAAGGATGACAAATGCTGCTTTAAAGCTGTATGAATTTCCAAAAATTCTCTGCCATCTTCGTCAAATGGTTGTCTGCTTCTGAAGCAAGCAACCTAAAACTGAAGAACTGAAATCTAGACAAGGCATCAGCTACATTATTAATCTTGCCTGCAATATGACAAGCCCTTAATATCACATTTAAATGCAAACAACACAAAATCAGCATGCACAAAACTTCCACTGACAATTAATCACCAGTACAACCCTCATGTTAATTACAATCCTATAATTCCTTAACCTGTCCCTTCAACATTTATTTATTTAACTGTTTTTTATACCACGTTATCATTGCAGTCAAAGTGGTTTACATTGTAACTTAAACTTGGTAATGCACATTAAAAAGGGACATTGATAATTTGGATTTGTCTGAGGCAATGGAGGGTTAAGTAACTTGCCCAAGGCCACAAGGAGTGTTATTGGGAAGCAAACCCTGGTGCTTGGTTCCCAAGTCGGTGCTTTAACTATTGGGCTACTCCTCTACTCCACAACACAAAAGTCATTCAAATCAAAAATTGCTTGAATAATGCTAAGTTCCTGGTCCATCCCTTCACATACCACTCAGCAGGCCATACCTTAGCACACCAAGACCCATGACAGTCAGGGCCGGATTTACGTATACGCCATGTACGCCATGGCGTAGGGCCCACAACCGGCAGGGGCCCACCAAAAATAGAACCAGTTTTTTTTTTTAACTCGATTAAAAAAAAAACCTGGTGGCTACCGCCGCGGGGCCCCCTCTGCTGCCGCGGGGGCCCCGTCTACAAGATGGTCTGGTCTGGTCTGGTCCGGTCCGGTCGGGTCGGGTCGGGTCGGGTCTCGTCTCCCTCCCTCCCTCCCGGCTGCGAGAGACGCGAAGATAGAGCGTCTCCTCGCGTCTGTGTTAAGCCCGCAGGGGCTGATGGGATTTCCCATCAGCCCCTGCGGGCTTAACACAGACGCGAGGAGACGCTCTCCCTTCGCGTCTCTCGCAGCCTGCAGCGAGGGAGGGAGAGAGACCCGACCGGACCGGACCGGACCGGACCCGACCCGACCAGCGTGTAGACGGGGCCCCCGCGGCAGCAGAGGGGGCCCCGCGGCGGCAGCCACCAGGTTTTTTTTTAAATTAAATTTTACTTTAGGCCGGGGGGGGTAGGATACCCCCCTGGCCTAAAGTAAAATTTAAATTAAAAAAAAAACCCGGTGGCTGCCGCCGCGGGGCCCCCTCTGCTGCCGCGGGGGCCCCGTCTACAAGCTGGTCGGGTCGGGTCCGGTCGGGTCTCTCTCCCTCCCTCCCTCGCTGCAGGCTGCGAGAGACATGCGTCTCTCGCAGCCTGCAGCGAGGGAGGGAGAGAGACCCGACCGGACCCGACCCGACCGGACCCGACCAGCTTGTAGACGGGCCCCCGCGGCAGCAGAGGGGGCCCCGCGGCGGCAGCCACCAGGTTTTTTTTTAATTAAATTTTACTTTAGGCCGGGGGGGTAGGACTGGTAATGGGCTATGGGGGGGGGGGTAGGACTGGTACTCGGCGATGGGGGGGGTAGGACTGGGAATGGGCTGTGGGGGGGCTGGGGCTGGAAATGGACTGGGGGGGTAGGGCTGGTAATGGGCTATTGGGGGGCTGGGGCTGGAAATGGACTGGGGGGGGTAGGGCTGGTAATGGGCTATTGGGGGGCTGGGGCTGGAAATGGGCTGGGCTGGGGGGGTTAAGGCTAGAGGTGGGCTGATGGGGTTAGGACTGGTAATGGACTGTGGGCTGTTGTGGGGGGCTTAGAACTGGCAATGGGCTTTTGGGGGGGGTTAAGACTGGTAATGGGCTGTGGGCTGATGGGGGCTGTCTGGTAATGGGCTATGGGGGGGCTAGGACTGGAAATGGGCTGGGGGGTTAAGACTGGAGGTGGGCTGATGGGGTTAGGACTGGTAATGGGCTGTTGGCGGCGGGTTAGGACTGGTAATAGGCGATTGGGGGTATAAGACTGGTAATGGGCTGTGGGCTGATGGGGGTTGTCTGGTAATGGGCTATGGGGGGCTAGGACTGGAAATGGGCTGGGGGGTTAAAACTGGAGGTGGGATGATGGGGTTAGGACTGGTAATGGGCTGTGGGCTGATGGGGGGGGGGGTAGGACTGGCAATGGGCTATGGGGGGCTGACTGGAAATGGGTTGATGGGGTTAGGACTGGAAGTGGGCTGATGGGGGTTAGGACTGGTAATGGGTTATAGGGGGGGCTTAAACTGAAAATGGGGTGATGGGGGGTTAAGGACTGAAAATGGGGTGATGGGGGGTTAAGGACTGTAAGTGGGGTGATGGGGGGGCTAGGACTGGAAATGGGCTGATGGATGGCTAGGACTGGAAATGGGCTGATGCAGGGACTAGAAGGGAATGGATGCTGGGTGAGGCTGGAACTAGAAGGGAGCTGATGTTGGGGGAGGATTAGAATGGGATGGGGCTGGAAGAGTAAAATGGAGAAGGGAAAAATATTTTGTGTGGGAGGGATAAAAAATCTACAATTGGCCGGGTATTGGGAGAGTAAGTGGGGATTGAGGATGGAGGGGTAATATTTGAGTGGATGAAATAGGAATGAGGAAAGAGCAAAAGGAGAAAGATTAGTATGTTAAAGCAGATGTAGAGAGAGAATGGAAAAAAATCTAGAAGAGAGAAGAAAGGACAAATGGACAGCAGACGATGGACAGTTAGCAGAAGACACGAAGAAACCAGAAGAAAGTGGCTGGAGCAATTGCAGCTGAAAAAAATGCACAAAAGGTAGAAAAATATCTCTTTATTTTGAATTTATTAATTGGAATATGTCAGCTCTGGTAAATGTGCATCATTAACATCTGTGCTTTGTTTAGTACAAGAGCAAATTAATGTATAGTTTTATTTCTACAGTGTTGTACATTCCAAGTTTGGCTTTTGGGATTCCCAGTTTAATTATTGTCTTCCTATTTCTAAATTGTGATTACTTGTTTGGTGATGGTCTATGTTCTGCATGTGTAACTGAGCTGAGGTGTTCTGTTTATATAATTCCTGTTTGACATTGCCACTTGTTCTCTTTCCCCAGTAGGTCATGTATTGTTGTTCTCTGAAATGTATTGGTTTAATATTTGCAGTGTTGCCTTTTGATTGGTAGAGTATGGTGCTTTGTGAGTCCTGGTAGTGCTGTTAGGATACGGCGGGTTTACTATGGGCAGTGTTTGTAGTAGTTCCTAATGTGTCTGGCAGTTGGCACTGGATTATAGTAATGTAGAAATCTTTTAGTCTTTCTTTATCCATACACTCATTAAGAGGCACGTTTACTAAAAGTTAGTATATGGTAACATTATGCAAATATTTATGCAAATGAGGCCCCTTATGCAAATGAGGTCCGCACCCCCCTTGGGCCGCCCCTGCTGGGGGCCCACAATTTTTGTTGGCGTAGGGCCTCACTCAAGGTAAATCCGGCCCTGATGACAGTAAATCCCAAAGCCCACTTCCCCAGAAGCATCACCATTCATTACCTCAGGCTTGCTAAACAACAACACCATTAATAGATTTCAAACACTCCCTCCATAACATTAAATCCACTTTTACCCACAATGGAATCCAAATAAAATGGTGACCCTTTACAATTCTCTTAGCAAGACCTGTTAGACACCTTATAAAAACCCTCCCCATTTGAATAATACAAGAAGCAAAATTAAAATGACAAACCAAAGACTGAACCTCATACAAAGTCATCTTTTTAGTGGCCAATAATGCATAAATGTCCTCTCTCAACTGAAGGATTTCCTCAAAAGGCAATCTAGACTACATCAAATTGGGAATCCAACTCCACAAGAAAAGCAGTAACAGAACAGGAGCTCTCAGATTGCTCCCATAGCAAGAGAATGCCAAGATCCCCGGCCACCTTCTCAAACTAGATCTTCACAGGCCTTAAAAACCTTTAAAGAAGCCTTTGCTTTTCATCGATCCAGTGTCACCACTGCAAAAAAAGAATTTTTATCCTATCATATTGTCCAGAGATATTATTTTCTCTAGTATCTCAACTTTCTTCAGTTTGCACTACCATATCCAAGAGCCTCCAGCCAATACTATGGCCTCTTAATTTTATTCCAAAATCGAAGATCTACAGGCTAACCTGCCTATTCCATCACCGTTTTCTCCCACTGCTCTACAGAATCCGTGCTTCCATTTCATCTATGGCCACTTTTACTCCAGTTACTATTATTGTGCTGCAAAAACGACTTCCCTTCTAACTGGTTATCAGAACAGTCTTTAGGATTAATCCCTATCATGCACTTATTAGTTAATCACCGTCTGTTTGTTGGTGTTTTTCCTGATCTTTGGAAGAAGGCCATGATTCATCCACTTCTCAAAAAAGCCAATCTTGATCAGTTATCTCCTTCCAATTATCACCCAGTTTACAATCTTTTATTTTTATCAAAACTTGCTGAATGCTGGGTGTTCATTTTCCTGCTATTTTAATGTGTTTTATATAATTTGTATATTTGAGAACCACTGTTACCATGGAAGAGTGGTATATTAAGTTTTAATAAACCATAAATGTATCCACTAAAAATTGGCAAACATCCCAACAGCTGACATCACAAAAAGGAAATCATCCAGCAAATGGATAATATTATCAATCTCTGCTACCTGTTGAAGCACTAATGCATGAAGCTGAAAAAGTCTCAAAGCAAGAGCAAGCCACAGAATACCACATGGGCATACACATATCAAAGAAATAGTAAGAATTAAATTTAAAACCCAGCAAAAAGAATGAATCAGGGTGAAAAGACAACAAATGAAAAGTATATTGAATATCTGCTTTAGCCATCAGAGCACCCTGTCCACAAGACCACAACAATAACACCACCTCATCCATTGAAGTATAATGCACAGAATAATAGTCTGGATGAATAAATAGAAACATAGAAACATGATGACAGAAAAAGACCACATGGCCTATCTAGTCTGTCCTTCCATAACAACAACTACAACAGTCCATTTTTTACCTTTAGAGATCCTCTGTGTTGGTCCCATGCTTTTTTGAATTCAGTTACTGTCCTCATCTCTACCACCTCCACTGGGAGACTATTCCATGGATCCACTACTCTTTCTGTAAAGAAATATTTCCGCATATAACTCCTGAATCTATCTCCCTTCACCCTCATCCCATGTCCCTTCGTAGCAGAACTTGCTTTCAATTGAAAGAGGCTCTCTCCCTGAACATTTATGCCACGGAGGTATTTAAACATCTCAATCATATCACCTCTATCCCGCCTTTCCTCTAAGGTGTACATATTGTGAGACCACGCCGGTCCTAGGCGGTTGCCTAGACCCGGGTATAGCCTTGAGTTGTGGAAATTAAGGACACTGTAGTCGTGACCAGAGTGAAATTAAGGTTGGGTTTTATTCCCTTTCCCTTGAGGATGTCATAGAATAAAGGACAACATAAAAGAACGGTTGCTTCACCGGTGTAGAGGATGCTTAACAAATAATAATTACGCTTCTTTCCAGCAAGTAAAAGTCCATCACATTTCCAATGTGCAAAAATACACTTTCTTTCTTACTCCTTTCCTTAACAGAGAGAGTCTATGTTATCAGCCACACATAAAGCACATTCCATGGGCTCAGGGATGTTTTCTGTGCTATAGGTCTCCCACTGCATAGGGCCAGGACCTGGTCCTGTGTAGGGACACTGAGCCCCTGTAAAGCTGCTCTCCGAGTCTTGCCCTGGGGAAACCTCAGTTGCTGCAAGTTGGAGCTGCTTTTGGATGTCCCAGATAGCAGGAGCTGTGCTGGGGATTTCTTCCCACGGCTTAGGCCAATAAGAGTTCACTAGCTTGTTGTAAGCCTGGCTTTTCCCACGGAGACCCCCTTCTCTCCCTTCACAAAAGATAGGATACTTATCTTTTCCTGTAGAGAAGATGGTTTCAACCTCCTCTGCTTCTAGCCAAGGCTTTCTCTCTGCCCTGCAGCCTGCTCTTCTTTGGGAACACCGGTAACTGGGCTTGGCTGAAGGAAACTCACTTCCTGCCTTCAGTGAGCTTCCCTGTACGTGACCTCAGCCTTCTGTTGGCTGGGCTGTTTGCCTCGGTATGAGGACCCCTCTGGCTGGGAAGACTTTGCTACAGTCTTTCTTAGCTCTCCTGGGTTTATCAGCCTGCCTTTCTTCAGCCCTGGCTCTCCAAGGCAACGTGTCTTTCTGTAACTGCTTGGGAGTTCTGTTCTCACCTTCTCTCCAAGCCTGCCTGGAACTGCAGTCAGACTTCCTTTGGTCTCTGCTTTCCTCCTCAGAGTCAAACTCCTGCTCCAGCCCTAATCCAGGCTCCAGCTTCCCTTCTCCTTTCTCCTCCTTCCCCTTCCATTTCTCCGTCTGTGGGATTTCCCACCTGTTTTTTATCTCTCTGCTCAACTAACGTAGAACGTGAGTCTGGGTCCAGGTGAGCCTGATTGGAACCCTCAATTCTTACTGTGTCACTAAAACCATGTGGAAAGTTTGTTTTCCTTTTCCCTGCCTCTCTGCATTGTGAATGCTGCAACTGCACATGTGGCTGTAAGGTAAGCTCTTCTTTCCTATTATTTCTTAATATTTCAGGGTCTGTGCTGTCTACCTCATGACATATTCCCCCTCTTAAGCTATTGCGGGCTGAGGGACAAGTGTCCGTACAGCACGGAATACGCGACAATGCATCCGCGTTAAGGTGGAGCTTGCCTGCCCTATGTTTTACAGTAAAATTAAATGCCTGCAGGGCCAAATGCCAGCGAGTGAGCCGCGGATTATGATTCTGCATCGTACCTAGCCACTTTAGGGGTGCATGATCAGTGACAAGTATAAATCGGCGACCCGTGAGATAAAAACGAAGGGCTTCTACCGCCCACTTAATCGCCAGGCATTCTTTCTCCACCGTTGCGTAATTAAACTCCGCCCTGGACAGTTTCCTACTTAAATATAGAATGGGGTGCTCTACTCCCTCAAACTCTTGTGATAGGACGGCCCCGAGACCCGATTCCGAGGTGTCCGTCTGTAGGATAAATGGTCTGTGGAAGTCTACCCCTCGCAATACTGGGGCTTGACAAAGCTTCCCTTTTAACCGGAGGAATGCCTTCTCCGCTTTTGCTGACCAGACCAAATTATTTGGGGCATTTTTTTGCAACATGTCAGTTAAGACCGCACTTTCGTCCGCAAACCGCGGTATGAACCGGCGGTAATAACCGACCAACCCGAGGAAACTACGAAGGTGTTTCTTGGTTATTGGCCGGGGTACCATACCCTTCCCGATCATGTGCCCTAAATACTTCACCTCTGCCCCGGCGAATAAACATTTGGCTGGATTCAGGGTCAGACCGGCCTGTCGTAGGGCTTTTAATACGGCCTCCACCCCAGGCAGATGCTGTGCCCAATTCTCACTATGTATCACAATGTCGTCCATATAGGCCATTGCATATTGGTGGTGTGGACGTAGCACCTGGTCAACCAAGCGTTGGCATGTCGCCGCCGCTCCATGCAAGCCAAACGGCATTCGCTTAAACTGAAATAAGCCGAGGGGTGTGCTAAAAGCTGTTTTTGGCCTAGAGGCACGGGTAAGTGGAATCTGCCAATACCCCTTCATAAGGTCAAGGGTGGTCAGATAGCGTGCCTGCCCTAACTTGTCGAGCAACTCCTCGATCCTCGGCATGGGGTATGCATCGAAGAGGGAGATGGCGTTGACTCGATGAAAGTCTATACAAAAACGCAGACTCCCATCCAGTTTTGGTACCAAAACCACCAGGCTGCACCAGGGGCTTTTGGACTCCTCGATGACTCCCATTTTTAACATGCCCCTTACCTGTTCCACCACTTCCCTCTTACGGGCCTCCGGCAGGCGATAAGGCCTCTGCCGCACTATTTCTCCTGGCGGAGTGTAAATTTCATGGGCTACTAACCCTGTCTCTCCTGGCAATGGAGTGAGGACATCCCGAAAACCTGCTAGCAGACGTGTTAATTGGTCCTGCTGCTGCTGTGACAACTCTTCCCCCATTCTTGGAGCTGGGTTTTCCTTACACTCCTGGACCTGGGGTCCTAAGTCCTCGTCTACCTTTTCTTCTCTGAGGGTAGCCATAGCCTTAACCTCATTCTGCCCCATGGAACCAAAACCACCCCCTCCTCGGCTGGTAGTGGTCAGGTATGGCATCTCTTTTATCTCGGGGAACCCAACCCGCTCGCATATGAGTTGGCCTACTCTGTCCCCTACCTTGACCCTAAAATCCTGCTCCCCAAAGTTGAAGAGTAGAATCTTCACAACCCCCCTGTAATCGGGGTCAATAACCCCCGCCCCAACATCTATAAAATGTTTGGCCGCGAGCCCAGACCGGGGTGCTATCCTCCCGTAGCAACCTGTTGGCAACTGGTTTTGTAGCCCGGTGCTTATTAATGCCTTTCCCCTCTTGGGAACTACTTCCTCTACTGCGCTGAACAGATCGTACCCAGCTGCAGCAGCGCTAGCTCTTTGTGGCCCGCGGGAGCTGGATGTTCCTGCGGAATCAGAATTGGGTTTAGACGGCCGCTCCATGCCTGGACGGGCAGGCCTTTTCCTGATTATGTGCCGCCGGATATCCATGCCTCTCCCCGCAAAGGCCTGCCCTGGATCCTGCATGGAGCTGTGGCACCATGGCATCCTGTTTCTATGGCACCACAGCTCCATTAAGGAGCCATAATCCCCGGCCGCTGCCACAAAGGTCTTTTCCTGCAGCCCAATCCCCAATGTGACCTTTCAAAGGCAGGGTCAGGCTGCGGGGAAGCTCCTATACCCCTCGCCCTGCCGACCTGGCCCTGCACTGCCATCCCCCGACATCCAGGGGGACTTATTCCACCTCTGAGGTGGAATAAGTGCCCCTTCCATGTTGATAACCACAGACGTACAGGGCCAACCTCAGGATTGGCCTTGTGCGTCCGGAGTCACATCCACATCCACCGCCCACCCTCGCTCCTCCCTTGGTCCGTCCCCATTGAATTCAATGGGGTCGTGGCTCTGATATCGCATGGAAGCTGCTATTGCTGTTTAGTAAATATACCCTTAGACTTGGTTTCACAGAATTTCTGGCAGAAAAATATGGCAAAAAATGGAGTAAATCTTTAGAGCAAGTCTTCACCAATATGTATTTCTTATCATTTCCCTTAGAATTCCTTAGTCTCCTATTGATATGTTTGTCTGTTTTAGCAGATTGTATGCTATGTGTTATGTATATTTATACAGTGCTGCATATGCCTAGTAGTGCTATATAAGTAACAGTAATAGTAGTAGTAGTCAATTTGATTCACGAGGCAAAAAGAATCCAGTTAACATTTACATAGAGCTGAAGACCAGACAAACTTTGGGTCAATTAGGAAGCAGGGAAGAAAAATACTAGCAATACTTGTCAGAGCCACCATCAAGAAGACTTCATTCTTGTCTAGTAACTGGAAGGTTAATGGTTTGCCAAACCTTTAACTGTGAGGAAAAGAAAGCCAGTTGTTTTTTTCTAATTTGTTTCCAACCTCTAATAACCTTTTAGTAATGGTTTTCATTTGGGAAGCAGCCATAGCAGCTACTTTAATTAACAAAATTGCCATGAAATAAAAAATGTATAAAAATGAAATGAAACAAAATGAAAATGTATTAAAATGAAACAAAATAAAATGAAAAACTTGCAAATGAAATAGGAAACAAAACAAAATGATTTTTTTTCCTCCACACATCTAAGCAGAAGAACCCAAACCAGCCTCAAGTTCTGAATTTGAAGAAGAATCTGAAGAGGAATCTGAGGAACCCTATGAATCAGAAGACTCCTATACTCCCAAAGGGGTTAGCCCCACATTCCTACACTTGCATTTTTCAAAATCTAAATTCTTTACCTCCCCTCAACCATCACCCTTATCTCCAACTCTGGCCCCTTTTTGAACCCTCCTAGCAGAAAATAAATAACCCTCAATAACAGAATGCTGACTTAGTCAGAAGAAGTCAAATCAGACTGCTGAGAGGACTCAAGATCCTGCTGCTGACCACTACAAACAAGATCTCCTTGACTAGAATGAGGAGATGCTTCACTGGCATTCTGTCCACTTGACTTCTTAGAAGACAGAGAGGACTTCATAACCAAAAGCTTAAATACTGTAACATCCCACCTGTTTCCCACATTTACTCTTAGCAGCCACTTATTTTCCTTGTACTTGCCCCTTTATGCCCCTGCTGTAGACCACTAGATGAAACCACCCCACCCACTTTAACTCCTGACTTCTTGGGAACCTTACTTCCAATCCTAGAAGCTGGTACCAGGTTTATCCTGTGCAGGCAGAGACTTCCTCTTAGGAGCCATGCCCCAAAAATAAAATATCCAACCTCAAGTTCCAAAAACTCCTTAAATTCTACATCATTCACCTACCAGGAAATAAAAGCAGGCATAATGACCCCACCAATCTTACCACAAAGAAATCTCCCATTTTACAAACAAAATAAACAGCAGCCAAATAGAACTTAAATTGGGAAAGAAAATAACAAAACGGCAGGCACTAGGACATTGGGACCACCTTTAAAACACAGTCGTGGAACACTGCAAGAAAACACTATGTGCTGAAAACAGCTACTATGGCACTACATAGCAACAAACCTATCACTGCTATAATAAGCACTATGAAAACCCCAAGCTGACGAAACCAACAATCCTTTTAGCAGCCTGCACACCTGAAGCCGTGAATACCACGGCCAGCTGCTTGGCCAAAGGAAGAGCCCAGTCCCTCCTCCCCTCCCCCCTCCAAAGGGCCACCACTGTGAAAAATTGAAAAGGCAACAAAACAAAACAGGAAAGTCCACGACAGTCCTGTCTCAGCACTACAACCCCAACACAAGTGCTGCCATAAGCTGAGGTAAGGAACCTTTGCGCCCAGGCTGCAACACAAGCGATAGGCCAAAAACCCCCAGCCATTTCCTGAGCCCCACACAAAACAGCAGGAAGCAAGCTCAGCCTGCGTTATCCCATTCCTGATAACTCAGGAGCTTCCCTTTAGTAAAAAGGCCCCATAATCAGTTGGTTTTCTTTAAGGAAAAAATGGGACCCTGTTAATAATGTTTTTGTCATGATCTGATCTCCATTGTCAAACGTCAGCAACAATTTGTGCTATTGTTGAGATGGAGAAATGTATACGCACATTTGTTTTTGTATTGTTCTTCATTGTTTGCTTATGTTCTCTTTTTGCAAAGAAAAATAATAGTCTTTGAACTGAGAAAAATCAACCTACTGCACTACAAAGAAATGCTAACGGGATTGCAGTGTGTCATTATTCTGAATTGTATGCATGTTTGAGTTTTATGCAAGGCTTATCCCTGAAGATTTATGAACCTCAGTTCTACAGTCAATAGCTTCAAGAGACATAGCATTTCAAAGTTATAATATAAAGAACCTCTCTCATCTTAAACCAAATCTATTTTGTGGGAATATTATTCCTCACAGCAGTGTGCAATAAATTTGCTGCTCAGTTGACAGTAGATCTTGGTCGACTTGTCTGTGAAAAAAATGGACAGCATTATTCCTCATCATTATTTCTTTAATCAGTCAAAAGCCAATATTCTGCTGTCAAAAGTTTAACATGTTTGAATGTTTTTGATACAGAGACCTTTCATATGGTTCAGAGATTTCTCTCTTTTATGATAGACATTCTATTTCTATAGTCCAAAAGCGTAACACATTTTGCTATGGCTGTGCATTTTTCTAACCTTTTTCTCTAGGGAATTTAGTGCTTGTGAAAGGCGTCAGACTGACAGTGCTGGAAACCAAAGTGCTCCATTTACTTACAGAATAGATGTTGCACTGACAATTGTAGTATAAGCTTGCCACACATTCCTGCTAACAGGACTGGAGCAAGGGATTTAAGCATCATCGGTGAACCTTCATCCTTGTGCCTCCACTCTCCCCCATACAATTAAATATTATGCATCAATAATATCTCTCCCAGCCTTAACCCATCTAGACTTCTTTCTCCCTCCCTCCTGTCCTGAACTGCAGCAGCAGCAGCAGCAACTTCCTTTCTCTCCTTCCCCAGTCACATCCAGATTATTCTTCCTCTTCACCTGCTCCAGCAACCTTTACTGTCATTCTACCTCTCACCAATGGCCTGGTCCCAACACAACAAAGGAGCAAGGGTAGTAGCTCAGTCAGTACTCCCTGCATCGCTTAACTACAACACACAGGCAACACCAGCTGGTGACTCCCACATTTCTCTTGGGTGTCACCCTCTGTGCATGTCCAAGAATCTTCCCCCTGCACAAAAGCATTGGCTTCTGGATATGGGGCACTCATAGATACAGAATGGCACCCAGAAAGAGGGGAAAGATAAGAGATAAGTGGTCTATTCACCAGCGACTTGCTTTTTGGTCTCATGGGTTGGGCCAGCGGGCAGCACTCTTCATTAGTGGATGGACCACTGCAATGCCAGTCTTATCACAGTGCTCTTGCCACACACTAAATCAGTTGCCTAATTTGCTAACTGCTTCCTGTCTTATCTCTCCCTACATCCCTCCTCGGGAACTCCACGCTTGTGGCAAATCGCTTCTATTTGTGCCCTTCTCTTCTATTGCTAACTCCAGACTTTGCTCCTTTCACCTTGCTGCTCCTTATGCCTGGAACAAACTACTTGAGTCTCTACATCAGGTGCCTTCTCTGACCCTTTTCAGATCCAGGCTGAAAACTCACTTCTTCGCTGCCACTTTTGGATCTTGACTCACCTGATCTCCTTTGAGTTTCCTTACCATTCCCCTTAGATGTATCCCATGTCTATAGCTACTGTGTTGTCTGTCTTGACTAGATCGTAAGCTCTGATAAGCAGGTACTGGTTTTCACATGTGTCTGTGCAGCGCTGCATATATCTTGTAGTGCTATATAAATGTTCAATAGTAGTAGTAGCTTCCACTGGTTCTGTTTGCTTAGGGCCCACCAAAAGTGTAATCCTGCCCTTCTACTAACTCAAAGTATCCAACAAGTCAGTATACCACCTTTGAAGTTTAAAAGGGTAATTCATTCTCCATCCTTGTAAACATTTGGCGTGTCTTGCTCAGTCTGTCAACAAAGGTGCCATTCTTTGCATGCAATGATGTTTTATAGGGATATTGCGGATGCTTATCCAATAGGAACCAGGCTGAGACCACCGATTCATTTCAGATGTCAGAAAATGACTTGCAGATTTCAAATTATTTTTTGTCACTGTTGGCCTCAGCTGGATTTCAATCAGTGACCTAGGGAAAAATATGCTTTAGAAGCCTATAGATATACCCCCTGAGCCATTTGTTCTCCTAGATATGTTGCTGTTCTGATTTGATATGTAAACAATAGTACACATGGATACTGCTGTACTAAGGATGGTAAATTTAGCTCAATAAGAGCATGAGATGCCATATTGGGTCAGACCAAGGTCCATCAAGCCCAGTATCCTGTTTCCAACAGCAGCCAGTTCAGGTCACAAATGTCAGGTTCCCAAAGATAGATTCCATACTGTTTATCCCAGTGGTAAGCAGTGGATTTCCCCAATCCACTTTAATAACTGTTCATGGACTTTTTAACTCCATGAACCTGTCCAAACCTCTTTTAAACCCAGCTACACCAACAGCTTTTACTACATCTTCTGGCAATGAATTCCAGAGCTTGGTTGTACATTGTATGAAAAAATATATATTTTCTCTAATTAGTTTTAAATGTACTACTTTGTAGTTTTATTAAGTGGCCCCTAGTCTTTGTATTTTTTGAAGGTGTAAACAACCTATTCAGGATTACCCATTCCATTCTACTCGTCATTTTATAGGCCTTTAGCATATTTCCCCTCAGCAGTCTCTTCTCCAAGCTTTTCTCTGTATCCTTAACAGTTCTGCTATATCTTTTCTTAGATGCAGTGACCAGAACTGCACACAATACTCAAAGGGTATTCATATCTTTGTTCATTCCTTTTCTTGTAATTCCTAGCATTCTATTAGTTTTCTTGGCTATCACAGCACACCGAGCAGAAGATTTTAGTGTATTTTTCATGATGATGCCCGTACCCCTTTCCTGACTGATGACTTCCAATATGGAACCTTGCATCGTGTGACTATAGTTTGGGTTGTTCTTCCCTAAATGCATAACTTTGCACTTGTCCACACTAAATTTCATTTGCAATTTGGATGCTCATTCTTCCAATTATACAAGGTCATCTTGCAATTTTTCACAATCCTCTTTTGATTTAACAACTTTGAATACTTTGTGTTGTCTGTAAATTTGGTCATCTCACTCATTATTCCCATTTCCAGCTCATTTATAAATATGTTTAAAACTAATGAGCCCAGCACAAATCCACTGGGTACTCATTTACTTTTCTGCAATGAGAAAATTGACCATTTTGCCCTACTTTCTGTTTTTTTTTAAATCTTTTAACCAGTTCCCAATCCACAATAAGACATAAGCTGGCAGAGAAGATGATATTTGTGAACCTATTTGTACCAAGAAAGAATAGCCAGCTAGAACTGAGGTAAACCACACGAGTAGTGAACCTCAAAGACCGTTGTCATGTTAGTGGGAAAGTAGGATGTGATGGTTGATTAGAACGGATGTTGAAGGCAAACTGAGAGCCACAGCAAGGGTTAATTTTCCTCAGTACTGTGTCCCCTGTAGTTTACTAAGCAGAAACTAAGTATAGCTCCCATACTATGGGCTGGCTGGAAAACATAGTGATAAGGATAGAGGGTGATTATTTTCTCAGCATGGGTCCAAAGTTGTGAGAAAAATGTTTTTTTTTTTTTCTGCCAGTTTGGATAAATAAGGGAAATTATATATTGGTCAATAATTAGATGAATCAAAAGGATTCTGTTTGTTTTTTTATAATAGGAAGAAAAATGTCCTTTTCCAGTCGTTAGACTTTGATTAATGATAGTATATGCGTAATGTATTAGCATAAGAGTAGGTAAAACATAGAAACATAAAAACATGACAGCAGAAAAAGACCAAATGGTCTAGCTAGTCTTCCCTTCCATATCAACTATTACAGTCTCTTTTTTTTCCTTTAGAGATCTTCTGTGTTTGTCCCATGCTTTCTTGATTTCAGATGCTATACTCACCTCTACTACCTCCACTGGAGACTTTCTGTAAAGAAATATTTCCACATATTACTCCTGAGTCTATCCCCTTTCACCCTTATCCTATATCCCCTTGTTGCAGAGCTTACTTTCAATCAAAAGACGCTCTCCCCTTGTGCATTTATGCCACGGAGGTATTTAAATGTCTCTATCATATTTCCTCTATCCAACCATTCCTCTAACATATACATATTAAGATCTTTACGTCTGTCCCCATATGGTTTATAACAAAGACCACTGACCATTTTAGTAGCCCCCTCTGCACCGACTCCATCCTGTTTATATCCTTCTGAAGATGTGGTCTTCAGAATTACACACAATATTCCAAATGAGGTCACACCAAAGACCTATACAGAGGCACCAGGGCCAGCCTGTCCATTAGGTGAGCTAGGCAGCCACCTATGTTGGCTGGTCCGAGTAGGTGGTGGTGGAAGCAGCAAATATGGGTGATGGCGCCGATTTCAATTGTGGGGGGAGGCAGGCAGCGGCAGTATTTCCAAAAGAGGTGGCAAAAAGCCGTCACTTCTGGAAATACTGCTGCTGCCCGCAGCCCCCTCCCGAAATAGAATTGGAGGCAGTTGGGGGGGGGGGGTGGCAACAGCAGCAGTGGCAGCTGCAGCTGGGGGGGGGGGGGCGGTGAGGCTGGGATTTCTAACTAAGGTGACAGAAACCCTTGGGCCAGGCCTGAGAGGCACTACCACCTACTTTTTTTTGCTGGCCATTCCTCTCCCTATACACCCAATCATCCTTCTGGCTTTTGCTGTCACCTTTTCTTTTTTTTCTTTTTTTTTTCAAGTTTAAACTCCATTTATTGAGAAACTTAAAAGAAAATACAGATAGTCCAACAAGCATTTACATATAAAATACAAAAGAAAAACTAAACAGGGCATCCGCAATAAAGTCCACATCAGGAGAAGCATGTGAGTAAACAGAGGATGCTAACTCAAAATATACAAACTCTTTTTTAACCTATCTACTACAGAAGTAATCCATAATTAAGAACCCAGCGAACCATGGGATAGGAGAAAGGACTCTAACGCCGATGTCACCTTTTCTACCTGTTTAGCCACTTTAAGGTCATCAGAAACAATCACGCCAAAGTCCTGTTCAACGTTTGTGGACAGAAGTACTTCGCCCCCTACACTGTATCGCTCCTTTGGATTTTTGAAGCCCAAATTCATGACCCAGCATTTTTTAGCACTCAATCTCAGCTGCCAAATTCTAGACCATTCTTCAAGCTTAACTAGATTCCTCCTCATGTTATCTACTCCTTCCTGGGTTTCTACTCTATTGCAGATTTTGGTATCATCCACAAAGAGGCAAACCTTACCCGACAGCCCTTTTGCAATATCACTAACAAAGATATTAAAAAGAATTGGACCAAGGACAGATCCCTGGGGCATACCAATGGAAACATCCTTCTCAACAAAATGAGCTCCATTTAACTGTAGACTTTGCTGCCTCCCACTAAACTGATTTCTGAGCCAGTTAGTCCATCCCTAGGGTGCTCAGTCTATTTATGTTGCCTGTGCAGAACGGTGTCAAAGGCTTTATTCTGGTCAACCAATGCTGCCTCAGATCCTACAATCCACTAGACTCCAGAAACCTCACTATCCTCTGTTTTAGCACTGTTTCCATTAATTTACTCACCACAGAGGTCAGACTAATCAATTTGTAGTTCTCACTTCATCTTTATTTCTGTTTTTGTGCAAAAGGACCATATATGCCTTTCTCCAGTCCTCTGGGACCACTCCCGACTCCGGAAATCTCACTGGGGTCCAATGGATTGCAGGATCTGAGGTAGCATGAGTTTACCAGAGGCAGGCCTTGTCAGACAAATCTGATTGATTTCTTTGACTGGGTGAGCAAGGAGTTGCACCGAGGAAGAGCCCTAGATGTGGTGCACTGAGATTTCAGTAAAGCCTTTGACACTGTTCTGCACAGGCAACTTATAAACAAACTAAGCACCCTAGGGATGGACCCTAAAGAGACTGACTGGGTTAGAAATTGGTTGAGTGGGTGACGACAAAGAGTAAAGGTAAATGGAGCTCACTCTGAAGAGAAAGATGTTACCTAACAGTGGTATGCCTCAGGGATCTGTCCTAGGTCCAATTGTTTTTAACATATTTGTTAATGATATTGCAGAAAAGCTCTCTTGTAAGATCTGCCTATTTGTGGATGATACCAAAATCTGCAATAGAGTAGACACTCAGGATGAAGTAAATAACATGAGGAGGGATCTAGGTAATCTTGAACAATGGACTAGAATTTGGCAGCTGAAATTTAATGCTAAAAAATACAGTGTCATGCATTTGGGCTGCAAAAATTGCCCCTGGGCCACTTTTGCTATTGGTCCCAGATTATAGAGCCGCTTGATAGTTTGACACACCTCCAGGGCTCTTACATAGTTTATTCTTCAGCTGCTTAGGGCACAACCAATCCCATACCCCCTTGTCTATCATGCTAGTTAGGCTGACACTGCTATTTTGCACTGTATTCTATTGATGCTTGTTATACACATGCATCTCATGAACTGGCCAAGTACAGTTGCTCCTCTGTAGTAACTCAGACTCTGATGGGATGCACCCTGTCTATGTTATGGATGCCTGAAAAACAGAGATTTACCTTCCTGCTCCTGCAGCTCCTGATGTATTTTATTTATTTATATGTATTTATTTATTTAATATTTCTTATATACTGACCCTGCCATCGATCAGTGGTGGTTTACATTGAACAAATTTTCAGAAATGTGGTTACAGAGAACAGAGAACATTTGAACTATAGTAGAATAAAACTACTGTATTTACAGGTCATCTAGGGACTAATACAGAAGTATCCTCGAAGCTGCATCTGAATTATATGCATGGCATATTATAACAGAACAGGTTATGGAGATGCAATTGTATCAGGGTGGGGTGGGGATGTGTTGATTAGCGTGGTGGGAGAGGGAGTGGGGGAATTGAAAGGTTGTAGTATTCTGAGAAAAGAAGTGTTTATAGGAGTTTTTGAAATGTCTGTAGGTCTTTAATTGATCTGATGGAATCTGGGAGGGAGTTCCAGAGGGTAGGAGCAGAATACCTGAAGGCTCTGTTGCTGGTCACTTATTTGCTTTTTCTTACTGAGGGGGGTAGGGTTAGGAGGTCCTTTGTACTTGCTCTTCTCATTCTAGTATCAGGTTGAGATTGGATCAGAGTGAATAGGTAGGAAGCGGCGATATTACTGTGAAGTTTAAAAGTTGAGACTAACATTTTATATTTTATTCTGGATGAGATGGGGAGCCAATGGAGGTTATGGAGTATAGGGATGATGTGGCTGATAATGTTTGATTTGGAAATAATCCTAACTGTTTCATTTTGTGCTAGTTGAAGCAGGTGGATTGTCTTTTTAGGTAGGCCCAGTAAGAGACTATTGCAGTAGTCCAAGTGAGGGGTAATCAACGCTTGGACTACTGATCTGAAGTCTTGAATGTCAAGGATCGATCTGAGGTGCTGTAAAGTTTTTAATTTAAAGAACACTGTTCTAGCAGCTTGCTTGACTTGGGCAGTCATAGTGAGTACTGTGTTGATAATGACCCCTAGATATTTTACTTCCTGTTTGACTGGAAGTTCGATATTATGGAATTCAAAGGAAGAGGGGGGGGGGGTGTAAAGTTCTGACTTCTAGTTGTGAATAAAATTTCAGTTTTCTTGAGGTTTATTTGCATGTTGTTTGCATTTAACCATGAGTTGCTTCAGTTATGCAGTCAGTGATGTTGCTGAATTGGGAATTTTTGATGTCAAATGGGGCATATACCATTATGACACCATCCCGGCTACAGATAAAAAGGAGCACGCCAGCAGACGTGCCCATGCCTGAGGGTCTCGGCAGAGGGCCCTTTGGTGTGGCCCTTAGGCGGGGCACCGAGGAGAAACCACCGAAAACCCTCCCAATAAAGAAGCACATCCAGCACAAGGGTCATATCAAGGCCAGACTCAGGTAAGGACGCATTCCCGCCCAATCACGGCCCCCACAGAAGACACCATTACAAAGCAAGTGCCTCAATCACAAGCCCCCAAACTTTCAAAGGGCAGAGAGCAAGCCAGGCAACGCATGTTGTGGCATAGAACTCCAGCCCACAGGTCCTCCTGCTGACCCCGGCACCGGCACCAGGTGAGTACCCCGAGAACCGCCTGTAGGCACCTAACCCAACACAGCCACATACCAATTCAACGAGACCAACCGAGGGCCCCCACAGACTGAAACATCAAGTCAAGGCGGAACAAGAAAATTCAAATGGCAGGCAAAGAAGAAGGAAATCAGGCTAACTCCCACCGGCATACCTCCTGGGAGGCAATCATGTCCGCCAATCACCACTATCTCCTGGTCTACTTTATCTTGCTTCTCCTAGCCCATCAAACCAGATCCTATACTCCCATTCCACTCTACTCACTCCCGCCCATCCAACCAATCTATATACCCTGGATCACTGCCACACAGTCTTACCAGCATACTAGGCAGCAAACACAAAGCATACCATAAAGATTAAGTGGACCAACAGCTGTTTCAACCTGTACCTTATGATCAGGAACCATTGGAGATGAAACAAGAAGTTGAAGTAGCATTGAAAGCCCTATCAAAGAACAAAGCACCAGGCATTGATGGCATTCCCACTGAAGTATTACAGCAGTTGGATGCAGCTGTTACCATACTTTCAAAGCTCTGCCAGGAAATTTGGAAGACAACATCATGGCCAATTGACTGGAAAAGATCTGTGTTTATACCAATACTAAAGAAAGGTGATCCAACTGAATGTGGAAATTATTGCACTATCGCTCTGATCCCACATGCCAGCAAGATTTTACTCAAGATTATTCAGCAGAGACTACAACCATACCTGGAACCTAGAACTGCCTGAAGTGCAAGCAGGACAAGGAACAAGAGACATCATCGCTGATGTGAGATGGATCCTTGAAAAAAGACTAAAGAATACCAGAAGGACATCTGTATGTGTTTTATTGACTACAGCAAGGCTTTTGGCTGTGTAAACCATGAGAAACCATGGGCTTCATTAAGAAGCATGGCTATACCAGAACACCTGATAATTCTCTTGCACAACCTTTACATTGATCAAGAAGCAACAGTTTGAACAGAACAAGGAGAAACAGAATGGTTTAAAATCGGCAAAGATGTATGACAAGGCAGCATAATTTCCCCCTACCTGTTTAATTTATATGCAGAACAAATCATCAGAGAAGCAGGACTGTATGAAGACAACCGAGGTTTGAAGATTGGTGGAAGACTCAACAACCTTCACTATGCTGATGATACCACTTTACTGGCTGAAAATGAAAAGTATCTAAAACATTTGCTTCTAAAGATGAAGGAACGTAGTCTTAAAATGGGCCTGGACCTTAATGTAAAGAAGTCAAAGATCCTGACAACTGCCAAAATTAATATGTTCATCATTGATGGAGAAGAAATTGAACTAGTGGACAACTTTAACCTACTTGGATCAAGAAACAACAAGCAGTCAAGAAATCCGATGAAAAATTGCTCTTGGCAGAATGGCTATGAAGGACCTAGACAAGATTCTCAAGAGCAAAGATATCTCTTTCAATACAAAGATTCAATTCGTTCAAACCATGGTATTTTCAATAACGTCATATGGATGCAAAGGTTGGACAGTGAAAAAGATACACAGGAAGAAAATTGATGCTTTTGAGTTATGGTGCTGGCAACGAATACTGTGTATTTTATTGACTGCCCAAAGAACAAACCAGTCAGCTCTAGAGGAAATCAAACCTAAGCTTTCTTTAGAAGCTCAGATGACAAGACTTTGACTTTCATACTTTGGACACATCATATGAAGAGAGAGATCATTAGAGAAAGACATCATGGTAGAAGGTCAGCGCAAAAGAGGAAGGCCAGCAATGAGATGGATCGATACAATAACAGCAGCTATGGGTGCCACTCTGTCAACAATAAGCCTCCTGACTGAAGACCGCACACAGTTTAGGACAACTATCCAGAGGATCGCCATGAGTCAACATTGACTCAACGGCACTTAACAACAACAAAACTTATCAGAGAGGTGATTTAAAAAAGAATATATCCCTTAACTATCCACATAGTTGCAAAGAGAAGAAAAATAAATGATCAGGGTCAGAAGCAGCAGTCTGGCCACAAGTCATTAGAGAAGAAACAACAAGAGATTAAGGACTCAGAGATTCTGTATCAGTATGCACAAATGGACATTGCTGATAACAAATGAATGCCTACTGGAAAAACTTGGTTGTGGGCAGGTCCATACTTATGGAGGAAAATTCAAAGATTTGCAGAGATAGCTCTCAAGGAACTGTGGCAGCCCCCTTCAAACAACCCAGCACGCTGCCATGGTTCCCCCTGCTCTGAGTGCATTTCCAAGGCACCCTCAGATGGTAAAGTAGCATTTGACATCATCATCAGAGGTGGCCAGCGATGCATTTAAACTGCAGGAAGTATAGGTTATACCTCTGGATTAGCGGAACAAAATAAACAGCTACCAGTGGTACATGAAAATAGCCTCTTAGAGCCAGTTTTGAATACAGAGAGCAGTGCAGAGGATGTAGGACAATCATCACTGCGTTCTAAGGAAGGAAGAACTTGAGGAAAACATGGACTGGATCCTGCAGCTGAGTGTTTGGCTGCAGAACCTGGGCAGACTTCCAACACCAGATAGCCAGGAACTCAGAAATCCAAGGATCCTGCAACTTTAGAAAGGACTGTAAGTGTTAGCTCTAGTGTGGCGAATTCTGATAATAAAAATTCTACTGAGTTGAAGGACTCTGTACTACTACAATTTATCATTGCATAGTTTTACAAGGTGTATGCAGTGCTGTACATTTGCACAGGAGGGATATTCTTTGCTCATTAGAGCTTACAATCTATGCAAGACAGAAACACAACAAACAAGGGACTGGAGATGATCTTAACACACATGGTGATAAACAGGAGAGTAAAGGGTCAGGATGCAAAGTTGCCTTGAAGAGGTGGGTTTTTAACCTAGATTTGAACATGACCAGATATGAAGCCTGATGCACTGACTCGAGTAGTCTGTTCTAAGCATATGGTCCAACAATGTGAAAAGAATACACCCTGGGGTTGGCAGTGGAAGAGAAGGGCACAGAGAGAAGGGATTTGCCCAATGAGTGGAGTTCCCGAGGAGGGGTGTAGGGACAGATAAGAGAGGGGAGGTAATGAGGATTAGCAGAATGAATGCACTTATAGGCCAACAGGAGAAGTTTGAACTGAATGTGGAAACAGATAAGGAGCCAATGAAGTGACTTGAGGAGAGGGATTATGTGAGCATAGCAACTTGAATGAAGGATAAGCCTTGTGAATGAGTTCTGAATGGCTGAAGAGGAGAGAGATGATTAAGGGAGAGACCAGTGAGGAGCAGGTTGCAATAGTCAAAATGGGAGGTGACTAGAGAGTGGATAAGGGTTTTGGTAGTGTGTTCAGAAAGGAAGGGACACATTTTGCTAATGTTATAGAGAAAGAAATGATGTTTTAGCTACAGTATATATTCATGTTTTGGGAGGTAAATTTCATTTCAAAGTCTCTGTGCTTCAGGGATGTTCTAGTTCATTGCAGTGCATTCTTTGTGCAACTGCTGTTAAAGAAAAAAATACATCAGCACTATTTAACAGATGCGTGAAAAACTTAATCTGTCACATATCATATAATAATTGAAGTAATGAATTCTCACTCAGCCAACATCGTCAATCTGAATATCCACTATTGTTCCCTACTGAGTGGCATTCATTACTTCAATTATTATATCACTCTCCACTGCAACTGTCCCTGCAGCCTTCAAGCATGCTTTGATCCCACCTCTCCTCAAGAAATCTTTACTTGACCCTACTTGTCCTTCTAATTATTGATCCATCTCCCTTCTTCCCTTCATTTCCAAACTTCTTGAACTGGTGCAGTTCTCCACCATTGCCTTGAATTTCTCTCCTCTTAAGCCCTACTAGATCCAATCTGACTTTCGTCCCTTTCATTCTACTGAGACAACTCTTGAAAAAGTCTCCAGCAGTTTTTCCCTGGCTAAATCCAACGAACTTTACTCAATCCTCATTCTTCTTGACCTTTCTGCTGCTTTTGACATTGTTGACCATCACATTCTCCTCTGCACTTTGTCCTCACTTGGATTTAGGGGGTCTGTGCTGTCCTGGTTCTCTTCTTATCTTTCCCATTGCTCTTTCAGTGTTTGTTATGGTGGTTCCTCCTCTACTGCTATCCTACTCTCAATTGGTGTACCCCAAGGGTCTGTTCTGGGCCCTCTCCTTTTCTCTCTTTATACCCAGTCCCTTGGTGCTCTTAACTTCTCCTATGGCTTTCAGTACCATTTTTATACTGATGACTCTCAGATCTACCTCTTTACACCTGATATTTCTCCGATACTCCAAGCCCAAATCTTTGCCTACCTATCTGACATTGCTGCCTGGATGTTTCATCACAGTTTGAATTGAGCATGGACAAAATCAAACTTCATATTTTTCTCCTAAACTCTCCTCTCCCCTTCCTGCTTTCTCTGTCTCTATTGATAACACTCTTTGTCAGCCCGCAATTTTGGGGTCATCTTTGACTCCTCCCTCTCTTTCTCCTCACACATCCAATTGATTGCTAAAACCTGTTGTTTCTTCCTCTACAATATCATCAAAATTTGCCCTTTCCTTTCTGAGCACACTACTAAAACTCTCATCCATTCCCTAGTCACCTCCCGTCTAGACTATTGCAACCTCCTCCGTACTAATCTCCCTCTGATTCCATTCTCTCTCTCTCCTTCAATCTGTTCAGAACTTTGCTGCACAGCTAATCTTACTCCAGCCCTGTTATACTCATATAACCCCTCTTCTCAAGTCACTTCATTGACTCCCCTTCCATTTCTGTATCTAGTTCAAACTTGTCTTCTGACCTACAAATGTATTCACTCTACAGCTCTTCCCTACCTTTCCTCTCTCCTCTCTCCTCTCTCCCTACACCCCTCCTTGTGAACTTCACTCTTCTACTGGCCTGCTTCTCTCTATGCCCTTTTCTTCTTCTGCCAACTGTAGACTTCAATCCTTTCACCTTGCTGCTCCTTACACCTGGGACAATCTACCTGAGTCTGTACGTCAGGCTCCATCTCTGCCCCTTTTCAAATCCATGCTAAAAGCTCAACTCTTTGAGGCTGCTTTTGGAACCTGATCCCTTGCTTTCCTTCCTTTCCTTATTTCTACCCATGTTCTCAGCTATTGTATTGTCTGTCTTGATTACATTGTAAGCTCTGATGAGCAGAGACCATCTTTTATATGTGTCTGTACAGCTCTATGTTTATCTTGTAGCACTATGTAAGTGGAGGCCAATTCTGCTCAGGGCCCGTCCAGCCCATCCAGACGGCCAATTCACAATGTGCCTCCACATATGTACACGAGCCTTTCCAGAATACCTTTTTATACGTTTCTGCAGCTGACCATGCTCCCATTTCGCCCTCTCCTACCCATGTTCTGAGATCCCCATGCTAGCACCGTGGACGTATATGTCAGCACTGTTTCAGAATGTGTTTGGGGACGTTTTCGGCACATGTCCCTGCCGCAAGTACAAACCCCTTATATGTGTTCTAGAATGATCCCCTACTGTATATGCCTTTATAAAACAGTCTTCAATTAGGCACCTTTTTGCTCACTCTATCTGACTTTTAATAAAATTATCCTCAGTATGTTTCCATTTGGTTTTGGCAACTGAAGAGGATGGTTTACAACTGAGATAGTTTCTGAATAATCCGTCACATTTCAGTGTTTGAACTGCACTAGGGCACAGTAGATCTTAGAGATATGCCAATCACTTTTTGAATGGGTATATTTCTGTGACCAATGTTTAGAGATAAAGGTGAATATGCATATGTATATATCTATTATATATATTAAGCCCGCTGTCTTAGCATCTGAGTATCTGAAATGACAGGCCAGGATGTAAACATAAGAACATAAGAAATGCCATACTGGGTCAGACCAGGGTCCATCAAGCCCAGTATCCTGTTTCAAACAGTGGCCAATTCACGTCACAAGTACCTGGCAGGTTCCCAAAAAGATACACAGGTGCCACAATGCCTGTCCTGAAGTAAGTGCTGGATTTCCCAGTCCCTCTTTAATAATAGTTCATGGACCTTTCCTCCAGGAACTTGTCCAAACCATTTTTAAACACAGCTATGCTAACAGCAGAGTTTGATTATGTGTTGAGTAAAGAATATTTTCTCTTATTAATCTTAAATAGGTTACATTGTAGCTTTGTTGTGTGTCCCCTAGTCTTTCTACTTTTTGATGGCATAAACAACAGATCTACTTTTACCCATTCCACTCCATTCATTAATTTATAGACCTCTATCATATCTCCCCTGAGCTGTCTCTTTTCCAAGTTGAAGTGACCTAACCTTTTAAGCCTCTCCTCATAGAGGATCCTTGCATCCACTTTACCATTTTGGTTGCTCTTCTCTATACCTTTTCTACTTCTGCTATAGCCTTTTTAAGATATAGCAATCAAACTGCACACAATATTCAAGGTGCAGTCACATCATGGAACAATACAGAGGCATTATAATATCCTTGGATTTATTCTCCATTCCTTTCCTTATGATCCCTAACATTCTAGTTGCTTTCTTGGCAGCTGCTGCATACTGGGCTGAAGGTTTCAACATATTATCCATGCCTAAATCTTTTTCCTGGGTGTGGGTTCCTAATGTGGAACCTTGCATTGTGTAACCATAGTTTAGGAGATTCTTTCCTAGTGTCACCAGCTCTCCTTAGACCCCCGTATATAAGTGGGTAGAGGTTAAGTGAGTGGATTTTCCCCACTGAAGCAGCTACTTTACAAATCCTGAAGCTAGGCTTTTTGGGAAATGTAGTCCCTTCAACGGATCAATGTGGAGCAGTTGTGGAAAAGTGGTTTAAGCAACCAAAGGATTTTATTTCCCCTCCCGGGGTGGATTTCACCATGAACAAAGTAACACAAACCAGGTATTTACTGGCATAAGGACAAATTAAAGGTTATTTAACAGAAAATGCTTACTTCAGCAATAAACAGGTTGATATCTAGCATTCCAACGTAACAATGCTGTTTCTTCACAGCTCTCTGCTTCTCAATGCTAGTAGTGCTGTACTTTCTCTTTCAAAACATGCTTTCAGCGTAATGAGATTATTTCATTAGCATGCAATATCGTACAGTCCATAATATCTTCATCAATATTCACACACTCAGGTTCAAAGTCCATTAACTCTTCCTGGCTAGAAGGAAATGTTTGTAACGGCAATCCTGATGCCACGCCCTTTCTAACTGCTTCAGGTTTCACCTGATATTCCTGAGTTAAATACTGGCTTTCACAAATGTTATCAGCACAGGTATTCTCTTCCCAGCTCCAACCCTCTGGGTAAATACAGTCACTAACTATTTTTATACCAGCCTCTTGGCTTACCTTTTAGCCTAGCTGGTGGAGGTTTTCTTTGTGGCTTTGGACTGGCTGTAGGTTCCCAACCTAAGCCTTGCACAGAAGATTTCACTTGCCTTCCTGGCTTTCTTTCACTTCTGTGTTCCCCTGGATATTGCAGGTAATCCACTCTGCCCTTATTATATTCTTCTCTTGGGGTTTCTTTTCTTTTCCTGAAGAAAGACACTGTCTCACCCTTCCACAGAGACTCTGGCTTTTTCCTGGCACTGCTGTCTTCACCGTAGCTCTCCTTAGCTTCCTTATCCAGCACACATGCCTCAGCTCCTTCTTCTCCTTCCTCCCCTTCTTCTTCTAACTCCATAAGCTCAACTGAACTCTCTTTATCAGGGTGAATTCTAGGGCAGTGCTCAACTCCACCCCCTAGCAGGTGTCCTGCATTAGCTGGTGACTCATTCCCTGAATGGTAGCACGGGTGTTTCTCTTGCCTCTGTGCTTGGTTTCTAAGGTAACCAGGAGCCATGTGCTTTTGTTTACAAGTCAGCCCTCCTCCTGTTCCTGGCTTTTTAGCCTCATCTACCGGGCTGGAAGGACCCACTATGTCACACTAGGTTCATAACTTTGCACTTGTCCACATTAAATTTCATCTGCCATTTGGACATCCAATCTTTCGATTTATTAAGGTCCTCTTGCAATTTTTCACGATCCTCTTGGGTTTTAACAACTTTGAATAATTTGCTGTCCTCTGCAAATTTGATCACCTCACTCATTATTCCTATTTCCAGGTCATTTATGAATATGTTAAAAAGCAGTGGGACCAGCACAGATTCCTGGGGTACTCTGCTATTCACCTTTCTCCATTGAGAAAATTGGCCATTTAGCCCTACTCTCTGCTGTCTATCTTTTAACTAGTTCCTGATCCACAATAGTACACTGCCTCCCGCCCCATGACTGTTTAAGTTTGTCAAGAGTCTCTCATGAGGAACCTTGTCAAAGGCTTTCTGAAAATCCAGATACATTATATCAGCTGGCTCATCTTTTTCTACCTGTTTATTCACATCTTCAAAAAAATATAACAGATTAGTAAGGCAAGACTTTCCTTGGCTAAGTCATATAGTAACATAGTAAATGACGGCAGATAAAGACCAATATGGTCCATCTAGTCTGCCCAGCAAGGTGACAAGAGTAAGTGCACCTGCCGCTCCATGCAGGTCACCCCTCCCCATGTCTTTGTTTATGGGTGAACCCACCACTCCATGTAGGGCACCCCTGTTTGTTGAGAAATTAGATAGTTAAGTTTATTTTGATTTTATTCTGTTGCTATAAAGGGATCCATTGTGTCTCTCCCATGACATTTTGAATTCATGTTGGCTTTCCCCCTTTAAATCATGACTATCTACATGTTCAGTAATTGTCTTCTTTATAATGGTTTCTACCATTTTTCTTAGTACTGATGTCAGGCTCACCAGTCTGTAGTTTCCTGGATCACTCCAGAACTCTTTTTAAAAATTGTTTTCCAACCAGCGCCCATCTACTACTGACCCGTTCGGGGTTGAAGCGCCGAGCAGGCCAGCAAGCACTCCTCTCGGTCCTCCGGCCCAATCCGGGCTGTGGGAGGCAAAAAGGCGGCATATTTAAAGCACCGCCAGCGGCGGGAATAGCCTTTTCCAACCAGCGCCCATCTACTACTGACCCGATCGGGGTTGAAGCACCGAGCAGGCCAGCAAGCACTCCTCTCGGTCCTCCGGCCCAATCCGGGCTGTGGGAGGCAAAAAGGCGGCATATTTAAAGCACCGCCAGCGGCGGGAATAGCCTTTTCCAACCAGCGCCCATCTACTACTGACCCGATCGGGGTTGAAGCGCCGAGCAGGCCAGCAAGCACTCCTCTCGGTCCTCCGGCCCAATCCGGGCTGTGGGAGGCAAAAAGGCGGCATATTTAAAGCACCGCCAGCGGCGGGAATAGCCTTTTCCAACCAGCGCCCATCTACTACTGACCCGATCGGGGTTGAAGCGCCGAGCAGGCCAGCAAGCACTCCTCTCGGTCCTCCGGCCCAATCCGGGCTGTGGGAGGCAAAAAGGCGGCATATTTAAAGCACCGCCAGCGGCGGGAATAGCCTTTTCCAACCAGCGCCCATCGACTACTGAGCCGATCGGGGGTTGAAGCGCCGAGCAGGCCAGCAAGCACTCCTCTCGGTCCTCCGGCCCAATCCGGGCTGTGGGAGGCAAAAAGGCGGCATATTTAAAGCACCGCCAGCGGCGGGAATAGCCTTTTCCAACCAGCGCCCATCTACTACTGACCCGATCGGGGTTGAAGCGCCGAGCAGGCCAGCAAGCACTCCTCTCGGTCCTCCGGCCCAATCCGGGCTGTGGGAGGCAAAAAGGCGGCATATTTAAAGCACCGCCAGCGGCGGGAATAGCCTTTTCCAACCAGCGCCCATCTACTACTGACCCGATCGGGGTTGAAGCGCCGAGCAGGCCAGCAAGCACTCCTCTCGGTCCTCCGGCCCAATCCGGGCTGTGGGAGGCAAAAAGGCGGCATATTTAAAGCACCGCCAGCGGCGGGAATAGCCTTTTCCAACCAGCGCCCATCTACTACTGACCCGATCGGGGTTGAAGCGCCGAGCAGGCCAGCAAGCACTCCTCTCGGTCCTCCGGCCCAATCCGGGCTGTGGGAGGCAAAAAGGCGGCATATTTAAAGCACCGCCAGCGGCGGGAATAGCCTTTTCCAACCAGCGCCCATCTACTACTGACCCGATCGGGGTTGAAGCGCCGAGCAGGCCAGCAAGCACTCCTCTCGGTCCTCCGGCCCAATCCGGGCTGTGGGAGGCAAAAAGGCGGCATATTTAAAGCACCGCCAGCGGCGGGAATAGCCTTTTCCAACCAGCGCCCATCTACTACTGACCCGATCGGGGTTGAAGCGCCGAGCAGGCCAGCAAGCACTCCTCTCGGTCCTCCGGCCCAATCCGGGCTGTGGGAGGCAAAAAGGCCGCATATTTAAAGCACCGCCAGCGGCGGGAATAGCCTTTTCCAACCAGGGCCCATCTACTACTGACCCGATCGGGGTTGAAGCGCCGAGCAGGCCAGCAAGCACTCCTCTCGGTCCTCCGGCCCAATCCGGGCTGTGGGAGGCAAAAAGGCCGCATATTTAAAGCATCGCAGACAGGCAGGCCCGCGCCTGTCGGGCCCGCGCCTGAGGACCTCGCCAGAGGGCCCTTAGGCGTGGACCGTGAAACAAGCCTGTAGCTCTATTTCTTTTCTTCTGCTCCGACATTAACTCGACCACCTTCTGCAGCCCAACCGAGGAGCCAGGACACCTTCCCTAGCAGCCTGCCTGGAGACCAGCCACCAAACCTCAACCGCATAACCTCAACCACAGCAAGTATACATGCTACATATCCGACTCAACTGACTTGTTTTCTCACAGACACTGATCGATAGTACTATACAGCATAATGTCTCTTCTTTTTTCTTTTTCCATCTCCTGCTCAACCTTGTAATGTTGACTAGGCTCACCAATACCAACGGCTACACTATATAGGAAGATACTAGTACTGTTTTCAGTAACATACCATAATAATTATTATATTGTATTATTACTATTGCTTTCACTTATACTGCTACCAATAGTATACATTTATCATTGTTGCATTCAATTTTACCGTTGCCTGTACCATTCAACTATCACTGTTACTTTCCATTATTACTGTTGCCAGTAAGACCCATTATTACTGTTGCCAGTAAGATCCATCTAGCATTGTTGCATTCAATTTTACTGTCGCCAGTACCATTCAACTATCATTGTTGCATTCAGTTTTACTGTTGCCGGTACCATTCAATCTTCACTGTTGTTTCAATTATTACTGTGGTCAGTAGCCTCACAGAAAGCACCAGAATCACAGAATCCCTCACAGAAAGTTACCTCATCCACTTCAACAAAACCCCCAATGGCTCTACCATTTAATACCCTGGCGATCTGCCTTTTCCTTCTCACAAGCTGGCTCAACGAAGCCCTTGCCTTATATCACACGGCTCACCAAATTCCAATACTTCTGAGTCATGGAAAAAGAAGGGCAGAATCTTCATATCCCAACTCAAGAATAGAGACCCCCACACGCCACTCTCACCTGATACATATAGCCCTTCAACAACCAAAGAAAAATAAGCAAGAGGAACCCCCTCAACCCTTTTACTTAAACTGTGCTCTCATAAATGCACGGTCTATCCGCAAGAAATGGCCAGTCATCACTGACACAATTTCTTCTCATAATCTAGATGTCCTCATGATAACCGAAACCTGGTTATCTGACGCGGATAATGTAATCCTTAACCAACTCATACCCCCCAACTTCTCTGCCCATTCCCAACATAGAGAGAGCAAGAGAGGAGGAGGCATTCTCATACTTACCAAGAATGACCTAAATTTCCACACCGTGGACTCCACAAGCTCAAACAGCATGGACGTATTAACCATCACAAATGAACAATGCCTCATCAATTTAATTTACAGAGCGCCCTCACCCTCCACGGACGACCTACCTTACATTCTAGACCTAGCAGCTAAATCACGCAAGCCCAACATTCCCAACTGGATATTAGGAGAACTCAATCTCCCAACACTACATCCAGCCACGCCTCAGCCCTCCTTGAAGCAATCAACGAACTGGGATACAAGCAAATTGTTGACACCCCCACGCACGAGAGAGGAAACATCCTTGACATGATCTTTGCCCCTCTTACAGCTCTCGACTCCAACAATAGACTTGACAACTCTGTAACCCCAGTACCTTGGTCAGACCATAATTTAATCACCTTCCCCATCCTCATCAATGGCAAACAGTCACCACACACACAGAAACAATAACTCCATTGACTCAACAAGAGTAACATCTCGAAAATTCAAAACCCTCAACAAAGAACATATAGTTATGGAAACCCTCCCTCTCCTACATGACACCTCTCTCAATCTGGAAAATCTGATCACATCCTGGAACAGCACTATCAGTACCATTGCACTGCAACCAGTCCAGGGTAACAACCCAAAGAAAAGAAAATCTTCTCCTTGGTTCTCCCCTGACCTACGAGCCTCCCTCACACACCTAAGAAAACTGGAGAAACGATGGCGTCGCTCACACTCCTCAGAAGACCAAGCAGCCTATAAAGCACATCTATCTGTGCACAGGGAGTCAGTCATGGCCAAGATGAAACAATTCCATACCAATACGCTGAAAAGATCACTAAATAAACCACGCGATCTTTTCAACTTAGTCAAAACCTTATCTAAAGAACCTTCACCAAAACATCCTGAACCCATCCATCCCCAAGCATTCGCCGATTTCCTGCAATCCAAGTTGCTTCAAACCAACAACATTGCAACAATCTCCTCTCAAGTCACCATATGCATATCAAATCTATCCATGTTCTCCACACCATCCAGAAAACATGTTGAAGACACCATCGCTGCTCTTAACACGACTACTGCACAAACTGACCCTTGCCCAGCCCACTGGATAAAGGAACTACGCCAAGATCTCAGCCCCATCATCACTAAAATGATGAACTTATCCTTTACAACCGGCTCCTTCCCACCAGCCCTCAAGAGAACATCCATAAGACCCCTCTTGAAAAACCACAAACTCGACCCACAAAAGGTTGAATCCTATAGACCCATAGCTAGCATACCCCTACTAGCGAAAATAATTGAAAAGGAAGCTCAAAGACAGTTACAGGACCATATTGACACCGTCTCCCCTCTTGACCACTGCCAACATGGCTTCAGAGAGTTCCACGGTGTTGAAACCCTCCTTACCACTCTCTGCAACAACATCATCACAGGCATTGATAACATCCGCCAAGGCTTTGCTCTCATCTTCTTAGACATTGCTGCGGCTTTTGACTCTGTACATCACGATCTGTTAATAGGGCGATTAAAAGAAAAAGGCATCAATAACACTGCCCTGGAGTGGTGCAAGTCATACCTTGATCAGAGATGGCAGTACGTTACCTCAGGGACCACAACATCCACACCTTACCACCAAAAGCAAGGCGTACCACAAGGATCATCCCTATCCTCACTCTTTTTCAATATATACATACAACCGGTTTGCAACATCATCAGGTCCTTCAAGGTTGAATGCTTGATATACGCAGATGACATCCTCCTATATATGCCTTTCTCCACAGTTCATATGGACCTTTCCCCGCTAGCTAAATGTTTTGATGCAGTATCCGAATGGCTTCAATCCCAGAACCTCCGAATTCAACACAAAAAGACCGAGGTTCTCTTCATCACCAGGGACCCACTTTTCACCCCCCCATCCCATATAAAGGTGAAAGAAGCTGAGCTCCAATCAAAACCTTCCATTCGCTACCTTGGAGTCACTTTTGACCAACGCATGGATCTGAAACTACACATAACCAACGTAGTCAGAGCAATCTACCTCAAGATCCGGACTCTTCGACATCTTCGCCCCCTGCTTGATCCTGATGACTTCAGAACTATATTTCAAGCCTTAACCTTACCACACCTTGACTATGCCAATGCCATTCTCCAAGGCCTCCCACACTCCACATTAAACCCTTTGCAACTCGCCATGAATACCGCTGCTAGAGTCCTCTACGGAGCATCAAGAAGGGACCATGTAACACCCATCCTAGAGCAACTCCACTGGCTCCCCATACATGGCAGAATATTGTTCAAAACATTACTACTAACTTTCAAGGCCACTAAAAGCATCACCTCCTCCTCTCTAATAGACCTCATTCAGGCCGTCCCACCCAACAGATCCAGGAGAACGATATCAACAAATACTCTAATCATCCCTAAAGCAGCGACAAAATGCCTATCAGTGACATCTAACAGGGCCTTCAGATTCTATGCCCCTAAGTACTGGAACGCTCTACCCCCAGAGATTCGTGCTATCACTGATCTATCCCTTTTCAGAAAGGCACTCAAATCCCACCTCTTCCCCCAATATTACTTGACCAACTAACCAATCTTAATCACTACCCAAACTAAGAACAAATCCTGTTATGTATACTTGTAAATACTCTTGTAAATAGTTGCAGTAATGACGTCCCATGTTTTATCCAAGTTCTCTGACCTTGTTCTCTGTAAAACCTAACAGTTTGTTGTTATGGTATGTTGTTATATTGTGAACCGCGCTGATTCTGAATAGAGCGGTATATAAGAGCCTGTAATAAATAAATAATAATAAATAAATAAATAAATAAAAATTGATGTTACATTGGCCATTCTCCAGCCTTCGGTACTACAGATATTTTTAATGATAGTTCACAGATCACTAATAGTAGGTCTGCAATCTCATATTTCAGTTATTTCAACACCCTTGGATGTATACCATCTGGTCCAGGTGATTTGCTACTCTTCAATTTATCCAATAGTTGGATAAATTGAAGAGTAGCAAATCACCTGGACCAGATGGTATACCTCCAAGGGTGTTGAAATAACTGAAATACATCAGCCTTTGACTGAATACATCTTTCCAGTTTAGTGATATTTCTTTCAATTCTTCCAATACATCATTTTAAATACCATTTCAGGCATGGGTAACTTCCTTACATCTTCTTGAGTAAAAACTGGAACAAAGAATTTAGTCAGTCTTTCCATTATGGTCTTGCCCTCCCTTAGTGCCCCTTTTACCCCTCTATCATCTAATGGTCCAACTGAGTCTCTCACAGGTTTTTTTGCTACAAATATACTGTGCATTATTTGAAAACATTTTTTATTATGCATTTTTGCTTCCATGTCAAGCTTTTTTTTCAAATTCTTTGCCTGTCTTATCAATGCTTTGCATCTAACTTGCCAGTGCTCATGTTGTTTCCCATTTTTTTCATTTGGCTCCTTTTTCCATTTTCTGAACGATCCTTTTTTGCTACAACAGCCTCTCTGACCTCACCTTTAAACCATGCTGGCAGTGTTTTGGCCTTCCTTCCACTTTCCTTAAAGCATGTTTGTCACAGGACATATATCTAAGTACCTGATTCTACAGACATCCAATAATTTGGGGACATCCACATTTGGGAAATGGCCTATATCCAGGCATATATTCAGCCTTGCTATGTGCTCTGAAAAATCAGGAAAACAATGAAAAAAACTGTAAACTAACCCAATTTTTCTTGAGTGTGTGCATCCTAACATTCTATTTATTCCACCAAGCAAATGATCTTCTTACCGTCTGATATCACTCAACACCCTTGCAGTACCTTGTCTTATCCTTCTTCCCCCCTCCCCTGGCATGACTGTAGCCGTCTCTCCTATCATGTGATTTGTATTTCTTTTCTTTTATTCTGATAATTTGAATTTTTATTGTGAGCCGCCCTGCTGCTACTGTAAAGGGCAATATAACAAGTTTTAATAAACATAAACATATTTATTTGTTTCTATTTTATAAGCATTCTGCGATTTTTAAACCTTTTACAGTATGTAACCAAACTCAATAACAAGCAGTAGAAAGAAAAAAATATAAAAACATTACATGTTTAAGCTATATTTCACAATACCATAAACATCCCTTAATAGAAATCAACATACCAAACATTCTGCACAGATGTGTTTATCTATCTATTTATTTATTTAACAATTTTTCTATACTGCTCTATCCACCGATCAAAGCAGTTTACATTGTGGCAGAACATATTACAAAGAACAAGTAAAACAAACTTGGAAATAAATAATCTATTTAAAAAAATGGATTGGAATATTTGGATTGGATTATCTAATTAGTAATTAGTCAGAGCATATTGTCCAAGAAGTAGTAGTCTTTAAATATGTATGTCTTTAAGAACGTTTTGATTGTTGATGCTTCTGTAGTACTCCTCAAACGGTCAGGGATAGAATTCCATAACTGTGGTGCATAGAGAGAAAGCTCTTTTCGAGGTGGTATAGGAAGTTTTTGTGAACAGCAGTGGTACATGTAGGAAATTCTGTGAACTTGTTCATCGATTTCTGGTACAAGTGTTGTATGAAGTAAGGAGAGTGGGGTGATGATAGATTGTTAATAATCTTGAAAATTGTGAAAATTGACTTGTTACATATATATTGACATCAAAAAAAGCCAAATCTTCAACAGATACTTTACCCTGCCTTTACTCACCTCGTCAGGAAAAACAAAACAAAACATGGAATGTCTTAATATTTTTATGAAACTTTTATAACATCTCCTCTTTGTACTACCCTATAGCTCCACCTTTCCCAAGATCTCATGCACTGACAATACAGAGCAGTGTAACAAAGGAAAGGTAGGTAGCAGGAAAATACAATAAATGGGCAGTCTGAGCCACTGATGTGTACATAAAAGACTCCTTCTGGAATTCTGCACACAAAATTCAAAATTCTGTGCCAAAAGGTCTGAATTATGCAAAATTCTGCCTGCTTTGTTTGTCAACATATATCTCATAATGCTGAGGAAAGAATAGCTAATATCCTATGAGCTGCCCTTCTTATCTTGACAGCACCTCCTTTAACATGCATGATTTTCTGTCAGCTGGTTACTGGCATGAATTTGCAATCAGATGTGTAAACTCATTTGCATCATAATTATAGTCAATCAGAGAGCTATAAATCTGCAATTGCTATACAGTCTTCCTATTGCCTGACTTGACCAGCATCATGACAATTATGTTTTATATATCAGTAGCAGGCAGCTTCTCTCTCTTTCCTTCACTAAGGCTGACAAGTCTGAGACTTTTTAGCGGTTGTTTTTATCTGCACCAGTAAATATCATAATGCTATAATTTTCATTTCTATATAGTAATATACATGAGAGTGCATTTTAGATAGTACAGATTGGAATTGAGACATTGAGATCATGACCTACACAATTCCATCCTTTTCTAAAATAATGCAGGAATACCCATGTATATGCTGATATGTGGAGTCAGAGGACACATTATGCAAATCTACACATGAAAAATCAACAGGGGACACTCAATAACTTCCATATATAGATATTCACTTACATGTGGAAGTTGAGATTTCTGCTTTTTTTCAGATGTTCTAGCTTAGACGTCCCAGATTGCACTTTGTAAAATGTGCCTTATAACTGCCAGTAGTTACATATGTATGTCGGCCATTTTGCAAACTTACACATGTAAATGCTGGCAGTTGACTACAGATGCTGCTATTTTTATCTAATTTAAGTTTGGATGGGGAAAACAACAGGAGATTGAGGAGGATAGCATCCTTAATCCCTCTTATAAAGAGCTCACTGAATCAAACATGTTTTAAAAACCTGAAAGTGTCAGGGAGCATCTGCAAATTCTGATGTGAACAACTGAAGTCATATACGTATATTTCCTATATGAAATGAAGAATACATGTGTAGATTTTTTACCTGCTCCAACCATGCCCCTGACATGTCCCCTTGCAATTTCTTCATAGTAAGGCTGTCCATATGTAAGTTCAGCCCTTTCTAAAATCACCATGGATACCATTTTCTCATGCAAATGCCTTATTTTACATGTAGCAATTACGAATATGACTTTTAAAATAACCCCCATAATGTAACAGACTTACAGAGAGATAGTTTGTCTTATCTTGCAAGATGGCAATCACTAAGTGAAGGGAAGTTCAACACATAATAAATATTCCTGTCTTAAATGAAATGATATGCTCATTCCATTATTCCATCCATACAGGATGGCAGAGGAGAAAGAGACATCCTGTTGTTGTTTTGGAATTAGTGGTCAAGACAGTTTTCTTCCCTACTTCTGGGAAAAGTGCACACTAGATGGAAGGTGCCTCCATAGCTTTAGGAATATGTGACATTGCTCCACAGCATGGACAAAGATTTAGAGGCTTATGTACTGAAGGCATGCTTTTTTGAAAAGTTATTAATAACAATCATACTGAGGTCCATCAAGCCCAGTGTCCTGTTTCCAAAAGTGGCCAATCCAGGTCACATGTTCCTCACATGTCCTAAACATCGCCAATTCCATGTTACTTGTTGTTGTTGTTAAGTATTATTGAGTCGGTGTTGACTTAGGCCAACCCTCTGGATAGTTGTCCTAAACTGCGTTTGGTCTTCAATCAGGCAGCTCATAGTTGATAGAGTGGCATCCATAGCTGCTGTTATTGTATCAATTATCCCCAGGGATATGCACTGGTTTTCTCTAAGTCTACCTTAATAATTGTGGAAGCAAAGAGTTAATTATTGAGACTAACAGTAATTGCAAGTTGTGAATGCTGAATGAAACCTTTTCTTCATACGTTAGAGTCAAGGGTCAAGAATGTTGCAAGGATTTTTGTTAAAGTACAGGGGTGGGAACCTGGTAAATGTATGTGGGCTTGTTACATTCCTTAGATAAGGAACTTGCTTTGATGTACCCCTATAAACTTACAGCATGTACTTTCAGTAGACAGGAACAATTGTATTCACTAAAAAAACTCTGTCTCTTCATACTGGCATGTGAATAAAACTCTTGCTGATCTAAGAATTCTTGCATTAGGGGGTGCAAAGTTTTGCAGTGCTGCAAGATGGCAGAGTAACTGAGAAGTTCTGCAACTCAGTCTAGAATTAACATCCATCGCCCAAGTTCCTTTCAACCACTTTTTACAACATACAATTGAAGAGCAACCAAAGAGACTCATAGCTAGCTCACCCAAATCTAATCAGCAATTTGCAGTGAATTTGAGTCTAAAGTGGCACAAAAGGACCCCATGATTCGAGAGAAAATGGCACCTGTGAAGATGACCGGAAAAAACGACAATGTGTTGCTAGCAGAGATCTAGAGCCTTTGCGTTCTTATTCAGACTCAGCTGGTTCTATTCAGGACATTAAAGATGAACTCAGCAACTTATCTTCCAAAATACAAGCATCTAGTGAAGAACAAGTGGAACATTGAGTAACCAAGGTTGAATAAGATGTGTGTCAAATGAAAGATAATGTAAAGTTGATTAAGAGACTGCAAATAGCCAGAGCAGTATTTGGATCCTGGGTGTGATGTAGGGCACCAAAGATATCATTATGATTTCTTTCCTCATAAATTTTCTTCAGATGTAAGTGGGCCTACACTTTGAGCCTGTCCTGGAAATAGAAAAAGCACTGGGTACCATCTCAATCGACCCTTGGCTCCAAACACCCATGGCCCATTGTGGCTAAGTTGTAGAGATATCATTAGACATTGCAGATTCTTTTAAAAGCAAAATTGACATCAAACCTGATCTTTCAAGGTAAATGCATTCTCATCGTACCAGATGTCTCCAAATCTACTGCTGCTAAGTGTAAGACTTTTCTGGCCCTGAGATTGCAGCTGAAAGCAATTGGAGCACAGCATGGTTTATTTTACCTGTGATGTGGGTCTACACAGAGTCATACGATCTGGAGGAGTACCTGGCAAAATGGCTAGAAAGGCCCTCATGAGTTTTGTATGATCATCCCAATTGTGATACCTAGGTTATGATCACTGCAGTTGTGATATACTACCATATGATGTTTTGTCTATTCTTGTTAAAAAAGCAGATCCTATATTGATCCCTTCAGTGATGCAACCAACAGGTGCAGTGGCTTTGATTAATTTCATGATTTAGATCTGTTGGCTGGGAGTGCTTGTATGCATGTACATGGAAACCAGTGCATAATATCACATCTATGTTCCTCTAACCCATCAGTTGGCTTGGCAGTTTAGACTCTTTTGGAGCTCACTATGAAACCCTTACTGTTCCTGCTCTGCTTGTGATTGTCACGGGGTCAGGTTTGGCTTGAATGCCTGTGGTTGGTTGACACCTTGAGTGGTATGACAAAGGGATAGTGGCCTTGCTGCTACCAAGATTGTGTGTTTGTGTGTATGTTGATAGTCTTTGCCTAGTTTCTTTTTTTTTTAATATTATATGGATGAATATGTTCCAAAGGCTGCTATTTGGTGCCTTGCCCCATGACTTTGGTGTTTTCTCAGTGGAAGGGAATGTTTTGTCCTTCTCTTATTTCCTTTTGTTGGTATCTTATAAGGGGGGGGAGGGAGGTTTCTCTCTGGCCTGGTTTTCCTAGGATACCGGCTTCCATCAACTATTATCATGGCTGAGCTCTTTCAGTGGCTAAAGGTATGCACTTACTGACCTTAAATATGAATGGTGTGTCACATCCAATTAAAAGAATATGCACTGTGACATTGCTTTACAACAGAGCCATTTAAACTCTTCTGAGAGTGTGAAGCTTAAGGGTCAGCTGTAAACAGCTATGTATGTGATTGCACTGTAGGGTAAATGTGGGCGCAAAAGGGTTCTAATCTGATCTTTTACCTCTCTCCCACAGTGAATTTGGGGTACACAGGACTCAGGAGGCACTAAAGTGCAGATTCAGGACAATGTGGCGGCAGAGGCCTGAACTCATACAAGGCCTCAGGGAAGAGGTTGCTGCAGATGCAGGTAAGTGAGGCGCATGGCAGTCTCCACCTGCCATCAGGAATGAAAGCTATAAAGGAATAGAAAGCCTACACTTGTACATGACATTGGATATGTAACTTGTGTCATCAGCCAATTAGTGGTGATTGAGAGCAACTAAATAATCTTTGCATGTACATGGCACTGAGATCTGTCTGCAGAAAGGTCCGCACAGTGAGTGCTGTCAGTCTGAATGCATGCCTCCCACATGGCTTACACACAGACAGCTGTGTCAGATGCACTACAGACATGATGACAATTGTGTCTCCAGGGGCTGTTGTGATGTCATTGAGTGGGATAGACTGGCTGAAACCCATGTAAACACTGTGCTGAAGGCACATTATAATGGTTGAAAATATGAGGCAGACTTGTAAGCTATAACAACACCCACTGGAGGCCTCATCTGTATGGTGCACTCAGTGGAATCAGCATTCAGGAACATATATCCCAAGCAATGCAGCATTACATAGTGACCATACCCACCCAGCCAACCATGGGAGACCAGTCAGCATGATATGGGACCCACCATTCACACAGCAGCATGTCTGGGAGACATATGTGCATGTCATGGAGGAGCAGATGTGTGGTCTTGTTGGCAAAACAGAGAGTATGCATGCTCAGTAGCCACTGTGTGTGTGTGTCCTTGTGTTTGCTCTGTCTGTCTCCTGTAAGTATGATGTTACACCCATGTTATGGGCCATTATCCCTCTATACAGCCAGAGATGCAGAGGAACAGGGCCAGGACCTTTCAGGAAGACAGAGGGATGAGCACCTGTGGGCGTGCTAGTTGTGCCACCAGCACCCACAACCAGTGCTAGGTCTGTCCAAAGCCCAACTGCCCACAACAGCACCTCTGAGAAGAGAGGAGGAGGAGGAGGACAGCACAGACGAGAAGGAGAAGAGAGACAGTGACAAGGAGGAGGAGGAAGCAGAGACGTAGGAGGATGTACAGATGGAGGAGAAGGAAGAAGCACAGATGGAGGGGAGGAGGAGGAGGAGGAAGTGAGAGGGAGGATAAGCCACTGTTCCTTGTCAGCTATGGCCATGAAAGAGGAGCCTGTAGAAGAGCAGAGGGTGTCTGCATTGCCTCCTACCACCCCCAAAAAAGCTGATCTTGGATCCCCCACCATGCCATCCATCACCCTCATGGTTCAATACAGCTGCAGTTGGAGGCACTGTGGACACCCAGGTTCCCTGGCCCTACCATAGCCCAAAATTGGTGCAGCCAGTCCTGGGCCTGACCCCCTCACAAGCCCTTCTGCAAGAGCATGTGGCCATCATGGCAGGTTTAGTAGTGGAGGTGCGCCTCCTGAAGGAGACAGTATTGAAATTTGCAGAGGACATAGTCAGTGGCCTACAGGCCATTGCAGAGGCTCTGCATAACCACAGGGAGGCTCCCCTTGGCCTATAGGGCATGGGTGTGTAAACTGGAAATGTTTTGTGGGGTTGTATCAGAAGGCCTCATTAGGTATATGTGTACACTTCTGATGATGTGTTAATTTGATGTGCACTTGTAAATAAACGTTCTGGGATGGATTCTGACATGGACATCCCTGCCCTCTGTGTACCCAGTCAGAACCGGACACACAAAGTTATCCGGGATTCTGATCCCATGGGGCACATCTAATCTTGTGGGATCATAATCACATCCAGGGCTGTACATGTAGGCCATAACCCCTATTCAGGTCAACCTACATGTACAGGCCTTGCCTGGATAGCTCAGCCAGGGTTTTTCAATGGAGCCGCAGCACCATGGCATCAAGTTGTCATGTCACCATGGCTCCATTCAAAAGCCACGATCTCCAGTCTCCAGTAAAAACGCTGCATTCCCCACAGCCCGACCCATGATCTGGCCTCCCAAGGTCAGGTTCGGGTTGTGGGGAATGTCCTCTGCCCTCTGCTGCCTCTTTCCAAGCCCAGACCTGCCCATTCCTCATGACTAGGGGAACTTATTCCACCTCAGAGGGAATAAGTTCCCCGTTCAGGCTGTCAGCCCCAGAAGTACAGGGCCGACATTGGAATCAGTCCTGTATGTCTGGGGCTGATGACCACCCACTGCCCACCCCAAAGCCGCCCCCAATCCGCCCCTGATCAATCTCTTCCCTATCCCCGTCTAACTTCCCCATACAATGTGCGGGGAAGTTAGTCAGGGTCGGAAGGGGGCCCAAATAGTGGGTATGGACGTCCTAACAGGACATCCATCCCGCTATTCGTGCCTCAGAATGACCCCATCTGTGTTTGTACTTCACTGTGTCATCATTGTTGCCAGCAACAGAAGTGGATTGCTGCCACATAGGTGTCATGGTGTGTGGGGGGTGCTGGGTAGTTGTTGGGACCTGGGTCTGCACACATAGTATGTTGTACACAAAAGCCAAGATGGTGTATATGCCATGACTCACATGATGGAAAAGCTGGGGAAGGAAGAGTGTTGCAGCCATATGAGTGCATGAGAGCATGAGGCATAGGAACATAGGAAAAGCCATTCTGGGTCTAACCAGGGTCCATCAGACCCAGTATCCTGTCTCCAACAGTGGCCAAGCCAGGTCACAGGTACCTGGCAGCATCCAAGAAAGGCACACAGGTTCCACAATGTTAGTCCCAGTCCAAGCCCTGGAATTTCTGTGTCCCCTTAAAAAGTCGTTTAGGGACCCCTTCTCCAGGATATTATCCAAACTTGTTTGGCACCCAGCTATAGTACCAGCTTTTTGTATATCCTCTGTTAGTGACTAGCAGAGTTTCATAATGCATTGAGTAAGAACAATATTTTTTCTTAGTTGTCTTAAGTGGCCTACATTGTAGCTTCATTGCATCTCCTCTTGTCCCACAACATCTTGATGGCATAAACAACTGATCTACCAGTGCTCGGAAAGATCAGGACCATCCTAGTGCAGTAAGTAGGGCAAAGCAGGAAAGGGAGGAGGCAGGGGAAATGCATGATGCATGTGGTGGGACAAGAACAGTGCAAAGAGCCAGGAAGTAGCTGCAAAGTAAAAGGGCAAAAGGAATAGGGGTAAACTGGACCCACCACACAATAAAATGACAGTAAACACACAAACCAGGGCCCACACAGGAAGCAGGCAAACAGAAACACAATAGCCAACAGGAAAGCAAGGTGGTAATAAATGCAGAATGGACAAAAAGGGAAAGCACATATGGAAAGGAAATATGAACAGAGTGAAAAAAAGAACTACTGTGTGTAACAATGCAGCAACATGGCCCAATACTGTCAGCCAAAACACAGCACAGTGGAAACATAGATAGATGATGCTAGTAAAGAAAACATATGGCTGAACTAGGCTGACCCCCACTATCCATCAACACACCAGTCCCCTGAGAGAACCCTGTGTCCACCCCATGCCCCATGAAGTCTGATACTGTCCACAACGGCACCACTTCCAATGGGAAACTACCCCATGCAGCCACCACTATGTCTGCAAAGAAACATCCCTGCATATGACACCTGAGTATAACCCCTACCACCTCATCCAATGACACTGTGCAGCAGAGAATGCTGACTATCAAAGGAGGCACCCAACCTGTGCATACAAAGGTTGCATCACAGCACTGCCAACCTGCCATCCAGACAACATATACTGAAAAGATCCATAGGTCCATTTGCATATGGCCAAGACCCAGACCACCAACCACATTGGTATCCACCCTCTCTAGCATCCCCAACCTGTGAACATCTGTCTGGAGGGGTGGGCACCGAAAATGCACAGAAAATGACAATTGTGAATGCATGGAAGTCCTACAGCAGCCTTCAAAACTATCCATCCCCTCTGTGTCACTCCTGAAATTGTCTGTAAAAATTACAGAGGGAACCCCTGTTGCGAGCGGATCAACGACAATGAATAGAAGCCGTTGATCCGCTCGCAAGTGGTGTTCCCTCTGTAATTTTTAGAGACAATTTCATTTATATTGTATGTGCACCGGAACATAATTCTGTTGTCCCGGCAAGATCAGGAGTTCGCCCGTGTTGCACGGGATGCCATAGCGTGAGCCATAAACCCCTGAGGAAGTGTAATACGAAACACGGCCACTGTCGGGTTTGGCACGCTTGATCCGTGGAATAATAAAGTCTTGAATTACTGCCACGTCTCCTGACTGTTTCCTAGGTTGCCCACGTGGCAGAGTGCTGTTTTTTGGTGGTGGAGATGAGGACAGTATCTAAATTCAAAAAAGCATGGGACAAGCACAAAGAATCTCTAAAGGAAAAAAGGGGACCATTGTAGTGATTGATATGGAAGAACAGACTAGATAAGCCATGTGGTCGTTTTCTGTCATCATGTTTCTATGTTTCTGTGTTCAATGTATTTGTGAGTGATATTGCTGAAGAACTGAATGGCAGATGACATGAAAATTTGCAACAGAGTGGACTCCACTCCTTATGTTATCCACTCCCTCAGGGATCTACAAAACCTAGAAAAATGGTCTAATGCTTGACAGTTAAGATTTAATGTGAAGACTTGGGATGAAGAAATCCAAGGGAATTGTATGCGATAGGGGGTGAGAGATTGGTGTGCACGGACCAGGAGAAGGACTTCAGAGTGATTGTTTCTGAAGATTTCAACATGGCGAAACAATGTGATAAAGTGGTGTCCTGTGATATGTATGTCTGGCCTGCAAAGCTGGACCTACAGCTTGGAGATATAATACCTCTTTATTAGAGGACTCTAAGGGCCCGATATTGCATTGGGTAGGGCTAAGCGCCGTAGCCTCGTAGCCCTGCCTTCCAACCCCTTAACCCCAGATTTTCACTTCTGCGGTGATGGAAGTGAAAATCCAGGGTTCGCCTCATAGCCAGAAAGCCACCTAGCCTAACTGGGCAGCAGCGAATCACTGCTACCGAGTTAATGCCATTCCCCACTTCCACTCCACCTCAGAATGCCTTCAATATGCCCCAAATCTACTCAGATAGCATTGGGCCATGTAGGGGATTTAATTGGGGATTTTCAAAGGCACTAGCCATCTAGGTGCCTTTGAAAATCCCTGATTAAGGCATTTACATGGTTAACATAGGCTGTTAACCATGTAAATGCCTTTGAAAATCGGGTCCTAAGTCCTTAGTCAAAATTAAGGACTCTATTAAACAGTTTTTTCAAATCAATTTAACACAGTATGGAAGGCATGGAAGACATATCTTAGAGGAATCATTACAGTGTGTCAAGTTAGGGTACAGAAAGAGAGAAATATGCTCTTAGATGTTTTGGAAAAATAAATCCAAAAGAGTAAAAAGAGTTATTTGGAGACCCCCCACTTGGGTGAGATTTGATGACTTTAGAAATTAAAATTAGAATATCATCAATTCACCAGTCAGATGGTGGCAGATGAGATACTAATGAATAAATCCTCATACTGCATGAGTGGTGACAAATCTGTTTGGTTACTTGCTCGTGCATGTTGCTGATCAGAGATCCAAACTCCAAGCTACTTTAACAGATGCTCATATTGCTAACAAATTCAGAGAACTGAAAAACTCTATACTTTAGAATGTTTACCGTAGGCTCTCAATTATGAGGATTTTCTATTGTGTCTATCACATCTTTCAGAGGCTGACAGAGCTCATCTGGCTAAACCCCTTACTTATGCCAGAGAAAGCTTTGAAATCAATGTCTTTATGTAAGACTCCAGGCCCTGATGGGTGTTTGGTCACATTTTCTAGACGGTTTCTACTGGAGCTGGGTCCCTTTATGCTGAACTTATTTTCTTCATAAATGTCTTCTGGTACTAATGATGTTGCATTTGGTGAGGCTACGGTCATGGTCATTGTTGAACCAGGCAGAGATGATAGCAAGATTGAAAATTATTGTGCTATTTCACTATTAAATGTTGATTGTAATTTATATTCTAAAATATTTGTGCTGCTATTGTGGGAATTGCTGGATGGCATAATCCAGATGGACCAAGCAGGATTTATGAAAGATAGTTAGATTGGAGATAATGTATGTTTGCTTATGAATCTAATTGCTGCTGCTCAGAAAGATAATACAAAGTGCTATCTTATGCAGATGATACCTTGATTATTTTATCATCCCCAGAAGTGTCTCTACCTACATTCTTGACACTTGCTGCAAAATATGTCAAGCTTTCTGGATATAAAATCAGTCTCACTAAATCTGAGGTAGTGCCACTCAATTTTACTGTGTTCTGAATTGTTGCTTGGGAGTTACGGTCAAGTGGGCTCCTAAGGGATTTTAGATACCTAGGTTCATAGGGATCTTGATGTGGTTATGGATGGGAATATGGAAAAGATACTGAAGTCGGTTGAATCTCACACCTCTAAGTAGAGTTTGTTAACTCTGTTGTGGTGGGAGTATGAGGAAGCCATAAAAATGACACTTACACAACAAGTTAATTATGTTTTGTTGTTCCTTCCTGACCTTTGTCCTACCAATTTTTTTTGTCGTCTGGACAAACTAATCTCTAACTTCCTATGGAAAGGAAAAACCCCTTCTGATTTCCCTCAAGAAGCTAAGGGCCCCAAAAGAGCGACTTGCCAGACTTCTCACTGTAGCAGAAGGCTTATTTACTGAGATTTGGTTTATATTGGCTGTGTGAGGACAAGGAAACTCATCAAACCCGCGATGGCTAGAAATGGAAAAGGACCCAGTAGCATCTTTCTCCTTATCCTAAGTAAAAGGTATTTCACTTGTACATGTCATTTTTTCTGTACCTACTGTTTCTAGTAAAATAAAGGTTCTATTGGATCTTGATGGAAAATTGCCTAACTCATGGACACATAGGTCTCAATATTAAAAAGGCATCTACATGGCTTGCAGCCCAGTAAACCTATAAATGCTTTAAACAGGGATATTCAATGGCACATACACGGTTAGTGCCGTTAGATATCCCCGTCTATGTCCCCTACCAGGTTAGTGATCTGCGGCTAAAACTACACCAGTTTTTTGCTGGCCTAGTTTTACCTGCGGATGCTAGCCTAGTAATGGTACAATATCACCGCTACCCAGTTAGGCTCTGCTGTGGTGTCTGTTTTGCATTGAACCCAAATATTCAATGCCATCACTGTGGCATTGAATATCCGGGGTTAAGGGTCAGCAGGCAGGGCTATGTGCTGTAGCAGCACATAGCCTGCCCAGTTGAATTTCGTGCCCATAGTACTTTAGCGCCCCATGAGCAAATCCAAGATTTAAGATTGGTAAAAACAAAACAAAACAAAACATTGGCTGGTCTAGCTGGGGGACTAAGGGGATATGGAGTCTTGAGCAAATATTGCAAGAGGGCAAACTGCTTTTGTGGGAGCAGCTAGTCTCTAAATTTAGTTTGACTCCTACACCCTATTTCAGATGGCTTCAGCTTAAGCATTTTCTGCAGGTTGAGGTATATGGCTTATCTCAGCGAACCAATGTGGCTGATTTATTGCAGATTGCTAACAAGTTTTGTGTGATGGGTCATCTAGGCTCCTTATTGAATAAACCTCTATGTGACTTTGCCTACTTGGACCAGAAAGGGATTAACTCTTTATGGAATGTGAACTTGACTTGGTACAAGATGATGTGAATTGGTTGGATTTATGGAAACATGCCATTTGACCACTTGATGCTGCTGTACTAACAGTCCTTATTTTTCCTGACTCATCGATCACTCAACAATAATAAAATGCAGAAAGCTGGATTATTGGTTTCCAACTTATATTGGCACTGCCACAGGCAGCCAGGGACAGTAAAATACATGTTTTTTGAATGTTTATTAATATTCAGTTTTTGGCAGCTGGGCCATACCAAGCCATAAATGCCCCTGTGCAATCTGCACATGTGACGTGTCCCCCCCCCCCACGGATTGTTATTTACCTATGCCAGCATCTCCCCATCTTACCCCACACTTCCATGTTCATGCTGCACCACAATTTTTTGTGTGTCCTTGGCAGCAGTGGTGGTGGCGGCAGCAGCAGAGAGTATCTCTAACTGAGAAAAAGCACGAGTGTCTTTCCGAATCCACATTTGCATATTTGCCCAATCCCTTCCTCCTCTGCCATAGGTTCACGTCAGAGGAGGGAGGGACCAGGCCAGCATTTCAAATGAGTTGCAAAGACCCGCGTTTGGATGACTGGTCTGGTCTCTTCCTGCTCTGACAAGAGTCCACGTCAGAGGAGGGTGAGATCGGACAAACATACAAAGGCGGAGTCTGGAAGACCCATGTGCTTTTTCCTCAATTAGAGATACACTCTGCGGCTGTGACAGCCATCGACAAGGAGATATGAAAAGCGGCGGAAGTGGGGCAAGGGCAGCTGCAGGGGGAGACAAGGCTGGCAACCCCAAATTCGCCCCTATTTTGTTTGCACCCTGTGTGGCAGCACCACTCTGACAGGGCTAGGTATGGTGCTGTTTGGCTATACAGTATCTAAGATCTTTAATTGTGTTATTAAGTAAACGCATACGGATGTGGTCTTAAGGTTGGCAGTTGCATTTTGGGGCTTAGGTAAAAAAGAGCTCTACATATATCATATAAGTTTCACAATTGCCCTTCAAACAATTCTTCGGAATTGGAATGATGCTATGTTTCTTAATATCCACATAAACAAATTACAAAACACTCATAAAAGAGAATGAACAGTTTCCGCCCCACCCTGCCATATAAGTGGGTGACAATCAGCCAGACATAAGAACAAACTGAATGACAACCTCAGGGAGGCACAATAACATAAGCATCAAGAAGTTTCCATTTCAACTTGCTCTGTGGATTCTGCATAGTCTGAGCATTGTAGGTCAGTTTATATGTACGATATAGACAAAGCAGATGCCACCAGTGATGCCACTCGAACATTGAATTGTCCTTCCAATTATTAATCAACTTTAGTGCAATTCCATTCATGAAATCAAATAGAAATCTTTCTTTCTTAGCTAAGGAGAGTATACCTGCAAGAGATCCCAAAATCCCTATATGGAGAGTCAACTTTACGTTAAGCTGGAGGGCACCTTTAATCTTAGTCTATACTTTTGACCAAAAGAGCTGTATGTTTGGGCAATCAAAGAGCAGGTAGGAAAATGTATCAATGTGTGCCTTAGAAAACGAGTAGGAATCACCCTGATCAGGGGTGACTCAAGGCAATCTGCTGCCTGAGGCGAAGAATGAGATGGCATCCCCCCCACAGACCTTAGAGGGGGCGGGGCTTTTTCAGAAATCCAATCAGAGACTGAACCAAACCAAAAAGCAGATTAGATCATGTGGAGGGAATGCAAGATGTTTGCACACAGGGCCATAACAAGCTGAAATTGTGCCCTGTGTGACTTGAAGCTCGGGCGCAAGCTCCCCCTCTCCCCCATACCTCAGTCCAGCGCTGCCTGCTCTTTCTCTGCTGCTGCTGAGGGCACACTCAGATATCTGATTTAAAGGTTATGCAAGGAATGTAGGAAGGCTGAAGATTCCTAAAAACCTATATTCAACAGTTAAAGTTTATCAAAAAACAGACAATTGTAAAGTCGAAAGCCTTAGCTGAGTGTGTGTTCTCTTGAAGTTCTGATGAGCAGATTGGTCATCATCTTGATCATTTCAATTCGGCCACACCATGACAGATATAGGGGAGGCATTTAGTAGCCAGTGACTTTACCAAACTAAGACAGTCAGCAATGTTTTAAGCAACAGGATAAAATCAAAATAAACTTAAGTATCTCATATATCTCCACAAATAGGGGGGTGACCTGCATGGAGCGGCAGGTACACCTACTTTTGCAACCTTGCTGGGCAAACTAGATGGATTATACTGGTCTTTATCTGCCATCATATGCTATGTTATTATGTTAATAGTATCAACAAGAGTAGGGAAGAACCATACCCCAAGATATTTAAAAGAGGCACCTTCCCATTGAAACAGAAAAGGAGTTAGATTTGTCTTACTGTATTTGCTCAGACGAAACACTAACGATTTAGACCAGTTGGTTTTATACTGAGATAAGATGGAATACTGTTCTATAACTGATAACATGGCTGGAATGGAAGAAAGATCAACAAACAACAAAAAATCATCAGCTTAAGCAGAAAGTTTAACTTGATCCTCAAAGGGTTATGCCAACAATATCTGGTGTTTGCTGTAATAGAAGTGTTAAAGGCTCCAGAGCCAAATTAAATAGTAAAGAGGATAAGTGGTAGCTTTGACAGAAGCCCCTACTTAAAGAAAATACCCTTGATAAATTGGAGATTGCCCATATCTGCGCAGTGGGGTGAATAAATCGCACCTTAATCATGTTGACAAACCGCCTTCCTATTCCAAACCATTCCAGTGATTGAAATAGAAAAGACCATTCCAATCGATCAAATGCTTTTTCAGCATCTAATGATAGTCCCACCATGGTCAAGGCTGTCGTAAGAGACAGCTAAGATATTACATAATAATCAGGTATTATCCATGGTGGAGTGACCTGCAAAAAACCTACATTGGTCAAGATGTATTAAGGATGGGATTACCATAGAGTCTGGTGGCTAGGAGCTTCACATAAATTTTGTAAATCACATTTAGTAAAGAAATCGGATGGTAATTTTCTACTTTCTGTGAATCTCGCCTGGCTTCTCAGGCATGAGTATAGTGACTTTCACAAATGAGCCCACAGATGGAGAGTGCTGAAGCAGCCTGGAGTAAAATCCAAGTAACTTTGGGGCTAACTCAGAACTGAATGCCTTATAAAACTCTAAGGGGAATCTGTCTAGACCCGAAGCCTTACTAATGGGCATGTGTCTGATGATCTAAATAATTTCATTTAATTGGAGATCTTTGTCTAATACCACTTGCTGTTCAAATGATAGGGTAGAAAGAGTCAAATGACCCAGCAATCGATCAAACTCCCCCTGTTCTCCTGCTGTCTCAGAAGAGTAAAACTGCTCATAGAAGTCACAGAATCATTCTAAAATTGTTGAGTCCTTTGTTAATAAAGTATTGTCTTTGTCTAGTAAACCAACAGCACGAGTATTAGCCTTCTGGGATTTTAAGGAATTTGCCAACAATCATCCTACTTTATTGTTCTGGGAAAAATATTGACTTTGCTGAGAAAATATTATCTGACCAGCTTCTTTGTTTAGGATCATATTGTATCTATATCTAAGTTTCTGCAAATGTAGGATTAGAACCTTGGCGCAAGACACATTCATTAGTTTTAATCTCCTGATCCAAATCTAGCAAAATGTACTTCCATTTCTTAGCTACCCCAATGGTATAACTAGTAATTGTTACTATCATGTTCACCTTAAAAGCTTCCCACCATACCCACTGAGGAGTATCCACTGGCAAATTGAACTCAAACTAAGTGGAAATGGACTTTTGGACAGTGGCAAGAAAATGTTTGTCTCCAAGCAACGATTTGTTCAACCTCCAAAAGGATTGAGCTGGATGTATTTGAGGAGTTTGCAAACAGAGTGAGATCACTGCATGATCAGAAAAAGAGATACTGTGAATATCAGTGGCATTAAACCAAGGCACCAGACATTTGGAGATTTAAAAAAATCCAGCCTAGAATGAGAGTTATGTGGGAGAGAATAAAAACTATAATACTTTTCTTTGGGATGTTGGAGTCTCCATGAGACAACCAACCCAGGATACAATTTAAGTTGCTTGCATAACTTCATGTTTAAATTGTTCCATGTAAACTGTTCCTTTTTGTTCCATATGAACCATTTTGCCTGGTAGAAAAAATGGTATATTAAAAGCATGTAAACTAGTTAAATCCTTCATCGTGGCATGGACTACCTGAAGAGCTTCCTGTACTCATTGAACTCCATTGGCTCCCCATTACTGCCCGCATCTTATACAAAATACTAGTAACCACGTACAAGCTCATTCACAACGTAGCCCCGTCATACCTCAACAATCTAATCACCATCCAGGCATCCAATAGAAGCAGAAGAACCATAACTCAAAACACCCTCAACGTCCCAAAAAGCATAAGAAAGGTCAAAGCGGAGACAAGCCGCAGGGCCTTCTCGTATACTGCACCATTACTCTGGAATCAGCTGCCCCACGACATACGACAAATAGGTGACCTAAAAGAATTTAGAAAAAATCTCAAGACACACCTTTTTCAGTCCCATTTCAGGCTGAGTTAACCAAAACCAGTCTGTTAATTCTATATATGTATATAGACTGAACTAACCAGAAACCAGATCTGACATATTGTATATATGTATATACGGAGCACACCCCCACCCACGCATCCTAATGTATATATAGGTAAGCAAACCCGCACACACTAATTCAAATGTAAATCAAATGACTCTGTGTTTGTGTTGTTTCTAATCAAATCCTTAACCAATCTTAATGTAAATCATACAAATTACTGCACTGTGCAGTCCAACCTGATCTGTAAAGTTAACCGCTGCTGATCGTAGGAAGCAGCGGTATACAAGTGTCTACTAAATAAATAAATAAATAAATGTGATGTTGCAGCACCATGAATGCACCCGATGTGAACTTGGCTTTCAGGGGTTCTAGGCACAAATCCTTCTTGGGCCTCTATCCTCTTCCAAAGCCTTTCTGACATCATACTCTGGTCTGCCCCAGAGTCTAACAAAGCATTTATGGTAATTCCTTGCACATCAACCATCAAAAGAAATCCTTCTTTGGGCTGTTTTAAATCCAGACCCATTAAGCTAGTGTGTGACTGGCATCTCTTCTCTAAATGTCCCCAGCTTCCACACTTGAAACATTTCTTTTCACTCCCCTGTGTCATCTGGTTTGATACAGTACATTTATTTTCAGAAATATTTTTAACTATTTTCTTTTCTGATACAGCACAACTTGCTTCAGCATCAATCTTCAGAGGGCCACCCATTCTACGGCAAGCCTGCGTGGCTCCCAAGAATCTCTCTGCTAGCATGGTTGCCTCTCCAAGATTTTGGCAATTTTGCTGTATAAGGAAAGTGTGCAAATCTTTAGACACCCCAGACATAAATTGTTCAAGCATTATAATATCTAATAATATTTCTACCGTCTTTTGCTCAGGCTCCAACCATTTTACAGCTAAACCTCTGATTCTCTGACTCAGAGCCCTGGGTGTTTCACCCACTCTCAATGTAGTAGCTCTAAACATTTGCCTATACTCTGAAATAGACAACCCTAGGCGATCTCTAATAGCAGCCTTTACATCCTTATAATTCAAAGCCTGGGCTGCTGGCATTGCTCTGTAAGCTGCTAGTGCCTCTCCAGTTAATGAGGCTGCCAGCCTTACTGCCCACTGGGTCTCTGGCCATGCTAATGCTTGTGCCACTCTTTCAAAAGACTCTAGAAAATCATCAACATTATCATCTGGAGTTAGCTTCCCAAAACTAAATGCCCCAATCCTTTGATTGAGTCCCACACTGTCCACATGTGGTATACCAGTATTCACTGCTGGTCTTGCATCTGTTCCACTTTGGTTCTTCAGCTCAACTAGGGCTTGCACCAGATCAAGCACTGGCCTCTGCTGTTCCATTAAGGCTTTCATAGCAGTGTCCTGAGCCTGCTGTGCTAGCTCCTGTTGCCTGCTGAACTGGGCTGCCATCCACTGAGGAAGTTCCTTTGGATCCATCTTGATCCCTGCAAGAAACAAAGAAAAAAAACAAAACAAAGTGCACCACCTTCCAAACAGGTGTGGGTTTTTTTTCTACTTTTTTTTTTTTTCAATTACCCCTGTGCTTACTCCCATCCATCACTAGACATGCCCAGGTACTTATTACCTTGTCTCAGTGATGAATCCAGCTCTGCACAGGGTCTTTTCCTCCTGAGACATCCACTTCTCCTCCAAAGTGCAGTTGAGGGAAAATCTTTTTTTTTTCCAGCTTTAAACTTGAACTTTAGTTGTAATCCTCAGCAAGTAAATCCCTTTTGTACAAAAGCAATCCGAAAAACTACGCCATTTGTCAGACGGCTGCCTGGGTGAGAATCTTCACAGTCTTTGCAAGTGCATATCTCTATATGATTTGCAAGGTATTGTGGGCAATGTAGTTCATTCACACCAGACACAGCTGCTGACAATAATTTAGTTGTGCTCTTGGGTAAAGCCAATAAGATATGTATTTATGGGGTTATTTCTCCCAACACAGATATCCTTGGTAGCACATAAATTAGGTTACTTGCTTTCAGTGTTAACTTGGAAAAACAAAGTCAAAATCAGGAAAACAACAAATGAAAAGCTACAAAGCAAGAAACAAACTGTTCTTTTCAGGTTAATTTCTGATTACTTCCCACATAAATTCATAAATGATTCTCTCCTAGCTCGCAAGCAATTAGGTAAGGCTTAATTGCTAGCAGTCACCAGCTGAAACCCCTTAGCTGGCTTGCCTTCCACTGTGTGGGTCAAATCTTGCTTCAGGAGCTTTTCTGAGTAGATTAAAGAACAAATTTGTATTTCTTTGTGATGGTTGCTGTACTTTATAACAGAAAGTTACCAACGGAGTTTAGATAGAGAGCAGTCCATATAAACAGGATCCTCATCTGCTATTATTCCCCCTTGTTCAACAAGCATGGGTTCAATATCATGGATTGGCACAGATGAATCTCTCAATGGAGCATTTTCAGGAGAATACTTGTTTCCCTGCTGTCTTTCAAGGTTATAGCTAGGGCATAGATCAGTGTTCATACCTGAGCTTCCATTGCTGCTAGAGTTCCTCTCTATATAGCCTGGCCAGTATGTAGTCCAGTTCTTATGTCCAGCCTTCCAATCCAGATCCCTGGACACTGGATCTCTCTTCACATACCTTCTGGCACAGGTCTGAGGGTCCCTTCCACGTGCAGCTGTCTCCCTCACAGGTAGCCTCTGGTGATTCCTAGCTCTGCAGCACCATTCCTCTGGCTTTCCCCAGTCCAATGGTGTATGCTGGCCCTTGGAATACCTCCCAGTATACGTACTGCTTTGGACTCTTCTAGACCTCTCAAAGGCTTTTCTCCTCTTTCTTCCAGAGGGTTTCCTTGCCTCTCTGTCTGTCCGGTTTGGCTTCTGCTTCTGATGATCCTTCAGATGAAACTGATGATCATACTCAAGCTGATTCTCTGGATACTGAGGACAATTCTCTGGATATCCAAGGTGATCATGAAGATGGTCATCTGTAGAATAAACTCTACTCTTATTCTGCTTAGATGAGTGTTCCTCCCTAACACAGCGCAGCTGTGCTGAATCAGGCCTTGCCCTTTGAGATGAGTGTTCCATCCTAGCACAGCGCAGCTGTGCTGAATCAAGCCCTGCCCTTTGCAATGAGTGCTTGGGGATTACCTCATAGCCCTTTTGATTGAACACACGTTTTCTCACTTCAGCTCCTCTCATGGCTGTTGGAAACCTGGTGCATTCTGGGACTGGTAGTCTTTTATGGCAAAATTCTGTTTTCTCATTTCTACCAGCACTGACAGGTTGCTTGTTCAGAGACACTTCACCTTTTCTATAGCCCCTTCCTGAGCTATGATAAGCTTCCTTATCACAAACCGCAGATGAGGGTGTCACATGGATATGGTCATGTCCATGCCCATGTCACTCAGGCATTTCACAGCTCCACCCCATGTGCATCAGCATTCGTGTACAGAGACCCAACAGGAAATGTCTATGAGACAAACAGTAAATCATTAAAATGTAAAGGCTGATGTCATTCACAAAAGACCAAAGGTGCAACCTACTGTGTGTTTGCAACAAGTGTATCTTTGGGATCCCCTGAGGTTCTCAAAGGCCACAACACGTCACAGTGAAGGGAAAAGATGTCATCAAAATATGTAGAGTCACCATGTCCCCATGTCCAGCCACTGTTGATGCATGTCCACATTATGGTGATATCTGTGATACAAAAATGCTGTTGTGCAGTGGTCTGTCAGCACACAAGAGATAGGTCAGCTCACAACACACAACACGTGCCCATAATGGAGTGGAGGAGTGGCCTAGTGGTTGGGGCAAGGTACTTCAGTCCAGAAAGTCAGGGGTTCAAATCCCACTAGAGGACAGCAACCTTGGGCCGGAAGGACTGTGGTTTCTAGTCACACAGGTGCTCCTTGTGGTCTTGGGCAAGCCACTTAACCCTCCATAGCCCATGTTACCTGTAAAATAGTTATCTCCAAGTTATAATGCCCTGTTCAATGTAATTTCAGTTTGTTCAATGTAAACTGCACTGATGCAGAATAGCACGGTATATAAGGGAATATAAATAAATAAATAAAAATGTCCACAAGGTAAACAGCAGTAAGGTAGAGATAGCACAGTCACCACCACTCCTCAGGTGTACAGACCCCTCACACCACATGATAATGCAAAATGCCTACATGCTGTATCATCACACATCCAACCCAAAAACACACACCCATACAGTATGCTAAGGTGAGCGTGCCAGCAGTAGCATATGGCCTGTATGTGCACAATTGGAGATTAGTAGAGATAAAGGCCTGTTAAATGCAATGATACCCTGCTGTTGGCTGATGCTACAATGTCAGGTAAGGGTGTACGTGCATTCCACCACCCAAACACCTAGGACCTGCACACACACGCAGCTCTGTTGGACGTGTCCCAGAGACAGTGTTGGAGAAGACAAACTGGCCAGGAACACATGTGGATATGTGTGCCAACAGCAACATATGGGGTATGGGGGTGCAGGGAAAAGAGGTGAACAACAACATATGTACAATATGACAGATCACTGCAGACATGTGCTCCCCCTGACTGTCGTCACAGACAAAGTAGCTGTAGGTCCACCTACCCCAGACTAAGGCATGTTGGATGAAGTACAATCACCTGCCAATGCACCACAGCACCAGGAGGGTCACCAAGTATGTCCTGTGGATTGAGAAACACAAGAGAAACATACATATGTCATGTTGGAGCTGTGCAACACACACTGCACCTTCACGTCCTCAGCTCGCAGACTCCCCAAGATCCTTAACAGACTGACTGTTCCCCATCACACTGTACAGATTTGTTTCATGTTAAAGTTATCACTGAAGTGTGTGTGGCAAACAACAAGGGTCCGTACTCTGTCTGTCCCCTTCCTCACCCCTCTGTTGCTGTAAAAAATGTGGAACAGAACTATCTCCTCGCTAACGTGTCCCTGCTTGGCTCTAAGCTTGCAGTACTATCCTGTGTCTCCCATATCACTCCCAATGCCCCTTCAGTGTGTGTTCTGGTGTCTCAATGTCATCTGCTACACTGCTGTCAGTTCCTGTAACACAGGGAAATATGCAGGGGCTTCATCCTTATCCTCTGTCCATATACATTTCCTTGGTATGTATATCTCATACCTTGACTTACATTAACAGCTGTGTGCTGATGAGTTGCAAATATCTCTCTCCACGCCTGAGTTATGTCTGCCAAACCACACCCCGATGTCTGGTTGCCACCTGACATTGATGGCTGCATGTCATCCCACTGTGTGAAATTGATAATGGCAAAGCATGGATATCCTATATGTGCACCTAACCCCCCCCCCCCCCACCCCCTCCCATCAGAGCATCTTTGTGTGTGTGGCCAAAACTCCCTTTCTGTAGGGTCCACAATGTAGGTGTTGTCTTGGACTGCACTCTCCTCCTCTACACACATACCCAACTTGTAGTTGAGGCTTGTGGTTTATGTCTAGTTGTAATCAGCTATATCTCCCCAGTCCTCCCTGAAAACACAACTAAAACCCAAATCCCCCCCCCCTCCCAATCAGCTCCTGGCTTGCCTACTGTAACCTACACCTTGCTGATCTGGCCTTGAATCATCTCTACCTGAAAATATGCAACACTGCACTGCATGGCTATTCTACAGTCACACACATAATGGCACTAATAATCCCCCTGTCAGGACACCTCACAGGTTCCCTATCCATTTCCACATCCATGTCAAGGCTATGTGCTAACCTATACATACAGGCACACTGTGGTGTTGCAGTAACTTCCCTTACTGATTTCATATACCAATAATCCAACTACTACTCAGCATATATATAGTGCTACGTATCACATGTAGCGCTATACAGAAACAACTAACACACAGTCCCTGATCATCAGAGCATACCAACCAATCAATCAGCTCAAATTAAAAAATGTGAAACACACACATCTAGGCAAATGGTCCCATCTGCGGTCTGCTCTCCTACTGCTTACCCCATACTACACGCCTTTCACTTTGCTGCACCCAAAACCTCAAACTAACTACCTGTGGCTGTACAGAAGCCCCTATCACAATCAGCCACAAATCAGGTATGACAGTTTAACACCTCCCACAAGCCTACTACTCCCAACACACATAATCCACCACCACCCTCTGTTGTGCCCTGCTCACATCTTCTGTGTTTCAGTCATGACTAGATTGTAAGGTGGGATGGCCAGGCAGTGTCTGTTACATGTCAGTGCAGTGCTGCATCTTACTGCTATTGGGATACAAATGTTCACCAGTAGTAGTAGTACATACATATCTAAACAAATGTATGTGGCAACATATGCAGTACTTACATGAGAAGAGCACCTCAATCATCTGCCGAATGACTGCTGTGCCCTCACGTGTGTCACCACGGGCACGTACAGGAGGGCATGTAGAATCATCCTCCAGATCCTCATTAATTTGGACAGGGATATGGTGCTTGAGAGCAATGTTGTGCAGGATGCAACAGGCTATAATTATCTCTGCCACGGTTTGTGGTTTGTATTGTAAGACCCTGCCTGTCCTATCGAGACACCTGAAGCGACTCTTTAAAACGTCAAAGGTGCACTCTATGACGGAGCGGCTGGAGGCATGGGCCTCATTGTAACTCCTCTCTGCACGTGTCCGTGGTTGACGCACAGGGGTCAGCAACCAGGGGTGACACCCATATCCTGCATCACCTGCAGAAAGAAATGTGGAACGTTAAAGCAGGAGCTAATGTCCACTCAAATGGACACAAGTATGTACATGCAAACCAAATGCACAAAACATCCTGACAGAAACAAATGACAGCACATAATGGGACACCACACTATAAGAACATAAGATATGCCATATTGGGTCAGACCAAGGTCCATCAAGCCCAGTATTCTGTTTCCAACAGTGGCCAATCTAGGTCACATGTACCTAGCAGTTTCCCCAAGAGACACAAGTTCCACAATGCTTGTACTGGGTCAAGTATTGATATCTTCGGTCACTTCTTAATAATGGTTTATGGACCTTTCCTCCAGGAACTTGTCCAAACCTTTTTAAACCCAGCTACACTAACAGCCTTTACTACATCCTCCGGTAACAAATTCCAGAGTTTGATTACACGTTGAGTGAAAAAATATTTTCTTTTATTACTCTTAAATAGTTTACCCTGTAGCTTCATTGCATGTCCCCTAGTCTTTCTATATTCTGATAAGGTAAACAATCGATCTACGTTTACCCGTTCCACTCCGTTCATTAATTTATAGACTTCTATCATATCTCCCCTCAGCCGTCTCTTTTCCAGGTTAAAGAGCCCTAACCTTTTTAGCCTTTCCTCATAGGAGTATCCTTCCATCCCCTTTACCATTTTGGTGGCTCTTCTCTGTACCTTTTCTAAAATCGCTATATCCTTTTTAAGATACGGCGACCAGAATTGCACACAATATTCAAGGTGCGGTCTCACCATGGAATGATATAGAGGCATTATAATATCTTTTGTTTTATTTTCCATTCCTTTCCTTATCATACCTAGCATTCTATTTGCTCTCTTGGCCGCCGCTGCACACTGGGCCGAGGGTTTTAACATGGTATCCACAATGATGCCTAAATCTTTTTCCTGGGTGGTGGTTCCTAATGTGGAACCTTGCATCGTGTAACCATAGTTTGGGTTGTTCTTCCCTAGGTGCATAACCTTGCACTTGTCCACATTAAATTTCATCTGCCATTTTGATGCCCAGTCTTCCAATTTATCAAGATCCTCTTGCAATTTTTCACAATCCTCTTGAGTTTTAACAACTTTAAATAGTTTTGTGTCATCTGCAAATTTGATAACCTCACTCGTTATTCCACTTTCCAGGTCATTTATGAATATGTCAAAAAGCAGCGGACCCAGCACAGATCCCTGGGGTACACCACTATGCATCAGTGTGTGAAGTTATGACACACAAAACAAGGGGTAGGTGTACAGATTGCAATCAACATAATCTGTAACCACGATACAAATGCTAGCATCCATGCTACCATCATCACAAAGCACCATAGCAAGGTAGAGCTGGCGGGCACCCCCCCCCCCCCCAACATTAGAACACACACAGACAGATGAAACACACACACAACTAGGGATACACCTCAAAGACAGACATGTGCACATACGGCTAGTCACAGGATCACCATGTGCATGTCAGAGATGAGATATACACATCCAGCAGTATAGTCCTCATACTGTCCTGCCTCAAATTGTGTGAAGAGTGCCGAGTGATGCAGGATATAGGAGTCATGGGTGGACCCTGCAAACCTAGGGACCACATTCAGAATATGCATATTTGCATCACATACAACCTGAACATTCAGGGAATGGTAGTGTTTTGCAGTTGCGGAACACTACCTCCCTGTCTCTGGGCGAGACCAGGGCAACATGTGTGCAATCAATAGCTCCCATCATGTGTGGTATCCTGGCAAACACCTCAAAGGCCTGGTTCAGGGTCCGCCACTGTTGCCTAGTGTTGGGAATGGCAATGTAATTCCCCACCCGGCTGATCATGACACGCAGTACCTGATGGAAACAGCATGAGAAGGTTGGGTGGCTCATGCCACCCACTGCGGCCACAGATGACTGGAAACAGCCAGAGGCAAAGAAATGTAGGGCACCCAGGAGCTTGACCAAATCCGGTATGGCATGTGACTGACCAGTCAGGGGCTCGAGGTCAGGTCTTAGATCCTCATAGAGCTTCCTAATAGCCCCCATGATCAGGCGGTAGAGGGAGATGACCTGGTCCTCACGTATGCCCTGGAACTGGGCCCTGGGCCTGTAGAGGTGAGTCTGGTGAGCCTGCAACTCTGCACGCCTCCTGCGCCGTGCCGGCACAGCCCCTGCCTGGCCTGCCCCCACAGCTGCAGGTCTGTGTTGCAGCGGGACTAAACCCATGCCCTGTGCCTCAGCCCCATGGACACCATCTCCCCCGTCAGGCAACCGCAGCCCCTGATAACCTCCCACTGCACATGCAGCAACCACAAAGACCGCCATAAACTCCACCCCCAACTCCTCAAACTCACTCAAACTCACTCACCTCACTCACCAGTCACCACCCAGCAACACAACTCCACCAGCACTCACCAACCCAGCCACTCTCCACACCAAACCTGCCTCTGACACTTCCCTTGCTTCACCAACAACCAACACCAAACGCCTCGTCTCCCTCCCCAAACAAACCCCTCAGTGTGTACCATGTGTGCATGTGTATTTATGTGTTTTTTTACGTGTGCATGTCCTTGTGTGCGTTGCGCATTACGCAGCAGCGTGAGCATGGAGGCTGTGCGCATTGCACACATGCAGGGGTGATGCAGAAGGTGCGTGCACAGGGACACCACATTGCACAGGCGTTTCGTGTGTGAGCATGAGAGGTGCACATGTGCTGCATGCCGTTACGCACATGCGGCTGGCCTTACGTCACATGCATGGACTGGCACTCGTCACATGGGTCCCGGGCACACACCTTCCGCATCACCCCTATGCGTGCGCAACACATGCAGCCTCCACGCTCACGCCGCGCGCACAAGGATGCGCACACGTAAAAAACCACATAAATACACATGCAGACATGTTACACGCTGAGGGGTTTGTGAAGGCAACGGAGAAAGAAGGCGAGTTATAGAGCAGATGAGTGTGAGATCAGGATTATAGCAGGTGAGGAGAGGTGTGTTGCAGAGCAGGTGAGAGAGAGTGAGAGGAGGGGAGGCTAGGAGCAGGAGAGAGAAACAGGAGGTGATCTGAGGAGCAGACACAAGGGAGAGGAGGGGAGGTGAGGTGAAGTGCAGGCATGAGGTGGAGCAGAGGAGCGGAGGGGCAGGGGAGGGGGGAGTAGGCAAAGAACAGGAGGGGTGAAGATGTGTGACAGAGAGGGAGAGGGCACAGAGGGCAGTGAAATGGAGAGGCAGGACATGGCAGGGGGGGGGTAGGAGGGTGAGACACATGTTCAGCGGGACCCAGAGCCGCCAGGGAGAGGTGGGCCTGTGGTGGTGGCTGCAGGCCCATCGTGTGTGTCGCAGCCCATCCAGAGGCCACCCAGCGCCAAATGTAGGCATATACCTGTGCCAGCCAAGGACCGGAGGAGGGCTGTTAGATTCAGCCAGCAGGAAAACAACATCCTGCTGGCCAGTGTTTTGGAGCGATATGAGGTTCTCTATGGCCGGCTGAGCACCAGCACCACTGTGGGCACACGGATACACGTGTGGGAGGAGATCCAGGAGGCTGTAGCCCAGGCAGGGGGGGCCAACCAGGGACCTGGATAGCCTTAGGAAAAGGTTTAATGATATTAAGCGTGGTGTCCGTGCACACATGGTGGTGGAGAGGCGACATGCCACGGGCACCGGAGGGGGTGGTCCCTTTGCCCCAACCTTGACACCCCTGGAGCAGGAACTTGCAGACCGTCTTGGACCCATCTACCTGTGTGGACTGCCTGAAGTGCTGGACACTGCCCATCCACAGGCAGGTAGGTAAGAGATATGTTACACATGTACAACTCACGGCCCAGTATATGCCAGCCATGGATGGGAAGGTGGGGGCCTATGTCCTGAGAACACGTGTGCCCTAACACAGGCAACTGGGGTCCACATATCCAGCAAAACATGGCTGTGTAGGTACAGAGTGGGTGTGACAGGTACCTGGGGCTGCTTGCACAACAGCCACAGTCTTGGACGTTGTAGAGCACTGCACAGGTGTACAGAACTTGGTGGGGGGGTAGTCCGCCAGCCAGACGGAGTGCCACCCCCCCTTGACTATGCATGAGTGGGCCGAATGACCGTACATACAGGGGGACACAGCACCCTCCACCCCATGAACCCAGCATATGCAGCAGCTATTCGTACATGGAATATAGGTCACACAGAACAGCATACATCTGCAGCCAGGCACACACCACTATATGACAGGGGGACACAGACAGGAGGGACATACAACTATGCCAGAAAACATTGACCTGGGGGGACCCACACATACCACCTATAACAGCTATGGTGTGTGTATGAGATTACCTGTCCAAAGGCATATCCCAGACCAGTGACAGAGGAAAGGCTATCACACTGTGATAGCAAGGTAGATGCAAACAAACCCCAACGACCACATCACACAGATGTCCAACGCATCACACTCTGTCATTGTCCAACATACAGTGTGGATCCCCCACCCACCCTCACAAGACATTGGGGTGCAGATTGCCACAGCCGTACCAACTGCACCTAGCCAAGACCCCACACCACCTGGGGCCATCATCTATACAGGTACTACAGTACCACAGACACATTCCCATGACCCCCACCCATGGTACAACCACATGCCCAGCATCACTCCACCCATCCCCTGAAATAACCCACCACACACACCGAGTATGTGATAGCTGTCCACACACACTGCACAGTAGCTACCAAAGCGGCAGACCCCACACATGTCTGGCTTACCTGGACGAATGCTGCAACACCTGCCATCCATACCACTCAGGCCAATGCATACACATCGCTCACACATACTATGACAGGTCACAATCCCACTCAGTGCTCACACACGCACCCTGGCCACATGTAACGCTGAGCCCACATCCAAAGTCACACGCACAGTGCATACCTAGTGCTGCAAATAGTGGGGCACCAGTCTCAGCCCCATTCCCCCCAACATAAAAGCAAATGTGACACAGCTCCACCAGTGCGAGAGGCCACCCCTCCCCACCATCAGGTACAGCAAACTGTATGCACATGTGCTGTCCCCATTGTAGGTACAGGAACAGCAGGTGCAGGCATACACCACATTGCTGTTGGCGGGGATGTACTACACAGGTGTAGATATCTGACCTGCGCTAACTCATCCTTGCTGTGTACCCTTTTCTAACACCCAGATGACATCCAGGCCATGGAGGCATATGAGGAGGGGAATATGCCGGTGCCAGAGGATGCCAAGGGGCCAGAGGCCGGCGAGTCCGGGGTCTTGGACAGCACTGGTGGTGAGACCCCAGGAAACATTGTGCTGCCTGAGGCAGAGGACAGGACAGTGGATGCCAAAGCACAAGTGGGGGCCAGTAGCAGCAGCACACGGGTTGTGGAGGATGCAGAGTCAGAGGGGAGTCACCACACAATGCAGGTGCCGGGGACATCACACACCCAACACACCAGCATGGTGTCACCCTCACGGTGGCCAGCCCAACGCCTAGGGCGCTGAGACTTGGTCTGACTGTGGTGTTCCTGCCTCAGAGAGCTTGTGCTTGCTTTAACTTTGCAAGGCCTTCTGGGAATGTAAGTCCCTTTACCCTTTGAGCACAGATGAGTTGCAGTCGAGTGGTTTCAGGCAATGACAAGAATTTATTTTCCCCTTTCCGGCGGATTAAATGCAAGTGAATAACCCAAGACAAAACATGCCATACAATTGGCTTGAGGAAATTATACATAAACTCAGGTAAGTTAGCCTTGTCAGCTTCAGGCTTTAAACGTGAAGTGCTTAATACCAAAAAAATCACAACAGCTTCAATTAGCAAAGAAAATGTTCCCTTTTCTTCTGCTGCTTTTACCATCTCTCACAGACACTGTTCAGCATAGGGAATTCACATGGTCAGCCAAAGATAATGTACAGTCCATCCGATCATCCACTATTTCATTATTGACAGAATCTATCTGCATTTCTTCAGTATCAGGAATAACAGGGTGTGTCAGTAAACTGCTATCCTGCTCCTTGAAGCAAACGGTTTCTCTGACCTCACGTGGTTTCTCTCTGTAACACTCTCCTGAGCAGGGTTGTAAACTACCATATGTGCTGTAGTTTTTGTTCAGGGAGTTTGCTACTTTCTGGTAACTATAGGGAACTGCTTTATAGCTAGGTTCAAACTTATATGAATTATTAAGCCTACCTTTTGGCTTTGAAAGGGAAGGAACTCTCCACTCTGCAGGGTTAGACTGGTTCTCAAACACAGCTGGTGTTTGCTTGCCTCTCAGCCTATTAACTTTCCCCTCAGATGTACCGGTATTCTCCAACCAGCCTGTCTCTCTCCTCAGAGCGTGTGAGCTTTGCCAAGCCTGCCTCTCAGGAAGATTCTTCTCTCTCCTGCCTTTACCAGACAACCCCTGTCCTGGGTTGCTTCCTTCTGGCCTCAGGAATATGGCTCCCTTGGTTCTCACTCCTCTTTGACTCCTTCTAGTCAGTGTGCTCCTTTGCTGGCTTCCTTTCTCGTCCTGGTTCTGACTCCAGTTCCCCCTCTGGCTCTGCATCTGCTTCGGGCTCTGCATCGGGCTCTGCACCTCATTCTGCCTGGTACAAGCTAATGACCACTTTTTATCATTGTAACTCTCAGGGCTTAGCTGTGCCCTGCCCTGAAACAGGTGAACCTCATTACTCCTGAGCTAGGGAATACGTCACTGCAGGGGCGTGTCTTTGTAGCTCGTGACTCTCTTTGTTAACTTCTTCTTTGCAAACACTGAGCCATGTGCTCAGACTGCCTGTCAGTTTCTGAAAGCAAATCCTCATCTTGCCCTATCTTTATAGGCTCAGAAGGGACTTCTTCATGACAATGGATATCATCCTTGCAGAGCTGCGGGCTCATACTGCCTCAGCAAAGCACGATGCGGAAGGTGGGTAACAGAATACACAACAAGCCCCCTGGGGGTTGACATAACATCCACAATGACATTCCATGTGCCCCCTAATATTATGACATCATAGCACATAGTTCTGTATTTGTAGTGGGGGGTGTGCCATGTGCACTCCCCCCCCCCTTGTAGCATGTGCCATCTGGTGTCATCATGCTAATGAGCTCATACATCCACCTACTATTCACCACAAAATACCCCATGGAGACATACAGTGGTACACACCTACCCCAGATCACCTATACAGTTTACCCGCCGGACCCCTCTCCCTGGGTAGTGGTATGTAGCAAAGATAGTCAGGGTACTCAGCACTGTGCATCAGGTTTAGAGTGAACATTGCCCCCAGATATCTATCTGTGTGCCATGAATCCCCACATTATCCAACCTATCCCATACGACCAGTGTGAAGATACAGCAGTGACACACTGAAGTGCAACACAGTACCATGTGTCATATCTGTGATCTCCATGACCCCCAGCAGGATCATTTCCTGGCCTGTGGATGGATCATGGGACACACAGATGTAAACATGCATACATGATTTGTCTGCGGACTGGTCTGTTGGGATATGTGTATGAGTCACGGTGGAGGGGGTGCAACACATGTCTCACATGTCACCTTGTGTCTCACCCACAGCCACTCACCAGGTTATGATGGGCATTCAGGATGAGATGAGCCAGATGCATGCCACAGCTGCGGTGATGGCAGCGGCGCTACTGTGGATTGCAGATGCTCAAGAGGCCATGGCTGTGCATTCCAGCAGCCAGCCCCAGCCCCAGAGGCAGCACCAGCGGAACCAGAACAACGGCGTTGTTTGGGCCATGGTCGCGGTGGACATGGGCGGCCACACAGGTCTTGATTGTGGGGAACAGGTCACTGTGTGCCAATAAAGATGACTAAACCTGATTATACCTATGTGCCCATTTCCAGTGTTTGCCACTGTACTCCCCTGAGTACCCTGTCCCCAATATTGTCACCATTGTCACATGTGCCTCCCCATTTCCCTTAGGGGTGTGGTATATGCACTACCAGCAATCAGCACACAGACCTTATACCATGCCCTGTGTGCCATGAACCATGCCATGTGTGCACCCTTCTACCTATGTGTGGAGGTATACCCTACCTCTCCTGTTAAGCAGTAATATGATTATGGTGGTACATGCATGTTTTACGGATCGGTCACTCTCTCACACCCCATATCCTCTCCATTGCACCACCCACATGTGTGCCATTCCTTCTGACCCACACCAGGACCTACGTGGCTGTTTAGCTGTAGATGTTTGTGTAAGACACAGGCAGACATAGGTAACTAGCTACAGTCAGTTGTTCACTCTCCCTCTGCGCCTGTAGTGAGCCGCTGCTCCCCCTCCAGACCAACATCCACCTGTCTTGGCCTCACCAGCTATCCCCCTGGGCAGCTCCAGTGTACAGCAGTACATCTTATCCTTCCTGCCACATACCTGCTGCTCAGTGACTCTGAATTAATGTCTGAAAGTACAATGTATCGTGCAATATGACTCTAGGTAGTTTTTTATTTATATTTCAAACTCCCGCTTATGGCGACTAGCAGGGTCTCAGACTCAGGGCAACCAAAACTTCAATATATCATTGGATTAAGCCCCTATTACATCAACGACCCTTTTTTTTTGCATAGTCACCCTTTACCAAGGACCAGGCCAAACACAGGGGTGTAATATATGCAGAAAAGCTTTATTTGAGGACCCAACTAAAAGGTTTTGGCCTGAGGCCTTCTTCAGGGGTCTAAAACAAATACAAACATAAATATTAAAAATGTACATACATAAAAAATTGCAAACGTAACACAAACCTTGTATAAAATAAATATGAAATAATGCATATTGCCAATAAAAAATTTAAAAAACATGTGTGATTGAGCCAAATACAAGTGTAATATAAAAGAAAGTGTGAGATGAAATACTATATTAAAACAGATACATTACCACAAGGCAAAAGCAACAACAACATGTGAGAGGGACAAACCATTCTTCCCAATCTGCATAAAATGAAGGGAAACATAAGAGCTTGTTATTAGGGTGACAAATTACAGCAATCCTGATCAAACAAAAAGCTTCAAAGAATTGTATGAAGCACAAAGACATACCTAAAAGATTACAAAAATAATTAAATGAATAAAGACATATTATTATAAAAAATAAATAAATAAGAACATGTTATTATAAAAAAAGGATCATGTATAAATTAAGAACTAAAAGCACATATTACAGCCATATTTAAAACACAATATAAAACAATGGACATGAAAAATCAAAACAGCGAACAAAATAAATAGATAAAAGCATGATGTTAGAGAAGAATCTCATATATAATAAACATGTTACAACCATATGAGGACACAAATATAAGAGTATGCATATTGGCATAAGAAGTGCTATCATCACATATATCTATATGGGCCAGTCTGACTATAATATAAAAGAATATAAAAGCATGACAACTAAAAGGGTGTGTTAAAAACAAATAAGGACATAGAATTAAAAATGTATATAATACTCCAACTGGCATCTAGAAGCGTGTCCGCATCAATGATATCAACTTTGGATTACCATGAGACGTGTGCGATTCTAAAGAATGAGTGTGAAAAGAAAAACACGGGCAAAAAAGTCAGAGAAGCTACGAACTGATATAGCTTATGTACAAATGGATGCATGTGCAGATACATATAGCTTATCTCAGATCACCACTTAAGAAGATATACTAATTATGAGCATAATATCAAAACTGAAGAAACAATAAGACGCCACAAATTTCAAAGTGCAAACGCGGACCAAAAGAGCGCAAAGAAAAACCTGAACCATAAGAGCCGAAAAATAAAATAAACAAAAGACATCTTGAACACCCAAAGGTGGAATATGTCTAACGATGAGAAAAAGATATAAAAAAGGCATTACGGGCCAGGCAATTAAAAAAGAAATATAAAATTGACCAGCGTGTAGCAAACCGAAGGGAACTGTTGCATAATCATAGTATCCTGAACTAGTACGGACGTATCAAGTCCTAGGCAAACAAAATATTTGCTCGCAGCCGAAAGGACAGCAGACAGCCCATCAGAGCCATAATATCAAACTTTGAACCAAATCTACCCAAAAAATAATAGGATATATCCGAGTCAAAAAGATGCAGTATGAATAAAAGGCCGATTAAAAAAGGAATCATAAAAGACCCAGGTGTGATGTCAGAAGTGAAAGACAAAAAACAAAACTAATCCTAACATAATACATTAAGAACATAAATGTCATAATCTGTCATAAATACCATAGTATACCATTCAGACTAAAAAATATTTTACTATGCAAATGACCGTGCTTGCAGTAATATATATACACATGACAGAGCATAAAAACAACACCTAAAAATCGGCAATCAAAAACAAGAAAACCATTATTACAAAACCTTTATGACAAGAAAACATAAAATATTAGCTGCATTTAGCTGCTTTGTACATAGTTGCTTTTTGTACATAGTTTTATTATGTTCTCTGTTTATGAAACCCGTTTAATGTATACCCAGTTCATTGTCCTGTTCATTGTAAGCACTGATCAATTTTTGTGACGTGTAGTTTCTGTTCATTGTAAACCGCACTGATGTCAAATAGCGCGGTATAAAAGAAACTGTAAATAAATAAATAAAATAACATAATTGGACTAGAACAGGACAATAACCAAAAAAGCATAAAGAGTAGACATTACCAGCGTCGTGGCTATGAGCGGGAAAACACGCAGGCTTCCCATTCGACCCTGGAATTTAATCCTTCAGGGAATATCATATTTAATTTGTAGATCCAACATTGTTCCTGCCATAATAGCGTTTGTTCTTTTGATCTTCCTTGTTTCGCTGTTATAACCTGATCAATACAGAAACACCGGAGTTCATCATAAGTATGTTGCAATTGTAAACAATGGTCCACTATAGGAGCTTCGTGTTTTTGACATTTAAGTCTACTCTTATGTTCGTTTATCCATACCCTTAAGGCTCTGATGGTTTTACCTACGTATATTAAGGAAGCCTGTGTGTAAATTATCACCAGGATTTCCCACTTTGACGTCACTGCAACTGACGTGCATAAAATGCGATCTGCATGCGCGGCGTCTGGTAAGCCGGTAGGCTCAGACAGTGGCTGTAGCAGACATCTCCTTTTGCTAGAAAGAAACATTGCAACATAAAAGGGTATGTGGACTGTTACTGTTTTTCTACTAGTTGGAGGTACTAAAACTCAGAGAGAATTATTATGAAAGTAAGTACTTATTGAACTTGGAAACCGTTTATTTTCAGTGCTTTCAAAGTTCCCCCCTGATGAAACCGGACTGGGTGAAACGCAAGAGAAGCGTGATTGATAGCGTTGGGGAAAACAATGAAAGCTAAGCACTGTTTATTATTTCACTATACGACAGTTGGTGTAAAGGGTGACTATGCAAAAAAAAGGGTCGTTGATGTAATAGGGACTTAATCCAATGATATATTGAAGTTTTGGTTGCCCTGAGTCTGAGACCCTGCTAGTCGCCATAAGCGGGAGTTTGAAATATAAATAAAAAACGACCTAAAGTCATATTGCACGATACATTGTACTTTCAGACATTAATTCAGAGTCACTTAGTAAACTATTGACAAATCATCGCTCTGATAAAACTGACCGATTTCTTATTTGTGTGACATACCTGCTGTTGGCTGTCACCCCTATTCCCCTACGAGCATGGCGCATCAGATATGCTGCCTACACATGACACTGTATTAGGAGTTACTCCATACAAACAATAATCAATGTTTTAAAACGAAACAGGTTGTGGAGAAAACTGTTCTACTGCAATATCATAGGAAATTACTCCTTTTCTTTTCTTTTTCTTCTATTGTTCTACGCCCAACATAAAGTCTCAGACAAAACAGCGCTACAGACAAATGATGTATTAAATGAACATTAGCGCTTCATAGCATCAATGACTTAATTGGGAGTATTTTTTTTAGATTTTAGATTTGAATCACCAACTCTCCACCACCTTGTGTCAAGTGCTATTTAAATGTAAAACTCTTATCTTGTTCGTTTTCCTCTACGCCTCCCTCGGCACCTCTCAAGCGTTTCACTCCAAACAGGAGTTTCTTCAGGAGGGTCTGGAAATAAGATACATCAATAGCACTGCAGTTTCATTCTACAACTCTTTTACATTGATTAAATTAAACATTCATAATGTGGAGGAGTAGCCTAGTGGCCAGAGTACTGGCTTGGTAACCAAGCAACCAGGGTTCAATTCCCACTAGCACTCCTTGTGGCCTTGGGCAAGTCACTTAACCCTCCATTGCCTCAGAAGAAAGGCCTGGCAATCTACTTCTGGTGACACTGCCAAGAAAACCCCTGGAGCTTCTGGGTTGCCAGGAGTCAGGACTGACTCAAAGGCACACATTGCATTTGCAATCTCTTTTTAAAAATATTCCACGTCATATTTTGTGATAATTAAAAATGAACAGCCAGTATTGCTTACTAGAGTGCTGCTGCCCACGTTCATCGATGTCTCTTCCTTGATTCCAAAAAAATGCCACGCATGCGGACTGAGCAGCCAGGCTAAGCTTTTATAAAGAATGGCTAGCCGTGACTGAAGGGCACCAAAAAATCCCATTGGTCTACTTAAATGTATTGAAAATGTTTTAAAATGTTTTAAGATGTTTTAAGAACACACATGCCATTCTATAGAAGAATTCAAACCAAAGGGTTGTATGGTATTAACGTAAAAAATCCAATGTTGTTCATGATATAACAGAGTTTCATCTAGAGTTTTACCTCTCATTGCTGTTTGAATCTAATCAATGCAGAAACACCATAAATGGTCAAATTCATGTTTTAAATCAATGCAATGCTGAACAATTGGTGCTGTCAAGGTTTTACAATGTAGACGACTCTTGTGTTCAGACATCCGAATCTCAAAGGGCCGAATAGTTTTATCAATGTAAAGCTGATTGCACGGACACCTGATCACATAGACCACCGACGAAGTGCTGCATGATGTTGTTTGTTTTAAAACATACTTTTTCCCAAGGTACTCAAATTCAGTTATATTCTCTGTGATGCTACAAATCGTGCAATTACCACACTGTCAATGTCCTCTTTCATTGCATATATCTTCCCTAACCTTAAGAGGACGTTAAATTGTTGGGCTCAGCTGCTCTTTCAAATTGGCATTCTGTTGCCATACACATCTAATATTCTTCTTTTGTAAACCAGGAACTGTTTTCACGATATTTGTGTGTTTAGAAATTATTTTTTGGATCTTATGGCTGAGTGGTGAGAATCTAGTGATCAAATTTACACAATCATCAGCCGTTCCTGTACGCACTGTCTCAGTTCCTAGCAGCCAAATTCGATCATTGAAAAGTGCCCGTCTGTACGCCCGTTTTGAAATGTGGCGAGGATACCCCCGATCAGAAAAATCTTCCATCAGCGTCTGAGATTGTGCCTTAAAGTCTGCTAACTCCGAACAATTTCGTCGGAATCTTAGAAATTGAGAAAAAGGTAAACTGTTTTTTAACCGGGGTGGATGCCCACTCGTGTAATGCAGGAAAGTATTTTGGGCTATATCTTTTTTATATACTGTGGATTTCCAACCTTGAACTCCTCTTGTCACTAACAAATCCAAAAAATTGATCTTATTCGAATTAACGGTATGTGTGAATTGTATGGCCCTATCACAGCCGTTAAGCCATTGGATAAACTGTAGAGCATCAACTTCAGATCCTTTCCATAAAAGGAAAATATCATCTATAAAGCGAGTCCACATCTTGATGTGTTGTGCAAACGGAGATGACTCAAGCCATTTCCTCTCAAAATCCCTCATAAAAAGATTAGCCACAGAGGGGGCGCAGGATGCTCCCATTGCTATTCCTGATTTGTGTTTGTAAATGGTGTTTTCAAACATAAAATAATTCTGAAAAATAGTGAGATGCGTTAATTCCAAAAGGAAGGATATCATTGACTCAGTAAGATCTCCTCTATTTCTTAATTGTATTACACGCTGCGATTTGGGGTATTTTGGTATACAACACAGTAATATCTAGTGTAATCATTGTTACTTCCAGGTCTGTTGCCCATCTAGCCTGTTGATCTAGTTTCTCTAAAAAATGTGAAGTGTCCCGGATATAAGAAGGGATATCTGATAGCAGGGATATACAAAAGGGATATACAAAATCCTACTACTGACATTCAAAGCCATTCACGGGCTTTCCTCTTCATCATTATCTGAATTGATCCAGACCACTCCCCCTAACAGGTCCAGAAGATCAGTAGCACTCAATACACGTTAATACCATACAACCCTTTGGTTTGAATTCTTCTATAGAATGGCATGTGTGTTCTTAAAACATTTTAAAACATTTTCTCCACAACCTGTTTCGTTTTAAAACATTGATTATTGTTTGTATGGAGTAACTCCTAATACAGTGCAATTTTAAAATACTCCTTGAAGACCGATCTTCAAACTTATACCGCCTACACATGACAGGCAGCAAGCATGTGTCCATAGCTGGTGGTACACCCAGCAGTGCAGTACATCACAGGGACACCAGGGGGCACTGACGGCTACGCACATGGTCAGACCCCACACATGAGTGTGGAGACGATCCATGTATGTTACCGATGGGGGTAGGGTGGATATAAACACATGAACTGTAGCACCTATTGTACCAACAGGATGTATAACTGACCTCTGTAATCAGATCAAGGCCTCCTGGGGGTAGAATGGATATAAACACATGAACAGCAGCAACTTCCATACCTGCAGGATTTAAGCCTGACCTCTGTAATCAAATCAAGGCCTCCTGGGAGTAGGGTGGATAAAAACACATGAACAGCAGCAAGTACCGTACCAACAAGATGTATAACTGACCTCTGTAATCAGATCAAGGCCTCCTGGGGGTAGGGTGGATATAAACACATGAACAGCAGCAACTTCCATAACTGCAGGATTTAAGCCTGACCTCTGTAATCAGATCAAGGCCTCCTGGGGGTAGGGTGGATATAAACACATGAACAGCAGCAACTTCCATACCTGCAGGATTTAAGCCTGACCTCTGTAATCAGATCAAGGCCTCCTGGGGGTAGGGTGGATTGGAACACAGAAACAGCAGCAAGTACCGTACCAACAGGATATATAACTGACCTCTGTAGTCAGGTATTGGCCTTCTGAGGGTAGGGTGAATATAAACACATGAACAGCAGCAACTTCCATACCTGCAGGATTTAAGCTTGACCTCTGTGAGCAGGTCATGGCCTCATGGGGATAAGGCATACTTGCACACAGCAGCATCCACACCTACTTTCAGCACTGCCTGCACTTACCTCACGTGGGTGGTCAGCAATCCGATTAAAACGCCTAGTGATGTGACGCCATGCCCTCCTGATGCGTTGGAGATCTTGCCTTCTGGATGATCCAGGAAATAACTTGGTCTGCTTTGTGCAGATCAGGTTTGCGAGCACCTTTAAATCACGCCTGGTGAAGGCTGGCTGACGTAAGCGTTTCTCCATATTCACGGAAGTGACTGGGTTGCTGGCTCATGCACGCACACCATGCATGTGCGATGATGTTCATGGCGCGCATGGCGCACACGCTGCGCATGCATGGTGGCGCGCTAATGCGCGTTAACCTTAAATTCATGCCAGCACAGTGTTAGAATGAATAAAGATGTAGCCCACTGGTTACTGCAATGACTGTGGAGACAGAGGTCATGGGTTCAATGCCATAGCAGTGTTATGTAATAACACTGTCTGAGGCATTTGCTTTTTAAATTTAAATTAGTGCTGCCAGAAAAAACACCCACAGTGCCGTAACCTAAGGTGCTGCATAAGGCGCACTATAAGGCACACCATAGGGCACATTATAAAGTGCACTGTTTGCACCTTATAATGTGCCCTATAGAGCACTTTACAGGGCACATTATATAACACCTCCCTGGCTGGCTACAGAAAGACTGCAGGTCACCACACAAACTGTCTGCTGTGGTTACCAGGATAGGGTAAACCCTACCGTACCCATGACGCACTGCACATGCAGATCAGCAGTCTAGAGCTGACCAGAAGATGGGGTATGCACCCCCACAGCACCTCGACCTGGTAGGGGGAACTGACCGTGTGTGTTACTGGCACAGAGTAGCTACAGACCGTGACATTCTGTGGGTCCTGTGCTCACCCTGAGGGTGAGGTGGGGCGTCCAGCACCAGGTCCGCAGCACCTGGCTTAGCTGAGATAGGCTATGCTGCAGGTCCCCATCAGTGCCAATGTGTGATAGGTAGTCCTTGCAGACACACCTAGGATACACCTGTGTCCATCTCTATTTTTCAGTCATGTCTAGCCCTTGTGGACTATGATGCACCCAGAATAGTGCATATCCAGTGTGGGTGACATGGTCATATGTTATAAGTGAAAGGGGGTGTTTGGACCCCAAAAGCAGATTATGTAGCGCCCGCCAACCAGCCCGCTGTGGCTCAGGGTGGGGGAACAGGATCTCCCACCAACAGATCCACATTCTACATCTCTGCAATGGTGGCAGTAGAGGGGACCATCAACCCAAGTCCTGCTGGGGAATGGGCACCCTACAGGGCAGTCAATGCAGATCTGTACGCATCAATAAGGCAACGGCAGGCAGGCAGACAGAATGCTGGAAAAGTGCAGCTGCCCCCCACCACTATCTGACATTCACCAGCAGAGGGCACAGTCAGTCTCCACCCACTGCATGGTGTTGCAGCCATACACATACTAACTGCAGACAGTCTGCTAGCTAGTGCATAGCACATGCTCCTAGAGAAACTGTGTGCACCCAAAAATGGGATGTGAGCACACACGCCAAGCAGGTATGTCAGTGATTTGACCCCAGAAAAGAATACCCATAAATATCACCTGAGCAAAACAGTCTATAGCACTATGGGGGAACCTAGCCATGCTGTGGGCACTGCTCAGTCAGGGTGAGAGTGACCTCCCAGCATGACATGCTGTGGCCACCCTGTCCGTGCAGGTAGTGGTCGGCCACTACAATGTCCCAGCCACTGCCCTATGCCCTGTGAAGATGCACCCTGCCCAGGCCACCCTGTCTGGCCCATACCCACAGTACCTTGCTCCTCATTATGCACATTGGCAGGCTAACACTTGAAACAGTGCAAGCAGTGTGGGCTCAGAAAGGTGTAGGCAGCCACAACACACTGGATAGACAGACACACACTCCCACACCTATGCCAGCATTGTGCAAATATAGAGGTTTTTGGCAGTCCAGGCCACCACACCAGTCCTGGGAACAATGCAGGCATGGCTATGGTACGCAATACTGTTGGGGTCACTCCCCGGGGTGGTAAACACTGTCAGAAACCAAAACAGAAACACACTCCATAGATATCAGAAAGGTTGCTATGATGCAACTCTGTCAACAAATTGTGTTTAACTTAGGATTTGTTATCTGCCATTAATCATAGCGACCTTCTGATACATGTGTAACGTGTTCCCAAGTTAAGGGCGGCATTGCTAAGGTATGGAAGTGGGAATGTATTGGGAGATGCTGCTCCGTGCAGGGCCCAACAGCCTGACTCTCCATTAGGCTTTGGATAGTGGAGCCTGTGGGTGTGGATGTTTATGTTCCTTTTGGCTGCTGCTCTAGGGCTGAGTTTCCCTACTCTGGTCCTGGTGGGCCAAACACTGTTCAGGTTTTCATGCTGTCCCTAATGAATATGCATGAGATACATATGCATACAATGGGGGCGTGGCATACAATTGCAGCACAGGCATATTTATTAGGGACAGCATGATACCTGAATGGCGTTTGGCCCTCCAGGACTGCATTTGGGAAACTCTGCTCTAGGAATTTCACATGTTTATGGTGTCTGTGCCCTATAGGGTAAAATATAGGCGTTTATGGATTGTTTATTTAATTTGCAATAACAGTTTTGTCTTTATTACCACGGTTTAGTACTGGGTAAAATATGGGGACATGGCTTGCAGGAGCCACATCTGGAGCTTGAATTTGTGCCCTTCTGTCCCTGAACACACTGACTGTGTGCACTGCACCAAACTGTTGTCAGGGGCTAGTAGCAGCAGTTTAAGTTTAAATTTAAAACTTTCTGGTTACATTTCATACCCAGCATAGAGCTTGTAGTTTTAATTTAATAGTAACTCAGGGCCTAGTATCAGCAAAGTACTTTTAGTTTAAATTTAAGACACAGAAGAGAGCTTTCTGGTTAAATTTAGAACCCAGCAGAGAGCTTGTAGTTTAAATTTCATAATAAGTTAGAGCCTAGCAGCAGCAAAGAACAATAATTTAAATCAAATAAGAATATAGCTTACCTCAGCGGTACCGGACAGGGCACTGTGTAGCAGCCCTCTTTTAATAAGTGTTACTGAGGAAAATATAGGAATGTTACCCATGACTGAAGTGGTTTTTAAAGGTGCGGAAGAATTGAAGGAAATATCGATACATCGGGAAGATGCATTACAACTATTAGTTAAACTGAAGAGTAGCAAATCACCTGGGCCAGATGGCATACATCCAAGGGTGTTGAAAGAACTGAAATATGAGATTGCAGACCTGCTATTAGTAATCTGTGAACTATCATTAAAATCATTTCTAATACCTGAAGATTGGAGGAACGCCAATGTAACACCAATTTTTAAAAAGGGTTCCAGGGCTGATCCGGGAAACTACAGACCGGTGAGCCTCACGTCAGTACCGGGAAAAATGGTAGAAACCATCATTAAGAATAAAATTACTCAGCATGTAGATATTCATGGCCTAATGGGAGACAGCCAACATGGCTTTAGACAAGTAAGATCTTGTCTTACTAATCTGTTATGTTTTTTTGAAAGTGTGAATAAACAGGTGGACAAAGGTGAGTCGGTTGATATAGTGTATCTGGACTTTCAGAAAGCTTTTGACAAGGTCCCTCATTAGAGACTTTTGGCAAAACTAAAGAGTCATGGGATAGGAGGCAGTGTACTACTGTAAATCAAGAACTGGTTAAAAGATAGAAAGCAGAGGGTTGGGCTATATGGCCAATTTTCCCAATAGAGAAAGGTGAATAGTGCTGTACCCCAGGGATCTGTGTAGGGTCCGCTGCTTTTTGACATATTCATAAATGACCTGGAAAGTGGAATAACGAGTGAGGTTGTCAAATTTGCAGATGACACAAAACTTTTTAAAGTTCTTAAAACCCAGGAGGTTTGTGGAAAATTGCAAGAGGATCTTGATAAATTGGACGACTGGGCAGCAAAATGGCAGATGAAATTTAATGTGGACAAGTGCAAAGTTATGCACCTAGGGAAGAACAACCCAAACTATGGTTACACAATGCAAGGTTCCACATTAGGAATCACCACCCAAGATTGTGGATAACATGTTAAAACCCTCGGTCCAGTGTGCAGCGGCAGCCAAGAGAGCAAATAGAATGCTAGGTATCATAAGGAAAGGAATGGAAAATAAAACAAAAGATATTATAATGCCTCTATATTGTTCCATGGTGAGACCACACCTTGAATATTGTGTGCAATTCTGGTCGCTGTATCTTAAAAAGGATATTGTCACCAGCAGAGGCTAAACTAGAGTTATTTAGCTTAGTTCACTACTGGCCCTGACCTTTCTATAGAAAGAAAGTGTAGTTGCAAGTCGAGGGTCAGGTTTAAACAAGGATTTATTCCCCTCCCGGGGTTTTGCTGGACTTTCAAAAATAATACACTTCCAAACTCAAAAGATAACCATACTTCTGGTATAAACAAATGGATAAAGAAAAGTAGCTTCTTGCTTCACAAATCAAATGACAAAACAGAATATCATCAAGGTAAACACCTGGGCAGTTTCCACTGTGCAGACCTGTTCTCTCTAGCAGGCTTATTAGCTCTCAGCGCAGAGAGGTCTCTTCAGTCATCACTAGAGAACAGTCCATCTTTTCCTCATAAGATAAACCTTCATTCTGGTCAGTACACATGGGCTCCTCAAGTGACTCGTCTTCCCTTTGGCAGAGAGTTTGTAACCTCCTCCAGTCAGTGACTGGTCTCTCTTCAAAACTCTCTTCCTGGTCAGGGAGATAATTATCTGAGCCTTGATAAAACTGCTTTTCAGCTTTTCTGTTACACCTTGCTCTTGTCAATTTGCTGCTAGGCTTCTCACACAAACATTCAGGCTCTGCTCTCATACAAATATCCTGAAGCAGTTCACTATCTCTATTATAAGGATGTGAATACCTTAAAAGCTTCTGGCTTTCATTAGCAAAGGGTTTTCTATGGTTAAACTCACGGTTGGAGAATGACTGCCTGTTATGTCTCCCAGCCCTTCTTGGCTTCTTATTCCAGGCCTCAGAATACACAGGGTTAGGCTGACAATACTCTGACCTTTTGTTGAAGGGTTTTAGGTTCTCTCTAACCTGCCAGGTTTCACAAACGCTTGCAGCTTCTGTGTCATCAAAACCTTCGTCAGTAATCATACAGGAATCACATTCAGCCTCTCTTCCTGGATTCTCTCTCTCCTGGACTCGAGCATAATAAGGATTCTCCTTTCTGGCCTGCTCCCAAGCTGTGGCCCGTTCCTGAACTCCAACTAACTCTGTTTGCCTGCCTGCTTTCTTATGCAGAGTTATGGGCGTTTTCCTGCACATGTGCAGAGTGTTTCCCTCAGTGTTTGGGGAGTGTCTGTTGGCTGGGCGTGCCTTCAGGTCTCGTGCCTCAGCCTGCTCTGGTTGCCTATAGCAACTAGGAAGCTTTTTCTCTCCCTTTCTGTCAGTGTCTGTGCCGTACTCTTCAGCTTTTTGTGTCTTAAAGTTACAGGGCACATTTTCGGTGTTACAATATAGAGTTATTAGAAAAGGTTCAGAGAAGAGCCACCAAAATGGTAAAGGGGATGGAATGATACTCCTATGAAGAAAGTCTAAAAAGGTTAGGGCTCTTTAACCTGAGAAAGAGACGGCTGAGGGGAGATATGATAGAAGTCTATAAATTAATGAACAGAGTGGAACTGGTAAACGTAGATCGATTGTTTACGTTATCAGAATATAGAAAGACTAGGGGACATACAATGAAGCTACAGGGTAAACTATTTAAGACTAATAAAAGAAAATATTTTTTCACTCAACGTGTAATCAAACTCTGGAATTTGTTACCGGAGGATGTAGTAAAGGCTGTTAGTGTAGCTGGGTTTAAAAAAGGTTTGGACAAGTTCTTGGAGGAATGGTCCATAAACCATTATTAAGAAGGGACCCAGGATATCAATGCTTGACCCAGTACAAGCATTGAGGAACCTGTGTCTTTTGGGGAAACTGCTAGGTACGTATGACCTAGATTGGACACTGTTGGAAACAGGATACTGGGCTTGATGGACCTTGGCCTGACCCAGTATGGCATATCTTATGTTCTTATGTTCACAAAGGCAGGTCGGTCCCTGGGGCTACCATTAGTGTTCATTGGACAGACCTTGTCTGTTGCACCACACGGCACCCACCTAAACAGGGCTTGGCCTTGGTCTGCTGTGGGCAGATGCCACTGCCCCCTCCACCACAGCACCCCTCCGCCACCATGTTACATGCCCTTATACCAGTGGTGCTGGTGGTGCGCAGTCCCAGGCCATCCAGTGTGCTGGTAGGCAGCTGCCTATGGTGAGGGTTCTCGTGTAGGGGTGCCTACATGGTCATATGTGCTTCCCCCCCAGCACCGCCTGCTAATGTTCTGTGCCCTTGGGGGTACCTGCTGGGTAATATCCCCTCTGACACTGTGGGACACACACTCATGTCCATGTTGGACCCTCGTCTGTTGCTGTCTTTCTGCTTTACAGTTTTGGCATTCCTATGTGCCACCTAGGCATCTGCCTAGTCCACACTGTGCCCCAGCTGGACAACAACATAACAAACCTTCCCAATATAAAGGAGAAAACCCTGCTCACCGCCATTTCATTGTGGGATCATTCACTTTGTAGGGGGGCAGAGCATAGCCCCTTCCAATTATGATATCTTCCTTGTTACGCTTTGTCAGTAGTGTTGCTTTATGTTTATCATTAGTAGCACTATTGGCCAGCTTGGTTTTGGGGATTTGAAATGCGTTTCTGGTCGTTTAATATGTTTATTTGCCTTTTTGGTTCCTGCACATGTATCAGTATTATCACTTTACTGGGTTTCCCTGGCTTTGCTGTACATTGTTGACTGAAATGGTTTCTCTCTCCTGCAAATGTGCCTCTAGTGCGAGGTTTTCACTGGCGCTAATTTTCAGAGCTTCATCTCACGGCGTTAGTGTGCATGGGGCCTCTCCCCGCCCACCCTCCGCCCATTGACCCATCATCTCCGCCCCTGGAGAGCCTTACTCCGCCCTCTGGGGAGCCTTCCTCCACCCTCTGCGCACCTTAATGCCGCCACAGACATTATCGCGCGATATGTGACGTTCTTGCACGGTAAAGCGCCATTATCACGCGATAACATCACATATCGTGCAATAACATCACAGCTGCTACATTAGCGCCGTTTAGTAAACATACCCCTTTATTTTGTGTGCTTGCTGTGATATATCTTGCCAAGTGAGTCTGTCCTCTTCAGATCATTATCTTTTCTGTCTAACAAAGATTGTATGTTATATTTGTTTTATCAATTATCTTGAAGCAAATGACTTTTTTTTAACCTGTGCAAGAATGGAGAGATGTTTTCAAATGAATAAGAGAAATTGCATTTGTCCTTGTGGATGGAAAATAATTTGATAAAAACATGATTTGCATTGCTTGTAAAATTCCAGGTTACATTTTTAACCTTTAGCAGACTGAAATCCAGTGAGTGGGGTCAAGTAAACTTTAATTCTGAGAACGTGCATGGAGGATTTTGTTTGATGCTTGATCAGACTGGGTAGTCAGTGTTCATGCACTTTTGTGCAGACCATGACTTATAGGCAAGTCCAGTCCAAGGGTTTTTGCACCCTAGGCAGAAGCCCTGGACATGCCACCCTCCACCCCAAGCCGTACTGCCCCCCTTGTGTGCTGAGCTGCACCCCCCCCCTCCCCCAGCAGCAGGGTTGGGGGGGGGGGTGGAACGGCTCGGCTCAGTGGTAGACTATGTTCTTCAGCACATATGGCCTGTCGCTTCTGATCCCCCTCTGACATAACTTTGGGAGTTCAGAAGCGGCAGGTCATGTGTGCCAAAGCGCATGGCCTGCCACCCACAGAGATCTGCCAGCCTAGGCAGCCAACTAGCCTGCCTAGTGGACGGGCTAGCCCTGCTTAAAGGCAGCTGCCAGAGCCTCATCCTGAGGTGGAGCTTCTCTTGATAAGGAAAATATTGCCTTCCTTCTGAAGACACGGGAACTTTCACTGAAATAAAGCCCTATTTAGTATTTCAGAGGAGTTCCATGCCTCTTATTTAAAAAAAACAAACAAAAAAAACATTAAGAGAATGAGCACTCAAGACAAAAAAATCCACTTTCTGGTCCTGCTTACATGAATTATCACTATGGATGTGCTATCTGCAAATATTTAGATACATGAAATGCCATTTTCAGTTCCCTGAAGGATTCTTTTAATGGTGCACTTAAGGGGCACATTAGAAAAAAAATCAGAAAGACAGAATTTAATGATGATCAATTGTTAACCATATGCTAAAATGATGTACCCTAGCCTCCTAAGCATCTAACAATCTTACCAAGTAGGGATACCAAAGGCTCTCCTGGGTTTCTGCTTCGTGACCACAGCTACCTTTATTATACTGTATGTCTCACCATTCTTCTACTGTGAATTTTTTTGTTAAACAAAAACTTGTTAAATTGAACTGTGTGCTGTGAAATTCTTTCTGAGTGCAAAAAAAAAAAAAAAGAGAGAGGAAGGGACTACATAGTTTCCTTTAAAAATGTCACTGCTGATGAAATTGCCTGTTTCTTGAAGAATAAGAAATAGAGGCTATGTTGCTGAGCTCCTGCTCTCATTACACTACATGTAATGTACAGCATATAATATCCAAAGACAAGAGCCTAAGACCTAGACGATCTCATAACTCCAATAAGCTTAGTACACCTTTAAACTTCAATAGATCAAAACAGATGACCTCTAAAAGAACATTTTCCTTCTTGGCACTAGAGGTATGGAATTCTATTCCTGAAGAATTAAGAGCTCAGGAAGACATCAAAGACTTTCACATATCTTTAAAGACTTATTTATTCATAGAATCATTTGGTCAAATAACTTAAATTGATCAACTTGTATATCCAATTTCACTATGAGATAATATTATAATTTACTGTTTGTACTGTATTTATATTGTAATGTATTGTATTTGATCTTCCCATGCCCTCAACATGTAAGTCCTTTGTTGTCTTGTCAACCACTTTGATTGAAGGATAAGGCGGTATACAAAACTGGTTAAATAAATACATAAATAAAATGTGTGCTTTCAAAGGATAACATTTTATTTGGAATTTCAAATACGCTTACAAACAAGCAAAAGAAACATCAGCAATAGAAGAAAATTGATATCGACCATAATACAAAATTAACAATCAAAGCCCACATCTCGGAAGGAAAAAATATCCTAAACCAGGGAGCAGAAAAAAACCAAAAACAAGCCTAGGAATCTTCACCACTCCAAAACAACTCATAAGTAAATAAACAATCCTTATCTTTACAAATCAAAACGATAGTAAATACAAAAATAAATCCTATCTCCCAGAGGAGATGGACCCTAAGAGGGCATTTTATCCGAAAAAAAAGTTCTCAGCTGTAAGGAATCCTTGAAAATGTATTGAATCCCTGGAAATGTGACCAGGCATTTGAAAGGAAATTTTAAAAAGAAACTAGCACCAAGGGCCAAAACCCTTCCTTTCAAGGAAAGAAAATACTTCTGACACTGCTGCATCTGTATGGCCATATCAGGGAAAATCAAAACTCTGGCCCTACAAAACAGATCATTTTTCTTCTTGAAATATAATTTTAAAATAGTAGATTTATCCACAGCAGCTGAGAAAGAGAACAAAATTGTGGCCCAAATAGGGATAATATAATTAGATGCTTCAAGAAATTAAGACAAATTAAGAGAGTCTAAACCTTCCCCCTACTCATGGCCAACATCAAGTGGACTCTCCTCTCTCCTACAAGTAAGTACACAATTACAATTAGTAAGCATAACTTGCTCAGGGTTCACAATACCAAGTATTTCCTTAACATGCTTACGCAGGAGCTCAACTGGGGACAGATAGTGAGGCTTTGGAAAATTTAAAAAACGCAGGTTACATGAGCAAGTGCTATAACTCTGGTAACCCGGAAGCCCTCCTCGCCTCCTTCCCCAGAATTAACACCCCCCAATCATGCTCCCCCCCCCCCCAACAAATTCACCAACAACTGTATTTTTGGTACAAACTTTTGGTCGCAGCTTTATTTACAACCTGTAAAACCGACCCAACACGGGCCTGAATATAACAATTGAACATAACCCAGCCCCGCACCCCTTTACCGGAGGATGCCCCCCCACCCGCCATCTTAGTAGCAAGGCGGAGCATCCTCCTCCCCCCCAAACCCCGCTGCCTGCCTCGCCATCCTAGTAGCAAAGGCCGGCTCCCACCCCCCCGCTACCGGGCCGAGACCCCCAACCGGGCTGTCTCGCCCCACCCCGAGGAGCACTTCGCCCCCCACTGCTCATAAACCAGGTCAAGCCCGCGCCGCTCCTGCGAGCGCTGGCTCTGTACCCCCACCCCACCAGCTGCAACATCCCCCCAAACCACCAAAAGGGGCGGGCAGGCGGGAAAGCGACCGCTTCCCGAGGAGCCGCGGCCAGAAGGAGACGGCCACGCGGCTCCTCGCGGACACTGCACCGCCCCCCACCTTCCCGACGGGCCAATGAAATCGCTCCGATGGCGTGACGGAGCGATTTCAAATGCCGCGCACTGCCTACTCACTCCCGACCCCCCCCCTCCCCCACCATGTGCTGGAGGCCGAGGCCAGGCCCGGGCCCAGGTTACTGACGGCCGCGGGACCCGGCCCGTGGCCTCGAGCATTAACTCTGGTAACCCGGAAGCCCTCCTCGCCTCCTTCCCCAGAATTAGCACCCCCCAATCATGCTCCCCCCCCCAACAAATTCACCAACAACTGTATTTTTGGTACAAACTTTTGGTCGCAGCTTTATTTACAACCTGTAAAACCGACCCAACACGGGCCTGAATATAACAATTGAACATAACCCAGCCCCACACCCCTTTACCGGAGGATGCCCCCCCACCCGCCATCTTAGTAGCAAGGCGGAGCATCCTCCTCCCCCCCAAACCCCGCCGCCTGCCTCGCCATCCTAGTAGCAAAGGCCGGCTCCCACCCCCCCGCTACCGGGCCGAGACCCCCAACCGGGCTGTCTCGCCCCACCCCGAGGAGCACTTCGCCCCCCACTGCTCATAAACCAGGTCAAGCCCGCGCGGCTCCTGCGAGCGCTGGCTCTGTACCCCGCCACCGGTGCGAGGTATGCACTATCCTCGCACCGCCCCCCCCCCATAAAGCTGCGACCAATCATTTCCAGTGCTTCCTGCCAATCATTAAGCAATAAGTCCTGTCCGACCGGGGACAAGTGTACCCCGTCGGTACGGTACAGTCCAGCGCACTGGAGGTGCGCCCAAGGGTGCCGGACCTGCCATCCCCCGGCCTGCTGCAACCAACGGCCAATCTGCCTGTTGACCTTAGTCAGCCCTCTCGACCACCGTCGCTGAGGCAGGCAGGCCGGCCGAGGGATGATGTCCGACCAGACGATTGCAACGTCAGGCCACAGCTCCTGCAGCGCCCGCAGGTCCCGTTGCACTGCTCGAATGAGTTGCCGGCACGTCCAACAGGAAAGATCATTCCCTCCCAGATGTATCAGGAGTCCAACCGGCCGCTGCCGCCGCTCCGCATGCTCCTGAACCACTGGAAGTAGCTGCCACCAACGCATGCCCCGCTCGCCGAGCCACACCAACCGGAAATTGCAGGACACCAAGCCCAGGTGCGGACCCAGCGGACGAGTTGAAGCTCTGCGTTCCGTCCAGTAGACGAACGAATGTCCAAGAATTCACCATACGCCCGGCGAGCCCCGTGCAGCACTCCATGTTGGCACGCTCCACAGTACACCTGGAAAAGAAACACAGCATTAGTACCCCCCCGCACCCACCCCCCCGATACCCCTGCAGCTCACAACTGTTCCAGGCGCACATAGCCCACGTAGGCCCCGGATCGCCAGCGCCCGATCCGTTGAATCACCTCACCCCCAAGGCCAGCAGCTGCAGTGCTCGTTGCCGCACCTATCCGGAAGGAATGAGACGCATAACCGCGCTCCTCCAAGCCCAGACGCCGCAAGGCCAGGCGGAAGACTGCCGTGAATTGAAACTGGGTGACAGCCGTCCCGTCCGCATGGCAGAAGAAACAACCGGCCCGATCCGGACGCTGACGCCGGTACGCCGCCAAGTTCTGCACCGGACAGGATCCCAGACCCGGAATGGCCCTCAAAAGCACCCACCGACCACGCCCCAGCGGGTCGGTCTTCGAGTGAGCCAGAAATAGCCGTACGCGCATCTCCTGTAGGTCCACATGATGAAACAGCAACCCCCCCCGCCCTCCCCGTCCGCCCGACAGAGGGACCAGCTCGCTAACCCGGAAGGCCCCAAAGAAAGCCGTGACAAACAAAGCCCGGAAAAGGACTGCCTCAAACGGGGTAGCCGCCACCTCGGGCAGAACAACCCATATACGCAGCAGCAAGTCATGCGACACAGGACGGCGCCAATCCGGGGCAGGAGGCTGCTCTCGCACCCACCCGGCTAATAGCCGCTTCACCACATACGAGGCGTCCGGACTGCCCCAGCCCGCCGCCCTGCTGAAAAAGGAGAAACCGGCCAAAGCCGCCCGTGCCGCCGCCCGGGACCAACCACACTCCTTTGCCCACGCTATGAAAGAACCCGCCAAGATTTCCCCAACTCTGCCACCCCTCCAGCCCTTCCCCCAGAGAAACTCTCGAACCCGCGCATAACCACGCTGATAAGCCTTCCACGTACCTGGAGCCAAGGAGGACCACAACAATGAGATCATTCCGGCGTCCCAATCCGCCAAAGGTGCTCCGGCACCACCTCCGCGGTCTCGTCCGCCCCCGGGGCCAACTCCCGAAACCGCTCCCACTGGAAACGAGACAAAGCATCAGCAATAACATTCTGAGCACCCGGCACATGACACGCCCGAGCCGTAACATTGAGATGAAGACAGGCCAGCACAAACACCTGCATCAACGCCGCCAACCGCGGACACTTGGGCGAATGGCGATTGATGACTTGCACCACCGCAGCGTTGTCACACCAGAACACTACCCGCTTGTCCCGTAACCTCTCTGGCCATACCCAGAAGGCCACCACAATCGGGAACAACTCCAGGAACGTCACGTTACGCGTCAACCCACTCGCGGACCAAGATGCCGGCCACGGCACCGCACACCACGAGCACCGCAGTACAATCCCATACCCGAACCCCCTGCCGCATCCGAAAACAAGTCCAAATCCCGGTTGGACAGTTCCACGGACTGTAACACCGAGCAGCCGTTATAATCCGCCAGAAACGCGTCCCACACACTCAAATCGGCTCGCATCCCCGACGTCACTCGGATGCGATGGTGCCCACAGCGCACCCCGGCCATCGCCAAAGACAACGTCCGCGCAAACGGCCGCCCCATTGCGATGACTCGACACGCAAAATTCAAGTGGCCGAAATCCCAGCAAGGGGAAGGCGGACGGGTGCACCGGCAAGAGACGAAAGGCAGACTCGATGTCCACTTTCGCCAGCAAAGCCCCCTTACCGCATTGGCGCACCAGCTCCAAGGCCTCGTCGAAGGACGCATAGCGCACTGAGCACTGCTCCCGCGGGATATGGTCGTTCACCGAGGCCCCCAGGGGGCAAGAAAGATTATGTATCAGCCGATAACGCCCGGGCTCCTTCTTCGGGATAACCCCCAGCGGCGAAACAATAAACGGCGAAAAGGGCGGCCGTTCAAACGGCCCGGCAACTCTGCCCAGAGCACACTCCGCAGCGATCTTTGCACGGGCCACCTCTGCCAGTCGCATCACTGAGCCAGCATTCCCCGTCTCCAACTCCCGGACCGCCCCTTGAAATGGGATACGAAAGCCCTCAGAAAACCCTGCCCACAACATCGTCCCCGCCTTGCCATGCCTGGTAGCCGCGTAGAGCTCCAGCCACGGCTGCAACGCCTGTATCCTAATGGGGGTAGGCACCAGCCCCCCTGCAATCCCGTCACTTACTTGCGGCCGACGCCCCCTGCACCGCTCTGCGGCTGCACTTGACGGCCGAGTGTCCGGCACCGCAAAGCAAACAGGCGTGCCGAAACTTGCAGTCCGGGAATGGGCAGGACGTTTTATTGAAGCGCCAACACAGATCTCCGCCGGGACCGCCCGCCCCAATTTTGCTCGTCTCGGGCCCCTGGCCCGCTGGCCGAAAGGACCGAAAGCCCGCCGGAGCTGCAGTACCCGCCGCCCTAACCGGACCCGCACCCGCCCCCCGTTCCACCCTTCTTTGCCGACATTTGCGTGAGCCAAAGGTTGATATCCTTCATTCCCCACGACAGCTGCCGATTCTCTTCCATCATATCGTGTAACTCCTCGTCATAATTAAGCCAGGCCCACCCATCGTATGCCTGGGAAGCCGCCAAGATAGCGTCGGCATAAGCTAACAACTAGCCGTACCGACTCAGGTCCTCATGCCCCCATACGCTCGCCAAACGCAAAAAGGCCCGAGTCCAATTCAACGTGTTCCGTGACACCTTCCGCACCCTCCCCGCCTTCTCATCTTCCTTGCGTTTCTTGCGACTCTCCCCCGAGCGTTTCCTCCCCTCCAATAGCCAAAAAGTATCAAGGTAACGCCGCTTCACGATCCGCCGCCTCAACTTGCGCGGAACACTCTCCCACAATTCCATGCACCGCACCACCGAGGACCCCGCCCCCTCTCCAGTCCGCGGCCCGACTGTGGAGTCCGCCGAGGACCCCGACGATGAAGAGGAAGACGACGCGCTCCGCTGCCGACGCCGCCGGTGCTTCCGCTTCGCCTTGGCTTTTCGAACCGGCGGTGCACCCTCACCCGACGGCACTACTCCCCCAACCCCCCCGCTGTGGTCCCGGTACACTCACCTGCCGCCGCCTGCTCCGCCGTCACCTGCACCACTGGGGTGGACCCCGTCTGCTCCACCGAGGTCGGGCCGGACTGGCCCCCACTCAATGACATCACTGTCGAGCCGACGCCAGCTCCACCTGCTGCCACCGGTGCACTCCCCGGAACCTGCAACGGGAGAGGAGAGCCAACACACGGGGAAGGAGGAAAGCCAACCCCCTGAGGAGCCATCCTGTAAGGCCCCACCCCCCACCCAGCACCCCCTCCCTGCGCCCCCCCGGGGACCCCAACCCCCCGGCTGCCCAGCCTGCAGCCCCCCAGGGAAGCTGCCCCCCACCACTTTGGAAACCGGCCCCCCAATGCTCCCCACCCCAGCCCCCCCCCAAGGGCCCCCACCCATAGCCTGACCAGGTACCGGGGCCCAAGCCTGCCACCCTTCACCCTGCAGTCCCGACCTACCCCACCCCAATGGAACGGGCCCATAGGCTCCAGCCAGGACCTGAACCCACCCAGGCCCCCCCCCCCCGCCTGTCCGCTCCCCCCCGTCCCCCACCAACCTCCGAGCAACGCTCCCATCTACTACTTCCCCTCCCCCTACTCCCCCCCCCATTGCCCCATCAGTCTCCCCCGCCCCAGGCCCCACAACCCCCGCCGGGGAGCCCACCACCTCCCCCGGAACACACAACGCAGCTGCAGGGGCAGGGAGAGCCCCACGCTTCCCCGCCCCAACCCTACGCTTTCCGGCCCTCCTACCTGCCCCACGCACACTCCCGCGGCCTGCACTGGCCCCCGGTGCTGCCCCCGCACCGCGGGACCCCCTCGAGCTCCCCCAAGCCCTTCCCCCTGAAGCCCCCCTGGCTTTGCTTCTGCCGGCCATGCTCAGGCCCTCCCACCGGGAGGCTGAGTGCGTCTGCCCTGTGCGGGGCAAATGTGCTGGCTGCAGAGGCAGGGAAACTGGCCGCAATTTGCAAGGGGTTCTTTTTCTTTTTTTCTTTTTTTTTTTTATGCGCGAAACAAAAGCCTCCACCGCAAGAAAACCCGCCGGCAGCAAAATCCACCCCCGAACGCAACCACCCCCGGAGCACAATAACCACCCAAGAACCCCACTCACCGGACCGGCAAACGAACGCGACCGCTTCCCGAGGAGCCGCGGCCAGAAGGAGACGGCCACGCGGCTCCTCGCGGACACTGCACCGCCCCCCACCTTCCCGACGGGCCAATGAAATCGCTCCGACGGCGTGACGGAGCGATTTCAAATGCCGCGCACTGCCTACTCACTCCCAACCCCCCCCTCCCCCACCACGTGCTGGAGGCCGAGGCCGGGCCCGGGCCCAGGTTACTGACGGCCGCGGGACCCGGCCCGCGGCCTCGAGCATTTCTCCAAAACTCCAGCTGTTGATGAACAATAGTGGAATCTTTAATATACAATGTAGATACATTCTGCAAATTTGCAACCTGCAAGGATAATTTATCTACCTGGGACTGAACTTTCTGCAGATATGATAAGTGTGTAGATAACACACTCACTGCATCCTGAGAAAAAGCAATAATCTGTTCCCTGCTGCTCCTTAACACATCTTTATTTTGTATGGCCACTTTCCAAATACACTGGTCAACAAATTTTTACAAAAGTCATGTTACTGAAATAAAAATAGTCATTTCTTATCAATTTTTATATGCTGAACACGAATATGACAGTGAAATTGCAAAGTTGGCTCTAGTTTTTTTGTAATCTACAAGAATTAATGTTTACATCACAAAATGCATGTCAATAGTAAATATAATAGGCCTCTGGTTAATACCTGTAAAAAAACAAGTCCTAGACTACTTCTTAGATTTTTTCGCCTGTCTCTTGTACAGCTGTTCGGGAGCTTCTCTGGGGAGTGTCCAGTAGTAGTCAGCCAGCATTTTAGTGGACCATTTTCCCTGGTATCTTTGCTCCATCGTTGTGATATCCTGGTGAAAATGTTTGTCCTGTTCATCACTAACCATACCACAGTTGTCAGGAAAGAAATTGAGATGGGAATCAAGGAAATGGATCTTTAGAGACATATTGCAGCCAAGTTTCTGATACTGCATCAGCATGTCTTCTACTAGTTCCTTGTAGTTTTCTGTCCTAACATTCCCGAGAAAGTTTGTTGACACTAGGCGAAAAGCATTCCATGCTTGTTTTGCATCACCCTGCAGCAAGTTGTTGAACCGGTCATCTTTGAAGAGCTCTCGAATCTGAGGACCCCAAAAACTCCCTCTTTAATCTTTGCTTCGCTGAGTCGAGGGAATTTTTCATGCAGGTATCGGAAAGCTAGCGAAGTGCGGTCCATGGCTTTCACGAAGTTTTTCATCAAACCTAGTTTAATGTGAAGGGGTGATAGCAGGATTTTGTGAGCCTCAACCAGAGTTGGGTGCTGGATATTCTTCTCTCCAACTGTTACATTTTGTCTGTGATTCCATTCCTTTCGCAAGTAGTGCCAATCCCTTGCTCGGCTATTCCACTCACATAAGAAACACATGTATTTTATATATCCCTGCTGCAGTCCCATTAAAAGGGCAACTACCTTCAAGTCACCACAGAGGTGCCAGCTGTACTTGTTATAGTTAACTTAAAGCCTCTACTGACTTCCATTATCGTATGTCTCTTTCATGTGGACGGCATGTGCTACTGGAATAGATAGAAGACGGTTTCCATTGTTCAAAAGAACAGCCTTCAGACTCAGTTTCGAAGAGTCTATAAATAGTCTCCAGTCTTGTGGGTCATGAGTGATTTTTAAGGCATTCATGAGGCTTTCAATATCGGAACAGAATACCAGATTACTTTCCTTTCTGAAGAAAGGCTCCAACTGCTGATGTCGCTTTCGATATGAAGTAATGTTGACATCTTCTTCTAGAAGATTCCATTGTTGGAGTCTTGATCTTAGCAATTCTGCCTTGTTCTTGGATAAGTCCAAATCACAAACCAGGTCATTTAGTTCTTCCTGTGTTATTCTGTGTGTAGATGATAATGCATCCCAGTGAAAATCTGGGTCACTGCATGCTGATGGACCAGGAGAAGAACAGGTCGGCTCACCCTTGTCCTCATCAGATGAATCAAGAGAATATTCTGATGGAGGTTCTGGAATAGGAAGTCCCTCACCATGTTGAACTGGTCTCAATGCAGACGGAATGTTTGGGTAGACTATGCTCGACTTCTTTTGCTTCATTATTCTGCTGGAATGAGGAGGAACCAAGCAGAAGGAACAGTCATGTATGTGGTTGCTTGGCTCTCTCCACACCATGGGGACTGCAAACGGCATTGATGGTCTTTTGCAATTCAACCACTGTGAAAGCTGTGCTGTACATGTAGCGCAGCATATATGCGGGGTCCAAGGCTTGTCTTGGTCACCAGTCTTGCATCCGAAGTAAAGATGATATGCCTTCTTCAGTTGAGAAGTGATACTTTTCTTCTGGTTGGCAAATGTCACCTCCCCACAAATGTAGCAGAAATTGTCAACGGTATTAACGCATTTTCGCGGCATTACTGTTCTGTATGGCTAAAATTATATGATTAATAAAAGTTACATGTAACAGTAGCTTAAACTGGCTCACACACAGTCTGAAATATTTTAAATGCTCAACCTTTCCGACTCCGTATAGTACACTGCTGACGTCAGATGGCTTCAGCAGCCATCTGGCAGTAGTATTGCATTGCATCAGAAAATGATGCAATCAACTCTGGATGATGTGTGCATGCTGGTATTATGCAATGTGATGCAATATTACATCATTCAAGGCTTATTTGGGATGTTGTTGATGTCCTACTGGATAAGTTTACACAGTGAAATGTTAAAAATGAACTATATGCAATATCTTCCAAACGAGAGCCAATAAATTTTTTTTAATGTTATATTCGTGTTCAGCTCACCAAGATACTACAGATTAGGGCCTTTTAAAGTCAGTAATGATTTCAATGTTGACCAGTGTTATCAGCTAAAATAACACTCTCACAGACACAGCGCTTAAACCCTCCGGCTGAGGGCAAACAATAGTTTTAGATAAAACAGGCAGAGGGAAAGGAAAGCCTTCTCACCACCTGAGGCCATTCTGCCCTCCCTGGCCCCTGTCGAGGACTTCAGAGAGGCCCCATCTATAGGCGTTGACTGCACACCAGGCTGGGATGGTGGACTTCTAAACACAGAAGCTCCAGAGAATAGTGTGGAGTCAGGACCCTCCATAGAGGGCGTATTGTATCTTGGCAGCAATAAGATGTTTATTCATTGAACCTTGAATTTTCCCCATACCATCTTTTTTGAGACCCTTCCCTTTATTCTTCCACTTGCCCTTGGGCATGCCTTATCCCAAAGTAACAAACCAAAAACAGCACCCTTGTCCATGCACATAGTCCTCCAAACACTGGTATTCATCAGAGTTCACCTCAATTATACCAAAGTTCCACCAAAGGGGACATGTCCCTTTGGTCATGTGCCCCTTTGATGCATGCCGCTGCGGCCACAAGAGAGCTCTGTTGCTCTTATCCAGTCCCCAAGGGCACTCCCAAATGACATATGTAGAGAAAGGGGCGGTCTCACCTCCGGCACGTTCGTCTACAGCACACATTGCTTCGGGACTCCTCAGCAACATACACCTTGGGCATCCTCTGCTCACTGATAGGTCACAGCTTTACTTCCACATTTTCCAATTTTAAAAGATTTAAACAGTGTAGGCCTAATTCTGAAGGGGGAACATCCTGCCAGCCAGAACGTCCAGGATCTGGATGGGCCAGTCTAGTCCCCAATTCTGAACCCGTGGGAGGTAGATGTTCCCATGGGATCAGAAATGAGTCTAGACAGCCAGCCCTGGTCTGGATGGGCAGTCCTTCCCCTGATTCTGTGCCACCGGGCATCCCATTTTTTCCCTGCATAGGCCTTCCCAACTCCTGCATTGAGCCACGGTGCCTTGGCATCCTGTTGCCATGGCACTGTGGCTCCATTAAGGAGCTGCAGTCCCCAGCTGCCACCACAAAGTTTATGTGGTCTTCCAAAGGCAGGGTCAGGCTGCAAGGAACCTCCTGCACCCCCTCGCCCCACTGACCTGGCCCTGCACTGCCGTCCCCAAATGTCCGGGGAACTTATTCCATCTCAGAGGTAGAATAAGTCCCCCGTCCATGCTGGTGATTCCAGACGTATAGGGCCAACCTCAGGATTGGCCCTGTAGATCCTGGGTTGCATCCCTGCCCACCACCCGCCCTCATTCCTCCCTCAGTCCGCCCCCTCACGTCCCCATTCAGAGCTTCCCGTACATCTCCTATGTACTTGCAGGGAGTTTTGGGCAGGGGATACGGTCCCGGCGTTTAGCGGGGATGGACATCCGGATGTCTATCCCCGCTAAATGTGGCTTGGAATGACCCTTTTTGCCTATTAGCTTCACAATTATTTAATTATTGCAGTCTTTTCATATACTGATTTTATATTTTAGGATATCAAAACCTTATTTTGCCAGACTCATCATTCTGATGATTTGAAACCTTTGAAAGGTACAGCTATTCTGAGGTGCAAGTATTTATGCACAAAAAAGCTAGATTTGGGAATTTAATTTCAAGAGTTAAATGTTATTTGCTATAAATACCTTTGCAGTCACTGTCTCCCAGATCTATTTGATATATGCATTAAATTGTGCTTCATTTGTTAATTCATTTCCATGTACAGTTTTTACAGAGTGTCATTTAAAAAATTGCTATGTGCTAGCCCAGTCTCAGGTATAGAGTGTACTTTATATCAAAATAACATTTACGTTATATGAGTAAAGTAAAGGACAAAGTACTGGCATTTTGTCTTTAAAGGAGGAAATTTTTAAATGATTGATATGGGAATTCAACAAGTCCTTTCTGATAGTGCTGGTTGGTAATGTGTAAATATGCAGCCTTTACATGTGAAGGCACATTTAGAAATGACATCCAAGTGCAATCTGGGATGTTCACGCCACAAAATCACAAAAAAAGACAAGCATGTCCAAGTTCACACACAATTTCACAAACATGGATGTGTCCGATGTGGATGCAGGGCCGGCCCGTCCATTGAGCGAGAATGTTTTTTGCACAGGGCCCCGCATTTCAGGGGGCCCCGCGCAAAAAACATTCTGATCCTAAAGTCAAATTAAAAAAAAAAAAAAAAGCTGTCTTCTCCCGCTGCCGGGGCCGCCGCGGCAGAATCGAGTGTGCCGCAGGGCCCCCCTGCCCAGCAGAGCCCCCCCTGCCCAGCAGAGCCTGCCCTCCCCTGTATCCGCTCTCTCGTACAGCTGCCTGCAGTCTCACGCGCCGACTTTCAAAGCGCGAGGGGAGAGTTTCTCCCTCGCTGCTCTGTAAAGCCCGTGGGGGCTGATGGGAAGTTCCCATCAGTCCCCGCGGGCTTAACAGAGCCGCGAAAGGGAAACTAGTCCCTTCGCGCTCTGAAAGCCGGCGCGTGAGACTGCAGGCAGCTGTACGAGAGAGCGGATACAGGGGAGGGCAGGCTCTGCTGGGCAGGGGGGGGGGCTCGCAGCACACTCGATTCTGCCGCGGCGGCCCCGGCAGCGGGAGAAGACAGCTTTTAAAAAAAAAAAAATTTTGGCTGGGCTGGGCTGGGCTGAGCTGAGCTGAGCTGAGCTGGGCTGGGGGGGGTTAGGAATGCTGATGGGCTGGGGGGGGGTTATGAGTGCTGGGGGGGGGTTAGGAGTGCTGATGGGCTGGTGGGGTTAGGAGTGCTGGGGGGCTATGGGGGGCTGGGGGGGGTTAGGAGTGCTGATGGGCTATGGGGGCTGGGGGGGGGTTAGGAGTGCTGTTGGGCTGGGGGTTAGGAGTGGTGATGGGCTATGGGGAGGCTGGGGTGGTTAGGAGTGGTGATGGGCTATGGGGGAGCTGGGGGGGGTTAGGAGTGGTGATGGGCTATGGGGAGGCTGGGGGGGTTAGGAGTGGTGATGGGCTATGGGGAGGCTGGGGGGGGTTAGGAGTGGTGATGGGCTATGGGGGGGCTGGGGGGGTTAGGAGTGGTGATGGGCTATGGGGGGCTGGGGGGGTTAGGAGTGGTGATGGGCTATGGGGGGGCTGGGGGGGTTAGGAGTGGTGATGGGCTATGGGGGAGCTAAGTCTTTATATGGGCTGATGGGATTAGGACTGGAAGTGGGTCGATGGGGGGTTAGGACTGCTAATGGGCTATGGGGGGCTTAAACTAAAAATTGGGTGATGGTGGATTAGGATTGGAAATGGGCTGGTGGGATTAGGACTGGGAGTGGGCTGATGGGGAGGTTAGGACTGGTAATGGGGTATGGGGGGGCTTAAACTGAAAATTGGGTGATGGGGATTAGGACGAAATGGGCTGATGGGGGGTTAACACTGGATGTGGGCTGATGGGGTTAGGACTGGTAATGGGCTATGGGGGGGGGGGGTTAGGACGGATAATGGGCTATGGGGGGGCTAGGACAGGAAATGGGCTGATGGGGCGGGGTTAGGTTTTGAGGGGGGCTTATGGGGTTAGGACTGGTAATGGGCTGTGGGCTGTTGGGGGGGTTAGAACTGGTAATGGGCTATGGGGGGGTTAAGACTGGTAATGGGCTGTTGGCTGATGGGGGCTGTCTGGTAATGGGCTATGGGGGGGTTAGGACTGATAATGGGTTATGGGGGGGCTAGGACAGGAAATGGGCTGATGGGGAGGGGTTAGGACTTGAGGTGGGCTGATGGGGTTAGGACTGGTAATGGGCTGTGGGCTGATGGGGGGGTTAGGACTGGCAATGGGCTATGGGGGGCTGACTGGAAATGGGTTGATGGGGTTAGGACTGGAAGTGGGTTGATGGGGGGGCTAGGACTGGTATTGGGTTGGGGGGTTGCTAGGACTGGAAATGGGCTGATGGGGGGCTAGGACTGGAAATGGGCTGATGCAGGGACTAGGAGGGAATGGATGCTGGGTGAGGCTGGAACTAGAAGGGAGCTGATGTTGGGGGAGGATTAGAATGGGATGGGGCTGGGAGAGTAAAATGGAGAGGGGAAAAATATTTTGTGTGGGAGGGATAAAAAATCTACAATTGGCCGGGTATTGGGAGAGTAAGTGGGGATTGAGGATGGAGGGGTAAAATTTGAGTGGATGAAATAGGAATGAGGAAAGAGCAAAAGGAGAAAGATTAGTATGTTAAAGCAGATGTAGAGAGAGAAAATGGAAAAGAAAACTAGAAGAGAGAAGAAAGGACAAATGGACAGCAGACGATGGAGAGTTAGCAGAAAACATGAAGAAACCAGAAGAAAGTGGCTGGAGCAATTGCAACTGAAAAAAAAAATGCACAAAAGGTAGAAAGATATCTCTTTATTTTGAATTCATTAACTGGAATATGAAAGCTCTGGGAAATGTGCATCATTAATGTCTGCGCTTTGTTTGGTACAAGAGGAAATTAATTTATAGTTTTATTTCTACAGTGTTGTTGTACATTCCAAGTTGGCTTTTGGGGTTCCCAGTTTAATTATTGCCTTCCTGTTTCTAAATTGTGATTCCTTGTTTGGTGATGGTCTATGTTCTGCATGTGTAACTGAGCTGAGGTATTCTGTTTATGTAATTCCTATTTGACATTGCCACTTGTTCTCTTTCCCCAGTAGGTCATGTATTGTTGTTCTCTGAAACGTATTGGTTTAATATTTGCAGTGTTTGCCTTTTGATAGGTAGGGTATGGTGCTTTGTGAGTCCTGGTAGTGCTGTTAGGATACGGCGGGTTTGCTATTGGTTCTAAATGGGCAGTGTTTGTAGTAGTTCCTAATGTGCCTGGCGGTTGGCACTGGATTATAGTAATGTAGAAATCTTTTAGTCTGTCTTTATCCATACACTCATTAAGAGACATGTTTACTAAAAGTTAGTGTATGTTAGCATTATGCAAATAATTATGCAAATAAGGCCACTTATGCAAATGAGGCCCCGCACCGAGTCTCCGCACATGGCCCCGCACCCCCTTGGGCCGCCCCTGCATGAAATGCATCCACGTCGGCATCCAGGTATCCTGCTCCCTTTAAAAATCAGATGGGCGTCATCCTGCGCCACGGCGGCGCGCGCACAAGGAGCAGGACGTGCTCCTTGGGCGAGCTTCTTGGGGCGGCGACTGGGGCCCACACTTTCCTTCGTGCCTCTCTAGTCCCTTTGTCTCATTCACTCTTTCTCAGGCATTGCTGAGTTTATCGTTCTGCGCCTTTCTTGCTCAGTCTACACCCTTACCCGTCTCTGTCATCAATCATCAGACTGCTTCTTTTTCTTCGCCAGCACCCTCTCTGTTCTTGCCTGCCTTCCGCGTCTCATGCTCAATGGCCACTATTCCTGTGTGGTGGGGTCATCACCCTCCCTCGCCTTTTGTGCCTCCATCTAGTGGATCAACTACCCGTAATCCACATAATCTTCTCCCCTGTCGGCCCAGCCCCTCACTTCCCCGCTCTCTCACGCCCGTCGCTCCTTGCGCGTCACTCTTGATGGTTTCCTTGGCTCTCCTAAACTGTCGATCTTTACGCTCCAAGACACATCTGGTCCATGACCTCATCGTTCAACACTCATTAGATGCCCTTTTCCTCACAGAGTCCTGGCTCTGAGAGGGGGAGGATGCTGTTCTCCACCAGTGTCTCCCTCCTGACTACACTGCTTTCCATGCCCCTCGGCTACGCCGTACGGGAGGTGGCATAGCTGTTATCCACTGTTCGTCCTTTCCTCTCTCCCTTGTTTCACCCCCTCCCCAGTACCCCGAGTCTCTTCTGTTCCACACTACCTCCTCTCCCCCCATGCACTTTCTCCTACTGTATGCGCCTCCCTCCTTGCAAGCCGACTCCTGGAACTCTCTTCTTCTCTCCCTCTCCGAAACTGTCCTATTATCTTCCCACCTAATCATATTAGGGGATTTCAACGCTCATTTAGACTCTCGAATGAGACAACGTGATAAAGTACTTGCCACCCTATTTGACGATCTCTCCCTCGTCCAACATGTGACCTGTCCCACTCATGCCTCTGGACATACTCTCGATCTGATCCTATCCCCAGATTCCTTCCCATTTTCACCAGGCCACATCACATCTTTATCTCTTCCATGGTCAGATCACAATTGCATCTTTTTCTCCCTCCCTCTTCCCCCCCCCCCGCTAGTACCCCCTCCAGACTCACCCTCCCATCCTCGGCGACTGGTACGGTGTCTTACTCCCACAACCATCCAGCTCTCCCCCCCTGCTGATTCTATCTTCCCCTCTGATTTCCCTTCCCTCCCCGTGGATCAGCAGGCTGATCTTTGTTCCTCTGCCTTATCCTCTACCCTCGATTCTGTTGCACCCCTCCGACCTGTTACTGCCCACCCTCCCTCTCACCATCCTTGGTTCCATTCAGGCCTTTATTTGCAGCGCTCTCATTTTCGTCGCGCAGCGTGATTATGGCGCAAGCACCCCTCAGACACCTCCTTTTCCACCTTTTACAGTACCCATAAGCTATATTACTCTATGATATCTGCTGCAAAGAGATCCTATTACTCTGGCCTGATCACATCCTCTTCTAACTCCTCTCGCAGGCTTTACCAAGTGCTGAACTCCCTCTCCTCGACTTCCACTTCATCCCCCTCTTCCTCCCCACCCTCTGCCCCCAGTCCTACAACTCTTGCGACCTTCTTCTCCAGCAAGATTCTGACCCTTTGTTCCACTTTTGATATTTGCCCACCTCCTCTTTCTCCCCCCCCCCTCTCCCCTACTGCAGCCCCCTGTTGCTCTCCGGCTTCTACCCACACTTATCCCCACACCTGGTGTACCTTCCGCCCTGTCACTCTTGCTGAGATCTCCAAAGCTATTTCAACCTCTCATAAAACTACCTGCCCGCTTGATCCCTTACCTTCAACCTGGCTTCTTGATCCCTCTCTCACACTTCTCCCTTTCGCCCTCACCATCATTAACTCTAGTCTCACATCCGGTTGCTTTCCTTCCTCCTGGAAACACGCACTGGTTCGCCCCCTACTTAAAAAAGATACCCTTGATCCTGCTGTCCCTGAAAACTGGCGCCCTGTCTCCAACATTCCCTTCCTTTCTAAAATTTTTGAAAAACTTGTTTTCCACCAACTTTCTGCACATCTTGAATCTACTATTTCCTTACACCCCCTGGAATACGGTTTTAAACCTGGTCACAGTACAGAAACTATCCTCGTAGCACTCCTTAACGAACTGCACCGGTCTCACGATAGGGGTGATTTTTCCATTGCTGTCTCCTTAGACCTTTCTGCAGCCTTTGATGTCATCGATCACCGCACCCTTCTCTCACGCTTGTCCGAACTTGGTATCCAGGGCTTAGTCTACCAGTGGTTTCGGTCTTTTCTCTCCTCTCGTTCTTTTGCAGTCCACTCGGGCTCCACTTCTTCTGCCCCTTTGCCCCTTCACTGTGGTGTCCCGCAGGATTCTATTCTCGCGCCACTCCTTTTCAAAATTTTTCTCGCCCCTCTTGCCTTACTCATACAGCAAACTGGTTTATCTGCTTACTTTTTCGCCGATGATATCCTTCTGATCCATCATACATCTTCATCAGCCCCAGACCTCTCTTGCTTAAACAATTGTCTTACTTCCGTTGCCGGCTGGTTCCACGACAACTTCCTCATCGTTAATCCCTCTAAATCAGCGGCTATTTGGTTCACTTTTGGTGCCCCTTCCCCTACTTTGGCAGCATCTAGGTCTCAATCGTTAGTTCCTTTAGTTCCAACTCTTCGCTACCTTGGTGTTACCTTGGACTCTGCACTGTCTTTCCACCAGCACATCTCCGGGGTGGTGCGTAGCTCCTTCTACCAACTTCACAAGATCAGGGCCATTCGCTCTTTACTTCCGCTCACTTCCCACATGACACTGGTTCTCTCTTTGGTAACTACCCGCCTTGATTACTGCAATTCCCTATTTGCAGGCCTCCCCCAGTATCAACTTCGCAGGGTGCAGCTGGTTCAAAATACCGCTGCTCGTATTCTCACTTTCTCTTCTCACCGAGACCACGTCACCCCTTGTCTTCTCTCCCTTCACTGGCTTCCCATCAAGGTTTGTTACGTCTATAAGCTTCTTACCATTACCCACAAGGTTCTCTACACCAACACTCCACAGTATCTAGCTGATCTTATCTTCCTTCAACCTACCCCCCGCTTGCTATGTTCCGCACATGGTAACCGTCTATTCCTACCATCCCCCACTCAGGCCCACCTCGAATCTACTCGTCACGCTGCTTTTTTCTTCGCAAGCCCCGCCCTATGGAACTCTCTCCCGCACTCTATCCGCACTTTTTCCCGGTTCAAAGCTCTTCTTAAGACCTATCTCTTTTGTCAGGCTTTTGATCTTCCTCTCCCTCCAGATTCCCCTAATCGGCCAGAAACACTCCTCATCGGTGTTCCCCCAACAGTCTAGACTCCCTAGCATCCGCTCCACTCCCCCTCCCCTCCCCAATTTACCTATCCCCCTTCCCTACCCGATCATTGTCACAAAGTCGTCTATCGATGTTATGTCGTCCACTGTGTTTCATGTTGTCCGCCGTTTCGTCCGGTTGTCCGTCACTTGATTGTCACTTACCACATGTTGTGTTATCTGTTGTTCTTTATTATTCTTTTCTTCCTGTTTTCTCCATTACTTTCCTAGCCATTTATTGGCGTTCCTTTCTACCTTTTCTTTAAGCAGTTCTAATTTTTTTTTTTTATTGTACACCGCCTTAACACTCCGGTATTAGGCGGTATATCAAGTCTGTCAAATAAAGATAAAGATAAAGATGTTGTATGCACATCCATAAAGCCTGGGCCTCACATGCATGCACAGTGCATTGCTGCAGCTCATAGTTCTCTGAAACCCACACAGATACACACAGACATGACTCCTCTGTCCAAAAGAAGTGTAAGTTGTCATTTCTACTTGGCCCTTAGGCCTCCTTTAATGCTTGGACCTTGTCAATGCCCTCTCAGTGTGTGCACACTATTAATGCCCTCTGCCAATGCCTCTTCTTATCCTTGGATGTTGTTGATGCCCTCTCTGTGTTGGCACTATTAGCGCCTTCTGCCATTCAGCTGGTGTTGGTGCAGCTTCTCAGCATTGCTAGACAGTGTGAGAACTCATGCTGGACAAGATGGGGAGAGTTGCACCTGCAGATATGTAGGATAAAGTTAACACACCTGGACAAATCATTCTTGATCCACACATTGGTTTTGAACCTGTGACCTTTCTTTTTCATACACAGTGGCTATGTTTTGGATGCCACAGAACAGTCATAGGGGAGTATGGTTGCCACCACGCAGCCATGCTAGCATCGTGTGGGGGTGGGCGTGGTGGTGGCAGCGGCTCCTTCCTGGAGAAGAAGAAAACTTTTATTCAAGCCTTGTGTGTCTGGTGCAATGCTGCTATGTCTACTGTGAGGAGCATGCCAAGCATCTATCTCTACTTTAGATCCCTGATGCAGGCCTAACAGATTAAACTTGGCCAAGCTGGGTCTCTTACATTGAATTGTTGGGTCTCCCACATTGAACTATATGGAATAAAATTACTTTTTGCAATGTCAATCTGTTTGGCTGTGTTTTACTCCTTGTGAACTTGTTTGTATGACTGTGGAGCTCCTCTTCTTTTCTTTCAACCTAATTGGGCCTAGTTTGCCTAAAGAATTGGCTGGCCCTGCAGAATCGCTAACATGGCATCACCTTTGGCACTTTGCACTAACAACATAGTGCCCTTTATTAAAAGGGCACCATGCTGTGACTGCCAATGGGCCACAATTTTATCACTCATTTCAGGGCTAGGGTCTGGAAGGTGCACACTCCATACATCTCAATGTGCTTCCTTTGTACTATTTAATGTGCAAAAAAGGTTCTCTCCATGCAAGTGGGCCCTTAACACCTGCTCCTTAGCAGACATTAAGGTTCCCAGCGACTGTGCCTGTAACGCATGCTAATAGCACCGGGTATTAAGGTAACACACACTGTCTACTCTCACGATCCACACATTTAATGCCCTTTCTCAGCCCCTTTGTACCTTACTGCCTGGTAACAGGCTAGTAGCCATTAAGCTGGCACTATTGGCACTTTCTGCTGCGTTAACCACTAGCGGGCATTAATAACACCTGCTAAAGACACCTTTGTGCCCTTACTGGTGCTTAGTATACCCTTAAATTGGTATATTCATCATCACTATCTGTATAAGCAGCAACACTGAATATACTCATAGTGTGGTGACCATGCCAGCACTATCCATTAGACCAACCTGCATCCTACCCGTAACCCGACCCATATTTACATTGATAATATTGGACCATTTAGCAATTTAAGCAGCCTAATACTTTATATGTCTTGAAAATATACGGATAAGGGAGTTATGCACTGGCCTCCCATATCTATATATAAAGCATTATGCTGTTTTTGGGCGGGAAAGGTATATTAAATGCTTAAAAATAAACAAATAGCCCACTGTGCTTAGCATTAAAGCCTGCATCACCATTCAACCAAAGATTTAGGTTGTCTCCCCAAACAGAGAAAAGAGATAAAAGGAAGTTTGAAAGGAAAATAGATATTTCAAGAAAGAACCCAAGTACCTATTCTATCCTCGGATCAGGTGAATGATGAAAATGGAAGAAGAATGAGCCTTATGCAACTTATTTAATATCCAGTTGGGAGTCATTTTATAAAGGATGTTTTATGTGTAAACACTATTGTACACCTATCCCACATGCAAAAATACATACTTTTATGCAATCTGAGGGTAGACGTGTTTGAGGGTGGAGTTTGGCAGGAGCATAGGCCAAGTCATGGAGAATGTGCCTAGGTTATGAAAGACTCATCTATGTGCATACTTCAGTTCTGTACATTTACATCAGTTCCCCAAATGGTGTTAATCTATGCTGACAATTTTTAGCCATAATTTTGGCTGCTTTGGTGATGCTACTTCACAAAGACACAATTGGACCAAAGCACTATGCACAGAGTAGTATCAGGCCATTTAACTATTTATCCAAAGAATCATACACTGAATGACAGGAAATGCTTGCAATAGCTCATGGGAAATACATATATTAATAGCAACTTATCCTAAAACATGATAGGCCACTTAAAAATAAAAATAAAAAATAAAAAAACAAGATGAAATGCGGGGAGGGGGAGATATAAAAAAACCACAATATATATTTGAAGAAATACACAAAATAAGAAGATTTGAGCAAGACAAGAACATCTGGAACAAACTCACTCTGTGGCAGCCCCTCCATTAATCTGTGGTTTCTCTTTAGACACCAGAAAATCATTTAACTGACTAGGATAAAAAAGACATACATTACCCCCATAAGATATTACACATTTGCAAGGACATTTCAAAGCAAACCCAGTTCTGAAAGCCTAAACTCTTGGTCGCAAGGCCAAATGGCACATTGGTGGGTCTGCATATTATGAGAAAAATCAGGATAAACCCTGATATTTGAACCCAGAAAGCCACCAATGTAGTTCCTTCAGATACCACTTCCCATGCTAACTCCAGGATGCTAGTTAAATCCATAGGACTCTCATCTTGAAGTCAAGACATGCTGGTTTTGCGTCTTTCAAGGAGTGTTAAATAATAAGTTCTTACTATAGGTAGGAGATTATCCAAAGGAAAGTTTAATAATTTAAAACTTATTTCAGATATTTCCTAACCATCTCAGCTAGAGCAATTAAGGGACACTTAGGAAAATTCAAGAATATCAATTTTTTTTCCTAGAGTGATTTTCCAGAAAGTCAAGCCTACATTAAAGGATCCCACTTTCCTTGACGAGCCAAAACCACTTCCTTAGTTTCTTTATTAAATCCTTCTGTGTCCTCCAACCTAGCTTCCAAGTGGCTCAGACACTGTTCTGAGTGTGTGCTTCCAAAGAATAAACTTCTAAGTCAGACTTTAAAGTTTTAATCAAACCTGCCAAAGGCTCCAAGGATTTTTAGGGTATCCAAGAGAGAATCCAGAATTACTTCAACAAGTTGTCCTCATAACCAATTTGGGTGCATCAATCTCTCCTCATTTACTCTGCTCTCCAGTATTTCTCTGTTGAGCAGTATCATGGTCTACCATGGAGGGATCATCAAGAGCTGTCTATCCAGCCCATGGGCTAATTCATTTGCATCGGCATTCTGCAGCTCCGTGATGGCTCCAGCGATAAAAGTTCTTCTGGGTCTGCTCTTTCTTTGGGTGTCAAAAAACTCCTTAGGCATTCCAGTTAGTGCACTCTGACAACCACTAGCTATAGTTCCTGCCCCACTCAGTCAAGAGAAGCTTACACAGCCCTCCAATATCATTTGTCCCTTCAAGGTGGTCCCCTTTGTGCCGAGACTTCACTTGGGCTTCTCCTTCCACTTCCCAGTCATCAATCAGATTGAGAGGACACAGCAAAAACATTGCCCAGGGCCAAATGCAGAGTGCTTATTCCATGCCTCCTAAACAAACTTCATCTCCCTCCCTGTTCACTTACTATTTAGCAATTTAAATGGAAAGATACTATCTGTATACACTATGAAAATATACAGATAAGGGAGTTATGCATTGGTATTCATAAGTTATGCCCTGAACCCCAAGAGGGAATAATCTGGGGGCACATAACATAGCTGAGCCCCAAGGATGGTCATGGCATAAGAGGAGGGGAGGATAGGAAAGCAATTGAGTGGGTGGGTTTTAGATAAGGAATGTATGAGGATTAAAGGGTGTTCAGTTTTGGAGATCATATCTCGCAAAGGATGTAAAAAGACTGGAAACTGTTCAGAGGAAGGCGACCAAAATGATTTGGAGTCTGCATCAGAAGCCTTATGAGAAGAGACTTGAGAACTTAAATATGTACACTCTGGAGGAGAGGAGGGATAGAGGAGATATGATTCAGACCTTTAAATACTTAAACAGAAATAATGAACAAACAAACCTCTTCCAAAGATGGGGAAGCTGTAAAACTAGAGGGCATAACATGAAGCTGCAAGGGAGTAAATTGAAAGGCAATGCCAGGAAATACTTTTTCTCGGAAAGGGTGGTGGATGCTTGGAATGCCCTCCCGATGGAAGTGGTGGGGGCAAATACAGTGACAGAATTCAAAATGGCATGGGACGGACACAGTGGATCCCTTTACAGCAACAGGATAAAATCAAAATAAACTTAACTATCTAATTTCTCAACAAATAGGAGTGTCTTACATGGAGCAGTGGGTTCACCCCTAAACAAAGACATGGGGAGGGGTGGCCTGCATGGAGCGGCAGGTGCACCTACTCTTGCCATCTTATTGGGCAGACTAGATGGACCATACTGGTCTTTATCTGCCGTCATTTACTATGTTACTATGTGATGTAAGATAGGTATCTAGAAGGCAAACTGGAATGGTTCAGTGACTATTGGAGGGCTCTCTGGAGGCAGGAAGCTTTTGTCTACCTGCATGTCCCTCTAGATTAGATGGGTGATTACTAGGTGGTAGGGTTGCTCTCTTTGGAAGAAAGAGGGGACAGGAAGAGGTTGTTGCAGCTTTGAGCAGTATGCAAAGGAAGATCTGGCATCTCCTTCACCTTTGGCTCCCCTGGACTGCTTGTTGTCGGGGAGAGACGAGAATGTATTCCGGTGATGCTGACCGCTGGAAGTGCTTTTGCACAAATGACTTGTGGCTTTGAGTGATATCCTTCCAGCCCTGGCGTCGCCACAGACTGGAAAGAAGCAGAAACTGGGCACTGAATGGATGCTCTGGATAACTAGTATGGCACCATCTAGTTGAAAGTCCTGAGTGATCTAATAGTGCCATTGAATGGTAATATGGAATTACATGTTAACTGTGAGTCACTGGGAGTTAATAAAGCTGTGACCTAGCTTTGACACTACTTAAGTGCTCAGTTGTGGTTATTAGTGTTTGGTTGGTTTGTTGGTTGGTGCAAGTGGCTGCTTGAATACCTATGCTAAAGACTTTCCTGAAAGACCTATATACAAATCACTAAGGAGTGGTACATTAAATGCTTTAAAATAAATAGTCCCTTGTATCGTCTCTTTTATTTCTGCTTTACTTTCTGAGTTCTTTTTCTTTAGAAAAATGCCAAGAAAACAGAGGGAGAAAAAAAACATTTTATTTGAAGTTTAGTAATTGAAATATGTCAGCTTTGGGGAATGTGCATTATTGAAGTCCTTGCATTTTGTTCAGTTTTCAGTCAAGGATTTTCAGAATATTTCTATTTCTAATTTGTGCTCGTTTATTCAGTCTTTGGAGAAGGTCCATCCATACTCTGCTAGTGTTACTTTCTGTGTAGGAATCTGTAGCAATTCAGCTTGTTCGGGTTTCTCAGTAGGAAGTGTATTGATGTTCTAGGGCCTGATGCAATATTTACAGTGCTGCCTTTCACAGTTAGAGTTGTTACTCTGGGAGCTCTGGCAGTGCTGTAATGATCTAGCAGGATTATTATAGACCTCGAGTGCACTTTTTGCAGGGCTTTGTATTACTTCATAATGTGCCAGGCAAAGGAAGAAAGCTTACTGAAGCATGGCATAGAATTACGTGATTTCTTTTTTTGGTGGGAGTGCAAGGCAAAGGTTATGATCAGCATGTTTATAATTGAAATCTTGACTTTATAGGCCTGATCCCTAAAGTTTTTAAGTTCCTGATACATTTTCTGTCTATCATCTGTCACCCCTTCTCTCTCTCTCTCTCTCTCTCTCTCTCATCTTCCTGGGTCCCTCCTTGGATTCTGTAGTCCAATCCCAACTGACAGCAGGAGAGTGAAGTCAGTAGCATAATGAGCCAGGGACTTTTCTAACTCATTTTTCCTGCTTCCACAACCTTTCCTGCCTCATTCCAAGCCGGGGCCAGAATAAGGGGGAAGCAACCAGGGCAAATGCCCTGGACTTAAGGTCATCAGATTAAAAGGGTCTTTTACTAAAGGGTGCTAAGGTGTTGCACCTAACGCACCAAAAGTGCTGAAACTATGGTGTGTTAGGTGCAACATCACTGTGCTACCTGGTTCCATGGGATGCGCCATATTGTGCAGCTACATGAATGGATCTGCAGCTGCATCTGTGTGCGTCCCCTCAGAGTCAGCCCTATGCATTCAATAAACAGCAAAAATGAGAAACAGGAAGAAAACCTTCAGTCCTACCTACCCTTTCACCGTCTCACTTCTGCTCCCAGTCCATTGGCAAAATGTCTTCCCAAGTGCCCCCTAAATCGCGAGGGGGGTGGTTCAAGGAAGGAGAGTCATTTGCAATTTGCAGCTCTGGTAGCTTCTGAAGTAGATTCCCCCTCCCCCTCACACGCACTCTGGGGCTTCTTTTAAAATTGTTGCTTGGGGGCTCATAATTTGAACTTCTGCCACTGCTCCAGTCCCTCCCTCCCTTTTTCCAACAGCGAAAGTTCATATGTTCTGAAATCTCATTCACTATTAGCTGCTGTAGGGAGAGAAAGTTTCAGCTTAAGAATTTCCGTGGGTAATTTCTTAGGACCCGATATTCAAGAAGGCAGGCTATGCGCCACTATGGTGCACTCACCCCTAACCCCGGATATTCAATGCACCAGCGATGGCACTGAATATCTGTATTTGGTGCCCAGAAAAAAATACTGCTGAGCCTAACTGGGTAGAAGCGATATTGGACCGTTACCCGGTTAGCATCTCCGGCTAAAACTAGGCGAGCCAAAAGTTGGCTTAGTTTTAGCCATCGATTGCTAACCGGCTAGTGGTCCAATATCACTGTTACCCAGTTAGCAGTACTCCTCGCCTCTGCTCCTCCTCGGAACACCCCCAACATGCCCTAATACTAACTGGATAACATCAGGGCATATAGGGGGACATAGAGGAGAATGTTCAATGGCACTAATCGTATAGGTGCCATTGAATATCCCCGTTTAAGGCATTTAGATGGTTTACTGGGCTGTAAACCATGTAAATGCCTTTTGAATACCGAGCCTTTAGAGCCTAGTAATTAGGAAATTGGCATTCTTACGTTTTCCACTTAGTTATTTAGATAACTATCTAGATATTCACAGGGATGTACGGTATCTGGATAAATCACTGATGAATCCAGAGAAAATTATTTCCTAAGGTGAATTTTCTTTTGTTTTGCTGTATCTCATCAAGTGCCTCATGTATCATCCTGAAAAAAAATGTTCACATTTTAAAACCTGTTTTTGTACAATTTAGCTTTGGGATGCAAATGAGTTCATGGTTCATTTGCATCCCATAGTTAATTTTTGCAAGAAACTTTCTCATATTGTCACTGCCAGGAACTTCACATATTCCTGGCAGTGTCAATATGCAAAACGTTTTGAAAAAGAGGAATTTTGTATGGCAGTAACTACTATTTAAAGGATCCGCATGTTCCCAACCTAAGGCACTTGGCATCCTCTACTGGGGTCCTCCAGGCCTTGGAAAGCCAGTGGCCTTTACAAACCCTCTCCCCATCTCTGAAGGGGGGATAAAATGTAAGACAGAGACCCACCTCATTCCCTGTCTCTTTAGGCCCCATCCTATACATTAACATATCTGAAGTCTGGTCCTGTACCTTACCTCTTCCCCACCCCGTAGGGACTCTAACTCACCCATGCAGTCCAGTAAATATGGGGGCAGAAGCAATCTCTACTCACACCTGCCCTGGTGGCTCCATCTATCAAATAGCTGCCACCTATTCCTAGTGGTAACCTCTCGCTACTACTACTAGGGGGTCAGGATCCTCAAACATGCCTCTTAAAAAATATAAGTTCTACTATTACGTTCTCTTTAATGATATTGGATTAAATATTCCCCTTTAAGTTCCCTTATTATATTTTCTTCTTGCTTAATATTAACGATTTGATAGTGCTTGGTATGACCTTTTTAGCAGTAGAATGTCAGATACACATGAGCCAGCACTGTACCCAGAATAATGCTGAATTCAGTAAAAATGACTTAATCATACTCAGCATATTTATATTCATTAATACCTTCCATTTTAATATTACAGCACAAATGCAAATTAAACATTACAACATCAACTAATGATCTGTTAAGAAAGAGATCTACAAAGTTGAGAGAGACAAGAAAAAGTGAAAACAAACTTTTGGAAGACAACATGAAAAGAATGTTTCTTAGACCTTTTCTAGGTAATACAGTAATATACCAGGTGATCTATTAAAGTATTCAAAATGTTATTTTAAGATAGAAACATAGAAACATGATGGCATAAAAATACCATATGGCCTATCTAGTCTGCCCTTCCATATCAACTACTATGGGCCCCTTTTTTTTCTTTAGAGATCTTCTGTTTCTTGAATTCAGATATTGTCCTCGTATCTACTACTTCAACTGGGAGACTATTCCATGCATCCATCACTCTTTCCTTAAAGAAATCTTTCCACATATTACTCCTCAGTTTATCCCCTTCAACCCTCATCCTATGTCCCCTCATTGCAGAGCTTTCTTTCAATTGAAAAAAGCTCTCCTCCTGTGCATTTGTGCCATGGAGATATTTACAAATTTCTATCATATCTCCCCTCCTCTGCCTTTTCTCTTTAAGTCTGTACCCATATGGTTTATAACGAAGACAACTGACCATTTTGGTAGTCACCCTCTGCACAGAGTGTAAATATCCTTTAGAAGGTGTGGTCTTCAGAATTGCACACAGTTCTCCAAATGAGGTCTCACCAAAGACTAATACAGTACAGGGGCGGAGCCTGATGCCGAGCAGGACGGTCGCATAGTGCGGAGGCTGGCTGGAACCCGACAAGAATCCTGATAAAATTCGGTGTGCATCGTAAAAGTGAGCAATCCCCCCTTCTGACACGGTGAAGTTAGGGATGGCGGGACCTAAACCGGTGCGACTCGATTATTCGGGCGCCTGGTAGCGGTGGGAAGAGATCTAAGCTGGAGCCCCTTTCCCCACAGAAAATGGCCGCCGCATGTGAAAGCTCGGAGGCCTTCCAGGAACTCCTGGTAGAGATCCGGGGCGTGAAGGAGTTGGTTAAAGCCAACGGCGACTCCTTGAATACCGTGCATGAAGACATAACTTTATTGCAGAATAAGCTCGAGGGTATCTCTCTGCGGCAGGAGAAAGTAGAAGGAATCCTGGCGGTGCATGGCGCCCGCTTGGAGGGCATGTGCAAGCTAGAAAAGCAACTCCGGGCGCTCCAACGGGATGTGGAAGATGGCAACAACCGCGCCCGTCGGAACAATGTGAGGCTACTAGGGGTCCCGGAGGGGGCGGAGGGCAAGGACATGGTAGCCTTCTTAGGAAAGCTGATCCCCTCTGTGCTCAAACTCACCTTTGACAAAGACTTTGAAATTGACCGGGCCCATCGCGTTCCCGCACATGCCACTCCCGGCGGACGCATGCCATGGCCTATCATTTTTCGACTTCTTCGATATCCACAGGTTGCACAAATTATGGAAACAGCACGGAGACGAGACTCCTTGGAATTTGAGGGCCATAAACTGTTCTTTTACCCGGATCTTGCCAAGATTACGGTGGATCGGCGGCGACGATTCCTAGCACTACGCCCGCGTCTTCAACAGTTGCAAGCGCGCTATGGAATTTTATACCCGGCTAAGATGCGGGTGACCTTACACAATCACACTAGATCCTTTGATGATCCGGACCCTCTGCTGGCCTTTCTGGAAGATAAAGAAGCCGCTCAGATGCGCTAAGCACTATTGCCTCAGGAGTGAGTTTCATAAGTGGCTGTGATCCTTGGGCCTGATAAGCGGCAGCTGACCCGTGTTTAAACTGTGGCTCAGTGGACTCTGTAGATGCCTATACATCGTTACACATTGTTTGTGTTTATGTGTGAGAGGGGGTGTTATTGTGAAATACTTCTGGATGTTCAGCTTCTAATATTTGTACGATATGTATGGTTGTAAGATGCACACAGATAAAGGTGGGTCTCAGTAGCCTGTCCTGGTCGGGACGAGCTCACCAGTGGTTCTTGGGGATTTTGCTTCTCCTCCAGGGTATAGGTTTATATCATTGTGGGTAATGTTAAGTAGGGAACAGGCAGGGTGCTTGGATATCATGCTCTGTTTGGATGGTGCTCTCAAAGGCTTTTACTTCCATCAAGGATGTTTCGGGATCAGTAACACAGATCACATAAAGTATTGTAATATCCTATGTTAATATGGCCTCTTATAAAGTATTATCCCTGAATGTCAAAGGGATAAATAGCCCCATAAAAAGGAAGAAAATAATTGCGTATGCTCGACATGAGAAAGCTGATATCTTGCTATTGCAAGAAACACATCTCAATCAGCGGGAATCACTGAAACTTAGTATCAAGCCCTATGTACTTGCCGCGTATTCAGCAGCGATTAGTAAGAAAAATGGGGTGGCCATTTTGGTGCGGAACTCTTTAAATGCTACTATTGTGCACGTTGGTTCAGATACTATGGGAAGGTGGACTAGGGCTCTACTCAAGGTGGGGGGGATGGAGATAAACGTTTTGTGTGTCTATGGCCCCACCGCGGATAGCCCGGAGTTCTCGGCTGCACTAGCTAAGGAAGTACATTCAGCCGCGGGAGCGTCACTGCTAGTTGGGGAGATTTTAATCAGACCATAGACCCACTGATTGATAGGTTGCCACCGCGGACCTCCAAACCGTCAAGGGGGCATCTCATGCTGGTCTCCTTGATCAGAGACATGGCTTTGGTGGATATATGGCGACTACTTCACCCCTCCGAGATGGAGTTTACTTATTTTTCACCCCCTCATGCGTCTCAATCAAGAATTGATTTTCTCCTAGTGTCCAAAGATCTTGTTTCCAGTATAGAGGAAGCCTCCATAAACCCCATGCATATCTCTGATCACGCGGCCGTCTCCTTACGAATTCGTGCTGATCGGTCGGGGGGGAAACCCGAGGGTTGGTTCTTTGATAGAACCTTACTTAGTAATCAAGACTTTTGTATCGAAGTCAAGGCTGCAATAGCAGACTATTTCCAATTTAACTCTCCGCAAGCTACATCTGGTTGGGCCTGGTGGGAAGGCTTTAAAACCGCGATCAGAGCGACCATCACGAGCTTTAGCATCTGTCAGGCGCGACAGCGGAAACAGCGCCTACTTGATTTAGAACAACAGATTAAAGCAGGGGAACGTCTTTTAAGCTGCCGTACAGATCCGTGTATATTACTGCGGCTCCAGCGGCTCCGCTTTCAATTCAATGAGATATTGACTACGGAGGCTTCGCAGAGCATTAAAAAGCAGCAGGGCGAATATTATCGGGAGGGAAACAAGGCTGGACGGCTGCTGGCTAATGCACTCAAAGGCCAGCGGGTGGCTAAGAGAGTTGTGGCTCTCAGGGACCCCTCGAGCCATCAAATAGTGCTCCGAGACTCGGAGATTGCGGAAATTTTCAGAGACTTTTATGCTCAGCTTTATACATCGGAGCGGGATTTTTCCTCAGAAGGCTTTGAACGGCTGGTCTCCGGGCTTCAACGGCCGGTTCTAAGTGTGGAGCAGATAGAGGAATTGGATAGGCCCTTCTCTGAGACAGAGATTATACAAGCCATTTCCTCTCTGGCCCCTGGTAAGGCAGCGGGCCCTGACGGATTCCCAGCGGAATTCTTTAAGACTTTTTCCAGGGAGCTGGTCCCTTATCTTGGTCATTACTTTGAGATGCTGATTGAGACTGCGTCATCTGTTGGTGCCTTTGCAGAGGCAAATGTGGTTGTTTTTGAAAAAGCCGGTCGGGACCCACAACTTGCGGCTAATTATCGACCCATATCTCTATTAAATGCCGATTTTAAGATATATGCATCGATCTTAGCGGCCCGACTCTCGGGGAAATTGTCCATGCTGATTCATCCAGATCAATGTGGTTTTACTGCAGGAAGGTCTACCGCAGATAATGCCCGATTGCTCTGCCATGTACTAGCGAGTTCTGAGACAACGGGCTGCCCTCTAGTCGGGCTCTCTCTAGACGCTGAGAAGGCCTTTGATCGGTTGGAGTGGCCTTTTTTGTTTTCCGCTCTCAAGTGGTTTGGCGTAGGGCCTGGTTATCTCAATTTTTTACAGGTAATGTATACTCAACCCGCCGCGTTTATATGTGTCAATAACATACGATCCCAAAAGCTTTCGCTATATAGAGGTACTCGCCAGGGCTGCCCCCTATCTCCCTTGTTATTTAATCTAGCTTTGGAGCCTCTGGCTCTTCTTATTCGGCAATGTGCGGAGATCAGAGGTGCACGGATAGCAGGTATGGAGGTTAAGCTCTCCGCATATGCGGATGATCTCCTCTTGTTTGTTTCCCCGGACTCGGTCCCTCAGGTATTAGAAGTAATTGATAGATATTCCTTACTGTCGGGGTACAAAATTAACTGGATGAAATCTGTAGCTTTCCCGCTCAATCGATGGTTGCTTAAAGAGGACATGAGCGCCTTCCCGTTTCAGTGGGAAGCTCATATGGTGAAATATCTAGGTGTTCAATACTGTCATCCCTTAGAGGAAACCATTCGTTTTAATGCTGAGGCAATCGTGTCCATCGCTCGTGAGGTGACCCTAAAGTGGTCCCCTTTGGTATTATCATGGTGGGGGCGGCTGGAGACCATCAAAATGATGATTGTACCAAAGATTAACTATGTTTTGGAGATGGTACCTGGCCTGTTGCCGCCACGAGCATATCAAAGCGTCGAGCGTATTTTGAGCCAGTTTTTGTGGCGGAATAAAGTTCCGCGGATAGCTCGGCAAAAGCTTAAGCTCTGTCGTGAGGAGGGAGGTGTGCGTTTTCCTGACTTCTTGGCATATCATAGAGCGTTCCTTCTCAGACAGGGGGCAAGGTGGTTGGAGGATCGGGCAACCGTTAGACCCGTTTGGCTTGAAATAGAGGAGAAATTACTTTCTCCGATCCCCTTAGAGTTTCTTCCGGGTATGCAGCTGAGCCAACGTGCACAATGTCCTTGTATGATAACAGACACGCTTGAGGCATTCCGGGCCCTTATAAAGATTTGTGGCCCAGATCGATGTCCGATAGCTCGACTGCCGCTTTGGCACAATCCCTACTTTAAAATTCAAAAGAAACCTATTGCTTGGTTTCAGTGGTACTCGAAAGGTATATGGACAGTTCAGCAGCTCATTAGAGGTACCCGCTGGAAAGATTATGCTGAACTCCAACGGGAATTTGGCCTTTCGCCTAGACTATATTTTCAGTGGGTGCAGTTGCGGCATTGTCTTGCTGGCTCCCGGGTAGACCCTCGAAATGGGATAGGAGAAAGTGGAATTGTGGAGGTTGCCCGGGAGCATGCGCGGATGGCTGGCGTTGCTGCACTCTTTTATCGGGAGTTGTGTCGATCCAGTCGCCCACCTGTGCAGAGTATTCAGGCAGCTTGGGAGCGGGACACGGGGATAGCATTGACTACGCAACAATGGAGGAAGTTCTGGTGCAAACAAGTTCGAGTTTCTCGATCTGCCTCAGTTACCCAGACTCTCTTCTTTTTTGCGCATCGGAGCTTTTATACCCCGGTTAAGATAGCCAAATGGGATCCGGGAGTGAGTGCCCTTTGTTGGACCTGTCAAAGTCAGCGTGGTACCCTGGCCCACATTATGTATGAGTGCTCTGGGATAAGAACTTTTTGGGCACAGGTTTGGAGGCAAATTCAACGTATTCTTCAGATTCAGGAACCGCTTGCTTGGCCGATTATCGGCCTGAGATCGATGGCCCCGCTCCCTTCCCTGCCTAAAGAGGGGCGCTTCCTGCTTGACTTTATGATAGGATTGGCGATACGCTTAATAACATGTAATTGGAAATGTACAGCTAATTTAACCATGCAAGAGTGGTGGAGTCATGTTTGTTTATATAGTAGATATGAGCGGCTGCCCCGGAAGGCCCTGTCGCCTATAGATCGTAGCGATCTTCGGTGGAAGATGCTGGATGATTTTATCAATGTTACCAAATAAGCCAAGCATTACATATTTGTTTGTTTAACTTTGTGGAAAATCCCTATGATAGAGCTCGTACTGTTATTGAATCTTGTACCTGTGGCACGCTATGCCGTACTTTGCCATACCCTGGAGGAGTGTGCAGGGGGGGGAAGGGGGGTTTGTTCTGTTTATGTGTCTGTAGTATTAGATTGTTGGTGTCGTGTGAAATGTTGGTTATATTGTTATTGAAAATGAAAATAAAATTATCAAAAAAAAAAAAAAAAAGACTAATACAGTACAGAGGCACCTCCTTTTTCCTGCTGACCATTCCTTTCCCTATGCACCCAAACATCCTTCTGCCATTCACCACTTTAAGATCATCAGAAACAATCACTCCCAGGTTTTGCTCCTCTTTTATGAACAGAAGTACTTCACCCCCCCCCCCCCCTATATTATACCACTCTCTTGAACTTTTGCAGCCCAAATGCATGACCCTGCATTTTTTAGTGTTAAATCTCAGCTGCCAAATTCTCAACCATTCTTCAAGCTTAGTTAGATCCCTCCTCATGCTATGTACTCCTCCTTGGATGTCTATTCTACTTTGTCGCATCCCACTCAACCAATTTCTTACCCAGTCAGTCATTTTAGGGTCCATCCCTAGGGTGATCAATTTATTTATAAGTTGCCTGTGTGAAATGGTGTCAAAGGCTTTTCTGAAAACTAACTACATCACAGTTCAACTTTCTGGGCACCCACTCAAAGAAATCAATCTGATTTGTCTGACAAGACTTGTCTCTAGTAAACCCATGCTGCCTCTGATCCTGCAATCCACTGGCTTCAGAAACCTCACTATCCTCTGTTTTTGCAACATTTCCATTAATTTACTCACCTCAGAGGTTAGACTAACCAGCCTGTAGTTCTCAAACTCATCCTCACTTCCACTTTTGTGTAAAGGGATCACATAAGCCTCCCTCCAGTCCTCTGGGACCACTCCCAGTTCTAAAGAAGCATTGAAAAAGTCAGATAGTGGAGCCACTAGAAGTTCCCCAAGTTCTTTCAATACTCTCGGATGCATGTCGTCTGGCCCCGCTTTGTCTACTTTTAGTTTAGCTAGTTCTTCACAAACACAGTCTTCTGGAAATTTTTCAAGATCTCCTTCACTTCTGTTCCTACTTCTGGGCGTTTCTGAGGTCCTGCTCCTGTCCCTGTGAACACAGAATCAAAATATTTGTTAAAGCAATTCTGTTTTATCTTCATCAACTTCTACAAATTCCTCCCCGTCAACCTTCTAACAATACTGATTTTTCACATCTTCCTCTCACTAACATATCTAAAAAATGTCTCATCTCCCCATTTTATTACATTGGTTATTTCTTCTTCTTTTTGTATCTTTGCTTTCCTGACTACTGTCCTTGCTTCTCTAAGTTTTTTCCAAATATTGATGCATGTCATCCTCTTTCTGTGATCTCTTGTATTTTATGAAGGTCACCCTCTATTTCTTCTTGAAAGGTAAGTTCAATGACCGATATATTTACCTTCTGAGGAAAAGACATAGAAATCATTAGACAGGTCTTTATAAGATATCCATAATCACTAGGGACTTGTTTTCATTGGAAATGAAATAGGAAATTTCAGCTATATTTCATTTTTTATTTTTTAAATGAAGGTAAAAAAAAGAAATTGAATGTGTTTAAATTTTGCTGCTGGTATAAAATTTCAGACCCTTTGATCCTTTCCCTGCCACCCCCCCCCCCCTCCCATCTCCTCAGCCACATTACTCTTCAGCTTCCTACCCCATCTGCAGTTTCTTCACTGGGATAAGCAATACTCAGTTGCTTCTACCCTACCAGTGCAAATAACAGAGGTAGAAGAAACTGGAGATCGCTTCTGCTCCATGAAGAAATCATGGATGGGATAAGAGAGTAAGGAGGAGGTATGTATGACAAATTTCAAAGAGAAAGTATAGGTATGCATCCTTTCACTTTGCAAAGCCAATGAGTAAAACGTATGGACGGTCTGTGTCCCATTGCAAACATCGTAAGATGAAGAAGCAGCATAGGAACCCGTTTTGGAATGGCAATTATATTTTCATTTGTAATTTGTTTAGGCTTTAGTGGTAAGAAACAAAAATAGACCATAACAGGGTGGTTATTTTGGAAGGATCCCCACATGTAGACTGGCATGTATGCGTAAATGCCATTTTAGAAAGGGGCTATTTACACGTGTTCATGCACAGCATATTTAGTTTCCCTGAAGGCATTGTAAGGGTAAGGAAAGGGAGTGATATGAGTGGGCCTAAAATCTCAATGTAGATTTCTCATCTTATATTTGCACCTACTGCTAGGCACAAACAAATGCCTGTTTGAAGGGTCAGGTATCAAGGCAGAGGTCCATCACCCCATCATCCCCAGAAAGACATATCCCTAATTGCTCTTATGACGTCTGATCTCACTACTCTCCCAGGGCTTCTGATCCCTCTGATGACCCCCTCAAGTCATGTTGTCCTTCCTAAGACCTTCTCAAGTGAGCCTATCCCTCCCCAGCTATCTGATCTCTGTCAGTTTTCCCCCTGGAATGAAGACCTCAACCCAACTCCCCAAGCATAAAGGAAGCTCCCTTAGTGCCCCCTACAAGACCCCATCATGACCCCATCCTACTTGGTATCACAGCTAGGGGCCAAGGGTGACATTTTGAACCCAGGGCTAGGACAAACAGGATCAACTTGGGATCATTCGTGCTTTCACTAGACACCAGGGGTACTAATAAGGCTGAGATGGGATGGGGGATGGGAGTGAGGGGTTTTGTGAGGGGTCCTCAGAGGGGGTTCCTTTATGCTGCAAAGGGATAGGTGGGGCCTTCATGCTTGGGGGGGAGGGTTAGGTGGGGATATTGGATGGCTGGGAAAGATTAGCAAACTTGGAGAGGTCTTAGGGAGGATAGGATGATGAGGGTGGTCATTGGAGGGATTGGATGCCTTAGGGGAACTGGGGGGGGGGGGCAGAATTAGTTGACATGGGGCAATTGGAGATCTGAAGGATCAATATTTGGTGGGTGATAGGGGAAAGACTGGTACTGCAGGATTGGGTATGTACATGTGGGCTGCAGTAACACATTTCTCTTTTGTCCATGTGCAGCATTTTAAAATTGCTTCTTCTGCTGGATGTGAGGAGACATTGATGTGAAGCCATGAACATGTTTACACATATTTGACAGGTGGCTCTGCCTTTGCAAAGCCTTTGTAAACTACAATAGGAATTTTCTGTGTTTAGACTTGGATATCTACAGTAAATTCCCCTGTCCACTTCCATAGCTGTCTAAAATCTGCCTTCAAGGCTGTTTTGAATCTCATAGTATTCAGAGCTAGCACAGCACTCTTACCCATCTCCATGTTCACCTCACCAAGTCAATCCCTGAATATTTTTATAAAGAAAACAGCTCCTCCAGAAGGGCCAAAAATAATAAGGTGGATCTGAATCACTGCCTGATAGAACACAATCAGTGCCATCTAGACAAGAGAACTCCCTTTTTGTTTCTAAATTCACTGCAGAGTCTGACAGCTTGACAGACATCCCTGAGCTATGTATCATCATCACAAGACAGAATACCTCTGACAAATCGCTTGCTCATCTTTAAATAATTAATTTGCAACATGAAAAATGCAAATTTTGTGCATGGGTGGGCATGAAAGGGTAATTAAGGAAGGATTAAAAACTAAGAATCACAAATTATTTGCATGGAAACTGAAGCTTCTCTTCTTATCAGTTTAAAATGGTATTCTCACTGCCAGTCCATCTGGATTGGTTTCAGTTGATTGCAAATGAAAACATTTGTATTGCAGAAATGGGCACCCATGTGATACTCTTTGAACTTAAACAGTAGCCAAAGTAAACATTGCAGAAGAAAGAATGATGGGATAAACAAAGGGTCCTAGTGGTTGTATCACCACTGGAGACAGCTGAATTCTTTGCACATTACAGTATCATTAATATGCTAATTCCCCACTGATATTATTGTGCATAAACTTTGAGGATGAAATAGGAAATACGATATCAAGAAAGGGCATAAGTCTTAAGAACATAAGAAGTGCTACAATGGGTCAGACCAAAGGTCCATCAAGGCCAGTATACTACTACTACTAATACATAGACAGTCCCTGCTCCAGAGAGTTTACAATCTGCTAAGACAGACAAATAGAAGATCAGGGGACTAGGGAATTCTTAAGGGAAATTATTAAAATGCAAATGGGTATAGACAAGAGAATAAGAAGGTCAAGATCAGAAACAGACTCAAAGAGATGATTTTTTTTTAGCCTGATGTACCAGCTCAAGTAGTCTGTTCCAAGCATATGGTACAGAAAGGTGGAAAGAACAGATTCTGGAGTTGACAGTAGACAAGAAGGGCATAGATAAAAGTGATTGGCTTGATGAGTAGAGTTGCCGGGGGGGGGGGGGGGGGAAGGGGAGAGATAAGAGAAGAGAGGTAGTGAGTAGCCACGTAATGAATGCATTTGTAGGTTAGAAAGAGAAGTTTGAAATGTAAGTGGAAACGGATAGGGAACCAATGAAGCGACTTGAGAAGCGGGATTATGTGAGCATAATGACACTGGCAGAAATGACAGGTTTTAGCTATCTACTGGATTTGTGCAGAGAAAAATAGGGAAGAGTCAAAGATGACACCGGGTTTTTGAGCTGAAGAGACAGGGAAAAAGGCAGTGCTATCCACAGAGTTATAGAAGGGAGGAAAGGGAGGAAAGGGAGAGGTGGGTATAAGGGAAAAGATAGGAAGTTCTGTCTTGGCCATGTTCAGTTTCAGATAGCAATAGGACATGCAGGTAGCAATGGCACACAAGCAGGCTGAAATTTGGGCCTGGATTCCTGGAAAGATTTCTGGGATAAAGAGATAAATCTGGGATAAGATCAGGGCACCAAAGGAATGAGTGTTGAAAGAGAAAAGAAGAGGTCCTAAGACACAGACTACTTAGGTACACCGACTGAAAGCGGGATAGCAATGGAGGAGGATCCACCAGAATGTACACTGAAAGTGTGATGCAAGAAATAAGAAGAAAACCAAGACAGAACAGAGTCCTGAAATCCAAGTGAAAACAGGGCATTTAGAAGAAGGTGGTGATCAATGGTGTCAAAAGCAGCAGATAGGCCAAGAAGGATGAGAATCGATTAAAATTCCTTGGATTTGGTCAAGAACAGGTTACTGGAGACTTTGGCAAGAGCCGTTTCTGTAGAATATAGAGAACAAAAGCCTGATTTACATGGATCCAGAACTGCTTTAGAGGAAAGAAAGTCAAGAAAGCGGTGGTAAACCACATGTTCAAGTAGTTTAGATGCAAAAGGAAGGAGGGAGATAAGCCAATAACTGGAAGGGCAGGTAGGATCCAGTGAAGGTTTTCTGAGGAGTGGTGTAACCACACCATGTTTGAAGGCAATAGGAACAGTTTCAGTGGAAAACTAGAGATTGAGAATATGACAGATGGAAGGGACAACAGCGGAGGAATAGAGCTTAGTAGATGGGTGGGAATGGAATCCAAGGAGCAGGTAGTGAGTGTGAAGGAGGAGAGAAGATGTTCAGTTTCCTCCTCTGTGATTTCAATAAAGGAAGAAAGGGTGACAGGAGTTGAGAAAAGAATCTGAGAGTGAAGAGGGAAGAGAGAGGATGGAGATTATCCACTGGATCCAGAGGATCATCGCTTTCTTGACTAATCTTGTGAACCTTATCATGGAAGTAGTCAGCCAAAGTCTGGGTCAAAAGCGAAGTACTGTATGGTTAGGGGATAGAGGCATTTTGAGGAGAAAATTGAGTGTTACAAAGAGATTATGAGGGTCACAGGCAATAGAGTTTGTCAGCTGGACATAATACTTTTGTTCGGTGAATGCTATAGCAGACTAGAAGGAGGTTGGCATAAATATTAAATGTATTAATTTGGCATGGGTAAGGGATTTAAGCCAACTGAGTGGCCATGGGAATATAGGTAGCAAATTTTGGAGGTCATCCAAGGCTGAGTACAGTATACCTCATAGGGTGTGGAATGGGAGGAGTGAGAGCATCCAAGGTTAGAAGAATTTTATAGGACAGACTCAGATGATATAGTGGCTGAGAGAGGAGATGAGAGAGTAATATAGAGAGCTGAAGGGTCAACATCCAGAATATGTTTAAATATGATAGTGGAGATTGGTCAAGATTGTGTTAGGGTATGGCTAAGAGTGAAAATTAGCAGATGATGATCAGATAAGTATGGAAGTGATGTAGAGAAGCTTTACTGTGAACAGCTGGAGAAAAAAAAACAAGGTTAAGGCAGTTACCATGCACAAAACACAGTTGGAGGTAGAATGAGTAGGTTAAGGCAAGGAGCTTTGAGGCTTAAGAGTCAGAGGGGTCATCAACATGAATGTTAAAATCCTAAAGAATGAGGGAAGGAGGAGATGGTTTGAGAAAGGAAGAGGTGGATATGTCAGGAGGATGCTAAATCATACCCAGAGAGGTAGTGGAGAAAATAAGCAGATTATGTGAATGTCAAAGGAAGAAAATAAGTGAGAATGAGATGGAATAAGGGATTGAAACCTACAGGAAGTAGAGAATAGCAACCCAATATCACCATCTTGTCCAACTGGGTGGAATGTATGAGAGAAAGGGTAGCCTCCATGACAAGGGAAGTAATTGAAGCAGAGTCTTCAAGGAAAAGTCAAGTCTTAGTTAAAGCAAGAAGATCCAGAGCATTAGAGATGTAAAGGTCATGGATATAGATAAGTTTGTTGGAGGCAGAGCTTACATTCCAGAGTGCATGAGAAAGGAATACAAAAGAGAGGAAGGAGAGGGATATGAAAGAGATTAGAGAGGTTGCTGTTGGATCTATGCAGGGAGTGTGAGAGGCCTAGCTTAACAAAGATTGGGATTGATATCCCCAGATGAGAGGAGGAGAAGGAAAAATAGAGTACAGGGAAGAGAAGAGGAGGCACAACAGTGATGAATGTGGTATGCTATCAGATAGAATGGAGATAGGTGAAAGAGAGGAAGAAAATGTAGAAGTTCAAGAGCAGATGATAGGATAGAGGACAAAATGGAAGGAGAAATGAAGAAAGTATAGAGGAGGTGATTTGAATTTGGAATTTGAAATTTGAAATTGTGTGAATGAAGGCAAAAGACAGGGAAAATTTAACAGCAACAGTAAATAGTGTAGAGCCAGAATCTGAGCAGATATGATATGATAAGGTAAGGCAGATATGATATGATAAGGTAAGGCAGGAGAGAAAGCCCAAGTAGGTTGGCTGCACATGGAAATAATACTGTTAAAATCTTTTAACTTTCAAAAGGAAAACTATGATAAAATGAGGGACATAGTTAAGAAAAAACTAAAAGGAGCAGCTGTAAAGGTTAAAGATTTACATCAAGCATGGCTGTTGTTTAAAAATACTATCTTGGAGGCCCAGACCAGCTGTATTCCATGCTTTAAGAAAAGTTGAAGAAAGTTCAAAAAAACGCCAACATGGTTTAAAGGTGAGATCAGAGAGGCTGTTGTAGCCAAAAAAGCATCTTTCAGGAAAAGGAAAAAGGAGCCAAATGATGAAAATGACGAACACTGGAAACAACATAAGCACTGGCAAGTTAGATGCAATGCATTGATAAGGCAGGCAAAGAGAGAATTTGAAAAAAAAAAGCTTGCTGTTGGAAGCACAAACATATAATAAAAACTTTTTCAAGTACATTTGTAGCAAAAAACCTGTGAGAGAATCAGTTGGACAATTAAGATGATAGAGGGGTAGAAGGGGCTCTAAGAGGTGACAAGGCCATAGCAGAGAGACTGAATGAATTCTTTGCTTTTGTCTTTACTTAAAAAGATGTTGGGAAGTTACCCATGACTGAAATGATATTTAAAGGTGATACATTGGAAGAATTGAAAGAAATATTGATAAACCAGGAAGATGTATTCCAACTAATGATAAACTAAAGAGTAGCAAACCACCTGGACTGGATGACATATATCCAAGAGTGTTGAAAGAACTAAAATATGAGATTACAGACCTACTATTAGTAATCTGTGAACTATGATTAAAATAATCTGTAGTAACTGAAGATTGGCAAATAGCCAATGAAACTCCAATTTTTAAAAAGAGTTCCAGGGGTGATCCAGGAAACTGCAGACTGGTGAGCCTGACGTCAGCAATGGGAAAAATGGTAGAAACCATTATAAAGAATAAAATTACTGAACATGTAGATAGTCATGGTTTAATGGGGGAAAACCAACATGGCTTTAGCCAAAGAAGGTCTTGTCTTACTAATCTATTATATTTTTTTGAAGGTTTGAATAAACAGGTAAGCCAGTCAATATAGTGTATCTGGATTTATTCAGAAAGCCTTTGACAAGGTCTCTGATGGGATAGGAGGCAGTGTATTATTGTGGATCAAGAACTGGTTAAAAGATAGAAAGCAGAGGGTAGGGCTAAATGGCCAATTTTCCCAATGGAGAAAGGTGAATAGTGGAGTACCCCAGGGATCTGTGCTGAGTCCGCTGCTTTTTAACATATTCATAGATGACCTGGAAATGGGAATAATGAGTGAGGTAATCATATTTGCAGATGACACAAAATTATTCAAAGTTGTTAAAACCCACGAGGATTGTGAAAAATTGCAAGAGGACCTTGATAAATTGGAAGACTGGATGTTCAAATGGCAGATGAAATTTAATGTGGACAAGTACAAAGCTATGCACCTAGGAAAGAACAACCCAAACTATGGTTTTACAACATTTGGAACCTCCACCCAAGAAAAGGATGTAGGCATCATTGTGGATAACACATTGAAACCCTCCGCCCAGTGTGCAGGCAAATAGAATATTAGGAACCATATGGAAAGGAATGGAGAATAAGATAAAGAATATTATAATGCCTCTGTATCGTTCCATGGTGCAACCACACCTTGAATATTGTGTGCAATCCTGGTCGCCGTATCTTAAAAAAATTATAGCAGAATTAGAAAAGGTATAGAGAAGAGCCACCAAAATGGCAAAGGGGATGGAAGGATACCCCATGAAGAGAGGCTTAAAAGGTTAGGGCTCTTCAATCTGGAAAAGAGATGGCTGAGGGGAGATATGATAAAGATATATAAATCAATGAATGGAGTGAAACAGATAAACATAGATTGATTGTTTACACCATTGAAAAGTAGAAAGACTAGGGACATACAATGAAGCTACAGTGTAATACGTCTAAGAGAAAATATTTTTTTACTCAAAGCATAATCGAACTCTGGAATTAGTTACCAGAGAATGTAGTAAAAACTGTTAGTGTAGCTGGGTTTTAAAAAGGTTTGGACAAGTTCCTGGAGGAAAGGTCCATAAACCATTATTAAAGAGGACCCAGAAAATCCACTGCTTACCCCAATACAAGCATTGTTGAAACTGTGTGTCTTTTTGGGAAACTGCCAGGTACCTGTGACCTAGATCGGCCACTGTTGGAAACAAAATACTAGGCTTGATGGAGCTTGGTCTGGCCCAGTATGGCATTTCTTATGTTAATAAGTGACAGATTATCCCCAGGTATTCTCAATACCTCCTGAAGATACTTTCTAAACATCTCAGCTGGAGCAAGAAGAGGAGACCTGGGAAAGTTAATTAAATGCAAGTTATTCCGTCTGGAAATGTTCTCTAGGTTCTCTATCTTGCCAGCCAAAATGGCAGAATCTTTAACCTGTGCCCCTGCTACTTCTTGAAGCTCACCATGATGAGTTTCTAGCAGAACCAAGCTAGCAGCATACCAAGCCTGCTCCTGGGACAGCACCTGCCCTGACTCTTTTAATGCATATAAATCGTGAGAAAAAATACCCTACAAGGCAAGGAGTGAGAAGTTCACCTGACCACCTCCTCCTACACCGAATCCTATGCTACAATCACAGGATTCTTCAAAATTGCCAAATTTGGGAGTGTAGACTTTCCACCACAGTGGGGCCAGACTCCTTATTGGCAGTGCTAGATGGCACTCTCCATGCTTCCAGTGGGGAGGACGCTGCCAGAGGAGTTCTCTCCATGCTCTGCTCCAGACTCCCTTTCATTGGTGAGGCCAATGAGAGAGCTATGACCCCACAGGAACAACCCCTGGGTCTCGGTGGAGCAGTCCTGTTTCGGGGGCTAAGAGATGCTCCACTTAATACCGACGCCAAATGCACTGCCAGCCCCACTGAAGTGCCGCTCCGGGAAACACAGATTTCTTATTTTATGTAAGCACTCAATTTAGTACCTACATTGCAAAAACAGTTTTCTTATGCTTGGTGAACTCTCACACCAGCAATTTCATCTTTCCAGGGGCAAAATTTCCCTTTCTAATATACACTTTTATGAAATTGGCACCTACACATTAATACAGTACCATTTCTAAGTGTAAGCACCGACTCAGATGTACCTTTTTTGCCATCCATATTTCTAAAACTGGCCTAATATCTATGTGTTTCCACATACTATATATGCAATAGTTCTCTTAAATGCTCTAACAAGTCGTGGATCCTTCAGAAGCCCAGTAATTAGTTTTTCCTTATCCTCAGAGGTAGGTGTCTGTGTCAGACAAAGAGTACAAGTAAATGGAGCTCACTCTGAGGAGAAGGATGTTACCAGTGGTGTGCCCCAGGGATCTGTCCTTGGTCCGATTCTTTTTAACATCTTTGTTAGTGATATAGCGGAAGGGCTGTCGGTAAGGTTTGCCTCTTTGCGGATGATACCAAAATCTGCAATAAAGTAGACACCCAGGAAGGTGTAGATAACATGAGGAGGGATCTAGCTAAGCTTGAAGAATGGTCTAGAATTTGGCAGCTGGGATTTAATGTTAAAAAATGTAAGGTCATGCATTTGGGCTGCAGCAATCCAAGGGAGCAATACAGCATAGGAGGTGAAGTACTTTTGCCCACTAAAGAAGAGCGGGACCTAGGCGTAGTTGTGTCCGATGATCTTAAAGTAGCTAAACAGGTAGAAAAGGCGACGGCAAAAGCTAGAAGGATGCTTGGGTGCATACGGAGAGGAATGGCTAGCAGAAAAAAGGAGGTGATAATGCCTCTGTATAAGTCTTTGGTGCGACCTCATTTGGACTATGGTGTGCAATTCTGGAGACCGCAGAGGGTTGCTACTAAGATGATTAGTAGTCTTCATTATAAAGCATATGAGGACAGACTTAAGGATCTTAATATGTACACCTTAGAGGAAAGGCGGGATAGAGGTGATGATTGAGATGTTTAAATACCTCCGTGGCATAAATGTTCAGGGAGAGAGCCTCTTTCAATTGAAAGCAAGTTCTGCGACGAGGGGACATGGGATGAGGGTGAAGGGAGATAGATTCAGGAGTGATATGCGGAAATATTTCTTTACGGAAAGAGTAGTGGATCCGTGGAATAGTCTCCCAGTGGAGGTGGTAGAGATGAGGACAGTAACTGAATTCAAAAAAGCATGGGACCAACACAGAGGATCTCTAAAGGTAAAAAGTGGACTGTTGTAGTTGTTGTTATGGAAGGACAGACTAGATGGGCCTTGTGGTCTTTTTCTGTCATCATGTTTCTATGTTTACAGAAGACATAGACCAGGCATGTCCAACTTCAAACAGGTCATGATCTACTTTTTCCGGCCAAAAGTGCCAGTGATCTACCACCATGAAAATTAAGTTTCAAATTAGTTTCAAATTAAATTTTAATTCAATAAAGTTGGAGGATTCACCTCCTCCCCCATTTTAACGAACCTTCTGTCATTTACTTGGATGTGATCAACTGTTAAGCAAATTAAGCAAAAACAAAAGGGAGAGACGAAGATCCAATAAGAACTGCGAGGAGAAATGGAAAGTACATTTTTTCTTAAAGTTTTATTGAGTAATAACTTTCTTTAACTTTTATTGAGTATTGAGTGTTAAATTTAGGTCAAGTATCGATCCAGGCTGCTCTTGCTCATTAGTGAGATGTCTGAGCCTGCATTTCATCCACCAGCTTTTTGAAGTTGGGTGAATATTGCGTGAGGGCCAATCTCAGGGAATCCTGGAGATGTTCATCTGTCATGTTGGAACATTGTGTACTCTTTGTCATTTTCAGATGGGAAAATGCAGATTCACACAAATAAGTTGAACTGAAACAGGCGTGTACAGCTTCACTGCATCTTCTCAAGTTGGGAAATTTATCTCTAGGCACTAGCTTCCAAAATGATTCTTGCTCAGCACGGGTCTTGAGAAAAATGCCATTTTTAAGGGTTAATATTTTGTTTTCAAGAGATGGCTTGTTCAATGAGTAATTTTTACTGATAGCAGCTGCAGTTTCTTTAACGTCCACATCTACGTTAAATGGGTATGACAAGTACTCCACAAGTGTTCCAATTTTTTGGAAGTCACAGAATCAATTTTTGAATTCCTGGATAACAGAACAGATTTCTGTCACATACTTCTCGTTCTGAAAAACAAAATTTGGATATTGTCCCAGATGGTCCTGCATATTAGGGAAATGATCAAAAGTGTTGTTTGCAAGGTCAGTCATCATTAGCTCAAATTTGCTCTTGTAGGATGAAACTGTACTCATCATCTCGCCAATGCATTTGTTTTTAGCTTGTAGTTCAAGGTTCATATCAATTAGATCACCTGTAAAGTCAGCGAGAAATGCCAGATCACATAACCACTCCTCATCTTCCAACTCTGCTTGCTCATCTCCCCTCTCCTTAAAAAAACTTCTTATTTCATTCAGGAAATCGACAAAATCTTTGCAGAAATTTGTGCCTACTTAGCCACCTTACATCTATGTGCAAAATGATTTCCGCTGCCCCTTCATCAAGAGTAAGATTGAAAAGCCATCTTTGAAGTGATCTTCCACAAACTGAATTTACAATTTTGAAAGTGATGTCCATGACAGTCTTTGTATTGAGTCTCTTGCTTGCCAAAACTTGCTGGTGAATGATGCAGTGGTAAGAAAGGAAATCTGGGAAGTGGTCATGCTGTCTACAGAGGGCTATGAAACCGTTAACCTCACCTGTCATTGCTCTTGCTCCATCAGTAGTGATGGAAACAAATCTATGCAATGGCAGATTACACTTTGTCACAAAAGAATGGAAAGAATTGAATATTTCCTGACTGGTAGTTCTCTGTTTTAAAGAAATCATTCCAAGTAGTTCTTCTTTAATACTGAAGTCTTCAAAAACCATCCAGATAAAGACTAGTAACTGGGCTATGTCTCTTATGTCTGTAGATTCATCCAGTTGGAGTGAGAAAGCAACAAAATTTGAAACATCCTCCAACAATTGTTCAGTTGTGTCTCCACACATCTTTTCTATTCGCCGCACAACGATGTTTCTTGACAATCTTGAATAGCAGCTATGATCTCTTTCTTATTTTTAAATCCTTCAAAAAGATTGCCAGCTGCTTCAAGAAAAAAATCTTTTACAAATTCCCCTTCAGTGAATGATTTACATTTCTTTGCGATCAGCTTGCTGACCTTGAAGGATGCTATGGTTGCATTGACCGAATGTGACCTTGGCTTCGCCATCAACTGTTGCTGAGTAGACAATTTCGATTTAAGGTCTTTGAGCTTGTGATAAGGAAGCTTATCATAGCTCAGGAAGGAGCTATAGAAAAGGTGAAGTGACTCTGAACAAGCAACCTGTCAGTTCTGGTAGAAATAAGAAAACAGAATTTTCCCATAAAAGACTACCAGTCCCAGAATGCACCAGGTTTCCAACAGCCATTAGAGGAGCTGAAGTGGGGAAACGTGTGTTCAATCAGGAGGGCTATGAGGTAATCCCTAAGCACTCATCTCAAAGGGCAGGGCCTGATTCAGCACAGCTGCGCTGTATTAGGGAGGAGCACTCATCCAAGCAGAATAAGAGTAGAGTTTATTCTACAGATGACCATCTTCATGATCACCTTGGCTATCCAGAGAATTGTCCTCAGTATCCTGAGAATCAGCTTGAGTTTGATCATCAGTTTCATCTGAAGGATCATCAGAAGCAGAAGCCAAACCGGACGGACAGAGAGGGAAAGAGACCCTTTGGAAGAAGGAAGAGAAAAGCCTTTGAGAGGTCTAGAAGAGTCAAAAGCAGTACGTATACTGGGAGGTATTCCAAGGGCCAGCATACACCATTGGACTGGGGAAAGCCAGAGGAATGGTGCTGCAGAGCTAGGAATCACCAGAGGCTACCTGTGAGGGAGACGGCTGCACGTGGAAGGGACCCTAAGACCTGTGCCAGAAGGTATGTGAAGAGAGATCCAGTGTCCAGGGATCTGGATTGGAAGGCTGGACATAAGAACTGGACTACATACTGGCCATGCTATATAGAGAGGAACTCTAGCAGCAATGGAAGCTCAGGTATGAACACTGATCTATGCCCTAGCTATAACCTTGAAAGACAGCAGGGAAACAAGTATTCTCCTGAAAATGCTCCATTGAGAGTTTCATCTGTGCCAATCCATGATATTGAACCCATGCTTGTTGAACAAGGGGAATCATAGCAGATGAGGATCCTGTTTATATGGACTGCTCTCTATCTAAACTCCGTTGGTAACTTTCTGTTATAAAGTACAGCAACCATCACAAAGAAATACAAATTTGTTCTTTAATCTACTCAGAAAAGCTCCTGAAGCAGGATTTGACCCACACAGTGGAAGGCAAGCCAGCTAAGGGGTTTCAGCTGGTAACTGCTAGCAATTAAGCCTTACCTAATTGCTTGTGAGCTAGGAGAGAATCACTTCTGTATCTATGTGGGAAGTAATCAGAAGTTAACCTGAAAAGAACAGTTTGTTTCTTGCTTTGTGGCTTTTCATTTGTTGTTTTCCTGATTTTAACTTTGTTTTTCCAAGTTAACACTGAAAGCAAGTAACCTAATTTATGTGCTACCAAGCATATCTGTGTTGGGAGAAATAACCCCATAAATAAATATCTTATTGGCTTTACCCAAGAGCACAACTAAATTATTGTCAGCAGCTGTGTCTGGTGTGAATGAACTACATTGTCCACAATACCTTGCAAATCATATAGAGATATGCACTTGTCAAGACTGTGAAGATTCTCACCCAGGCAGCCGTCTGACAAGCTTCAGTTTGCGAATTTCACTTTTGGGTGGAAAATCAGCATTAAACTTATTGCTATGCAGAGCCTTATAATGATGTTCCAGATTACCCTTTTTGGGCAAGGATATTGCGGCATTACAAATTAGAGAACAACGGGAGAGAGCACCATGTGTGAGGGAGCTGCCACGTGATTCCATCAGCGCAGTTTCAGCGCAGCAGTACCCTGTTGGAGGCTTGGTTTGTCAGCGTGCAGGCGGGAGAAGGATGTGCCCTGATTTGGAGGACCCTTCCCTGCTCGATAAAGCCCAGAGGGTCTTCACACAGCCACATGTCGCGGCCAGCGTGGCGTGCTGTAAGGGGCATGACTCAAGGGGCAGGACATGCCCATTTGGTGCCCCTTTGGCGCACATGAGGTGTTCATGTGAGCTGTGAAGTTTGTTTACTCCATGGGCAAACGGAAGGCAAAGGTTGGTGCGAAGTCTGGTGATGGTGTTGCAAGTAGGAAAGTGGTGGGTCCTATGGATAAACATGTAACTTCGCTGCTGCCTGAAGATCATTCACCGGAAGGGGCATCATTGAGCCCTATTCTCCAGTCTCCTCCTCCTCTCCCTCTACCTCCACTCTCATCAACGTTTTTGGAGCTTTCCCCTGAGAGTTCTCCTCCAGTTCCACTCCTGGTTTTCCCAGCTGAGGCAGACCCAGGAACATTTGTTCCCCCTACCAGGGAAGTGACTCTTGTGGATAGTTGGACCGCTATTCAGAAGATTGATACACGTTTAACTTCTACTGTATCCTCCCTTTGCAAATTTTCCCAAGATGTGTTTGGTAAATTACAATATGTTGATAATCAAATAGGTACTTTTAGCAAGTTTGTTGCTTGTACTGATTCCCAGCTCCAGTTCTGTTGTGACTCTGGTGCTGTTTTGACCAGAGATTTCCTATCAGTTTCCTCTAGGTTAGAAGTGCTGGAAAATCAGTCTCGAGCACGTAACTTGCGCTTTTTGAATTTTCCTTTCACACATTTATTATCTCCTGAAATTCTATTGGGAAAGTATTTTTCTGAAGTGTTACATCTAGAGGGGGATTCACATGCTGTCCATATGTATTACCTACCCGTTTGTTCTTCTTCCACTCCGCAAACTGTGGGGGCTGATGCTCCTTCGATTTGCTCCATGGATCAAAACTTAACAGCTTTCCTGGAGGATTCATCTGATGTTCTGGTGGTGAAATTTGTTTCTGAATCTGCCAAATTGCGTGTTTTGAGAGCATATTTTAAATTTAGAGATGCTCTCTTCTGTGGTTACAAGCTCCAGGATTTTCCTGATGTCTGTCAAATTACTCAAAACCGTCGGAAGCAGTTTTTGATGTTGAAATCTCGGGTTGTGGCTATGGGGGCAATCTATTTCTTGAAATTTCCCTGTCGCTGTATTGTTACTCTTGGGGGACAAACTTATGCTTATATGGATGTAAAGTCTTTGCAGCAGTTTCTAGATGGGAAAGAGGCGGATGAGACTTAGATGGAGAAACTGATATTGTTTGTTTTCAGCTCCCTATTATGGAGTTTGATACTCCTTTTTTCTTTTTCTTTTTCTTTATGCATGATTTATAATTTGTGGTTCTCTCTCCCTTGATGAGGTTCGATTATGTATTATGGATTCTATTTTTGAATTGAAATTGATTTTGTATCTTGTTAATTTCTTATTCAGTATATTGTATTCACAAAACTCTTAAATAAAATATAAAAAAAAAAAAACAAATTAGAGAACAACACTTGTCTTTCACCATGATGAAGAAGTAGTCCATTTCCCATTCATCATGAAAGTGGTAGGTTTTGCTCTTCTTTGGAACACTCATCTTCGTTATACTGGGGTTGCTGGATGTAAGAATGCCAAATCTGCTAAGTTAGTATAAATACTGGCTGAATCTGGTCCAAAACTGTCACTGTCCCAAAGTATTAAAGGTCAACAGGAACTGAAGAACTCTGGATGATGTGCAATACAAGGACTGGAGATGCCAAAACCTCACATGCAGTTCTAAAATTAAAAATAAGAATTCATCATACTGGCACCAATAATCAAATACCATCAAACAATCATCAAAAAAACTAAAACACCTGTCCAGCAAATCAGATAAAATCAAATACCGCCAAACAAGTTCAAATACCACCACACGCGATTTAATAAATTCTGCACACAGTGTAGAATCAACGCAAAGGCTAGGCAAAATAAAATTGCAGAGGCAAGCAAAAGTCACAGTGGTTTGAACCAATTCGAAGGCAAGGCATAGGCAAGTTAGAACAAAATTGGAAAAGCCCACCAAGATCACCAAATTATTGACACTTTGTTATGTCTGCCCGAAAACGTTTAATGAAATCGAACTATAAAGCGACCAACGACTAGCACACGACACAACTAATACGGTAAGTGTATTCAGGTAAAGCCCTGGCAAATGGATAGCACCCGGTATATAACACACTTCTAAGGGGTGTTGGGGCAGGGGCAGGAATGGGTGATTCTGAGAGGCAGGAGACCAGGTATGACGCCGGGCCTGTGGCGTCTCATCGCGGGGAGAAGGAGGCAGCCCCCTGGGGTACCTACAAACTATTGGCATGAAAACAACAAGCGCCCCCCATACACCCACAGGCAAGATTCCCGCAGGCAGAGAAAATAGAAAGGCAAAGGATCAGCAGCGGAGGCAAGCCTCGGCAGACGACCTGCCGGCATGAGCTCTCTCCTAGCGATGGGGCGAGCTGCTGGAGAGATGGAGCCAAGTGTGGCTGGCGATCTACTTCTGACCTCTCCGTGATCTACAGGTAGATCATGATCTACCTGTTGGACATACTTGCCATGGACTATTTTAAGATGATGGACTTTGATATGTAAAATGTATTTTTGTGTTGTTTTTTTTTTTTTGCTTTCCAATGCTAAAAGGAGGGAAGAGGGAAAAGGAACTGGTGCTATTTAAGATTTTATTTATTTATTTATTTAACATTTTTTATATACCGCACTATTCATCATCAGTGCGGTTTACATTGAACAACGATATACCTGTCAGTACATGACTGATCTAGGTTTACAGATAACAGGGAAGATAAACTGGGTGTGAACTGGGGAGAACTATCTACATAATTATATATAAATAAATATATATACATTGAGTAGGTTAATCTTTGCTTGTAGTATGGTTCATATATACATGGTATATGCAGTATGCAGTATGGTTTTAACTGAATTACTTAGCAAAGTATGTAGAGTTATCTTTTATTGCTGTTCTTAAACAAGCATAGAGAGCATGGTTTCTAAGGGGAATGTTTACTAAAGGGTACTAATGTAGCATCTGCGACATTAACGCGCGTTAACATCACACTATGCAACGTTAACGCACGTTAACATCAGAGATGCTACCTTAGCGCCCTTTAGTAAACATGCCCCTTAGAAACCATACTCTCTATGCTTGTCCCACACCCCTGCAGGTTCCCCTCACAGCCACCTCACTCTACTCACCATTGTATGTACATGGGCCTACACATAACCCCTAAGGTCACATGTAGACACAGAATGCTGAAACAATATGTCAAGCATCACCGAGATCCAAGGGCACTGACCACCCCTCCCTCCATGCAGTGCATAGTTCTCTCTCCTGGGCCCATCCCATGTGCACAATGCCTGCAAGCCACAAACCAGACACATGGGACCACTCAGGGCAATGCAACCCTGTTCATCCCTCATACACCCTGTCCTACGCAAGCAACTGACACATCCTGTAGATATGGATGGCCATGTGACCACACATATACCATGTATATATGAAGGTATGTATGTGTGTGACCTAACGCCACCCATGTCACATTGTACAGATGGTGGAGTGTACCAAGTCTCTGGGTGCAAAAGGTTATATGTAACATTTACAGATGATTGGGCCACCCTCCCCAGTGCTCTGGTGAATGTCAGTGTGCCCTGGTAATAAGTGCCCTACAGCCCTTGTTGTGTCAGTATCAGGTGCACAATAGTGTGATACGTTTTGTGTATGTGAATGTGTCATAGGTGGCCCCTGGTGTCCTGTACTGAGACATTGTGTGACTGGTATCAAGCATGTATGCTGTAGGATGGGTGTTATGTATCTTGTCCTGACTGGCAACATGATGGTGCATGCAGCAGTGGTCTGTGCGTTTTTGGTATTTTGGTATTTCGCAGTGCTGTGTGTCATTCTGGCAGAACGGACTACTAAATGTGGGTACATGTTGTACTGTCAGCATATGCATGTGCATACAGGTTGGCATTCCACATGTTTGGTGCTTTTTCGACAGCATGTGACCCCCCCCCCCCAAAAAAAAAAAAACAACAACAATAACATGGAAGAAGGTTCTCTGGTCAGATGACCATCATGGGAAATGCCATGTGTGGCGCAAACCCACCACCCAAAGAACACCGTTCCCACAGTGACACATGTGTCAGCAACATGCTGTGGGGATGATTTTCATTGGCAACTACATGAAAACTGGTCAGGACAGAGGGAACGATGGATGGCACTATATGCAGGGAAATTCTCAGGATACCTTGCTATAGTCTGCCTGGGTTTGAGACTGTGATTATTATTATTATTATTATTATTAAACACATATAGCGCCGCAACATACAAAGCGTTGTACAAACATACAAGAGAGAGGAGTCCCTGCTCATCAGAGCTCACAATCTAATAAGGCAGAATACAAAATAAGTTACAAAATACAAATAACAAAATTTACAGGACAAAGTAAACAAAAGTTGATGGAGAGATCAAGATAGGGCAAGACAGGAACGAAAAGCAGTAGTGAAGAGGTGGGATTTGAGCCTGGACTTGAAAATGGGCAGGGAGGATGCCTGGCGCACAGAGATAGGAAGACTATTCCAAGCAAAGGGTGCAGCCAGTTGGAAGGAGCAAAGTCTGGAATTGGCAGTACGAGTAAAGGCAACAGATAAACGAAGACTATTAGAAGAGCGAAGTAACTGAGAGGGAGTGTAAGGAGAGATAAGAGACAAAAGGTACTGGGGGGCAGAAGAGTGAACACATTTATAGTTTAGGAGGAGAAGTTTAAATTGGATATGGAGATGGATGGGAAGCCAATGAAGCGAGATGAGGAGAGGAGTGATGTGGGAAAAGCGAGACTGGCGGAAAATAAGTTGAGCAGCGGAGTGTTGAATTGACTGAAGAGGAAAGAGGTGGCTCGCAGGGAGGCCGGCAAGGAGAAGTTTAAAATAATCAAGAAGGGAGGTGATTAAGGAGTAGACAATCATCTTAGTGGTATCAACAGAGAGGAAAGGGCGAATTTTGCAGATATTGTATAGAAAGAAACGGCATGTTTTAGCAATGAGCTGGATATGTGGAGAGAAAGAAAGAGAGGAATCAAAAATAACACCAAGGTTATGTGCTGAAGAGACAGGGAGGATTACAGAGTTATCCAAAGAGAGAGAGAAAGGGGAAAGAGGAGGAGAGGCATACGGGGGAAAGATAAGGAGTTCAGTTTTGGCCATGTTCAGTTTTAAGCAGCGGTGGGACATCCAAGTAGCAATGTCAGAGAGGCAGAGTGAGATCTTAGACTGGATTTCAGAAGAGATAACAGGTGCAGAAAGATAGATTTGAGAGTCATCACGGCATAGAGATGATAGTGAAAGCCATGGGAAGAGATAAGGGCACCAAGGGATTGGGTATAGAGAGAAAAGAGGAGCGGACCTAAGACGGAACCCTGAGGAACACCTACAGGTAGTGGGGTTGAAGAAGAGGAGGAGCCACCGAAGCACACACTGAAAGAGCGATGGAAGAGATAGGAGGAAAACCAAGATAGTACAGTCTTTGAAACCAAGTGAGGACAGGGTGATAAGAAGAAGGTTATGGTCAACAGTGTCAAAGGCAGCAGATAGATCGAGAATAATGAGGACAGAGTAGAAGCCTTTGGACTTAGCCAGGAACAAATCATTAGAGACCTTAGTAAGAGCTGTTTCAGTGGAGTGTAGGGGATGGAAGCCGGATTGTAAAGGATCCAAGAGGGCATGAGAGGAGAGGAAATCAAGACAACAGTGGTAGACTGCACACTCAAGTAGTTTAGAGATTAAAGGAAGGAGAGAGATGGGTCGATAGTTAGAAGGACAGGTGGGATCAAGTGAGGGTTTTTTGAGGAGGGGTGTAACCATAGCGTGCTTGAAATCAGAAGGGAAGGTTGCAGTGGAGAGAGAGGTTAAGAATATGAGAAATAAAAGGGACAATAGTTGAAAAGATGGAGCTAAGGAGATGAGTGGGGAAGGGATCAGAAGAGCAGGTAGTAAGTTTGGAGGAAGAGAGAAGGAGTGGCGTTTCCTTATCAGAGACCATAGGGAAGGAAGAAAGGGAAGCAGAAGTAGGGGGGGGGATTGGGAAATAGGGGGAGGAGGACAACTGGAGGGTGATCGTGTGGATATTGTCAGCCAAGGTTTGGGCAGGAAGGGAGGGAGGAATCAGGGGTGGAGGCACACTAAGGAGAGAATTGAGTGTGCTGAAGAGACAATGAGGATTAGAGGAGAGAGAGTTATTTATTTTATTTTTATTTATTTATATTCTCTTATATACCATACTATTCTGCATCAGTGTGGTTTACATTCAACAAACTGAAATTACATTGAACAGGGCATTATAACTTGGAGATAACTATTTTACAGGGAACATGGGCTATGGAGGGTTAAGTGGCTTGCCCAAGACCACAAGGAGCACCTGTGGGACTAGAAACCCCAGTCCTTCCGGCCCAAGATTGCTGTCCTCTAGTGGGATTTGAACCCCCAACCTTCTGGCCTGAAGTACCTTGCCCCAACCACTAAGCCACTCCTCCACACCAGTTAGTTAGTCAGATGGATGAAGTAGATTTGTTTGAAAAGTGCAATGGCTGATTGGAAGGAGAAGAGCATGAATTTAAAGTGGAGAAAATCAGGATAAGAACGGGATTTGAGCCAGGCACGCTCAGCAGAGCGGGCACAAGAGCGCAGATAATCAGCAGTGGGGGAGAGCCAGGGCTGGGGAGAAGAACACCTAATAGAACGTGGGATGAGGGGGGCAAAAGCATCAAGGGTAGAGGAGTGTTATAAGAGGTCACAGCCTCATCAATAGATTTAGAAAGCAGAGTGGATGAAAGCGATGAGGAAATAGTGGAGGAAAGAGCTAAAGGATTAATAACAAGGAGGTTTCTAAATAGGTTAGTGCAGACAGGACGAGGCTGGGGCGGGGGATGATGAATAGTAAAGCTTAAAAGGTGGTGGTCAGACAAGGGAAGGATAGAGTTACAGAAATTGGAGGGTGAGCAGTAAGAGAAGAAAATTAAGTCAAGGCAGTGACCATGTTGGTAAGTGGGGGCAGTGGAACAGGGTTGAAGGTTATGTGAGGAGGTAAGGGAGAGAAGTTTTAAAGCAAGGGGATCAGAGGGGTTGTCGACATGAATGTTAAAGTCACCAAGAATAAGAGTGGTGAAGGAAGGGAGAAGAAAGGTAGAAATTCAAGAATCAAAATCAGAAAGAAAAGTAGAGACGGAAATGTCAGGAGGACGATAGATAACAGCTACTCAGAGAGGAAGAGGAGTGAAGAGGCGAATGGAGTGGAATTCAAAGGAGAGAGTGGAATGAGAGTGAGGTGGCATGAGGGTCTGGAAGTGACAACAGAAACCCAGTACCCCCACCACGTCCAGTGGGACGAGGAGTGTGGGAAAACGTATAGCCGCCATGACAAAGAGCGGCAATAGAAGCAGTGTCATCAGAAAGAAGCCAGGTCTCAGTTAAGGCAAGGAGGTAAAATGAGCAGGAAATAAAAAGGTCATGTACAAAAGCAAGTTTATTAGAGATAGAGTGAACATTCCATAAGGCACAAGAGAAGGGAAGAGCAGATGGGGAGAGGAGAGGAATCTGAACAAGGTTGGAAATGTTGTGAGAAGGCCTAGACCTAATGTGAGAGAAATATTTAGGGAGCGCAGGAAGCCTAAGAGAGTGAGAAGTAAGCCTAGGGAAGACCAGAAATAGGGATGACATAGATAAGGTTCGCTAGATTACGTAAAGGCCTCATTATAACATTATAAGACTTGGGATTAACATACCTGATAAGAGGAGGAAAGGAGGAGCAGAGTACAAGAGACACATGAAGGGCAAATCAAATGTAATTATAGAATCATAACATAGGGTTGGGAGAAAGTTGAATCAACAGGTTATGGAGCACGAGAAAGTCACAAAGTAGAGAGAGCACAGTTCAGATTGTCCTGTATACCAGACGAGGCAATGTCGCTGGAAGTGGCTAAGGTCCCGCGTCTAAGGGCCACACCAAAGGGACCTCTGGCGTGGTCCTCAGATGCGGGCCTGCAAGGCACGGGCGCACCAGATGGCGGCAGCTGATAACCGGTAGGAAGTCTTCTCCCCCAGCCCTGATTGGACCAGGCAGGTCAGCCAGAGAATGGCCCGCTCACGATCCAGTAATGGGCTGCTTGATGTGATGACGGTCCACCTTCCAGTATGATAATGACCCTAAACATTCTGCTAGAGCTACACTGGGGTTGTTTAAGGGGAAATGTGTAAATGTCTTGGAGTGGCCTAGTTACAGCGCAGACCTCAGTCCAATTGAGAATCTGTAGCATTAGTTGATGATTGCTGTACACCAAGGTACCTGATGGTGTTTGATCAGTTAGGCTTAAGGAATGGTTAGAGGTCTCAGTGGTTAGATGTGCTAGGCTAATGGGGACATACCTCCAAGAGACATGCAGCTGAAATTGCAGCAACAGGTGGTGCTACAATCTCCTAACTTGGGGGGAGGGTGCATGCATATGCACATCCATGTTTTTGGGGGGTCATAATTATTGTTTGTGTCACAATAAAGGATGTTTTGCACCAGAGTGGTAGGGCATGTTGTGTAAATCATATGGTGCTAACCCCCAAAACCCCATTTTAATTCAAAGTTTGTAAGGTGACAAAACAGGGCAGAGACAGCGGGGATGCATACATTTGCAATGCACTGTATTTGTCGCTAACCTGTCTCACCCTGCCTGAGGGTTGTGAGTGGGACAGAGGTTCACCTTCCAATGGTACAGTGATCCTACACATACATTTCATACCACTTCATTGTGAAATTGTACATAACCTCTGATGGCCTGAGACAGGCCACAGCCATCCTCCACATGCAGCACACTGCCATGGGCTGAAGAATTCTGTACCCCAATGAAAGTTATTTTACTTTCATGAGTTGCAACATTCTTGCCCCAGGTTCAGTCTGAAAATCCCAGAGGCTGCATGTGATGGGCTGATTGAGACATACCCCAATAGACTTGCATCTGGTGGCACATCAGGGGCTGCCGCAACAACCTCATGACCATGGATGGTATATACACATGCACACACCTTGTATGTTTTTTTTCTAAGGTGCACATACTTGCTGTTACAGTAGTGACAAAGTTATGGAAACCTCACACCTCCTAGGTCTTGGCAATGTTGGGTACTACACCACACTGTCATGTACAGCTGATCAACTCACATACCTGAGACTAGATCCTCTGTGTGTATGGTGTGCCCAGTAGATGATGTGTGTTGCCTACAACCTGCTGTATTGAGCTACGTTGGTTGTGGTACTTATCTCCATATACTTATCTCTCATGGGTATTCAGATTGTGCATTGAAGTGCCTCTGGAGACAGTGCCAGGCATGCTTCACCCTGAACAGGTCCTGCCTGATGCTGGAGGTGGGAAAAAGGCACCTTTGCTGGCAGCAGATGAGCCGGCTGAGAAGCTCCAAATCAGCCTTGGAGAAGTTTGGCGTATGCAAACAGGCAGCCATTTTGTTTCATGGTTTTATTGGACAATGTCATGAGGTCATGGGCTTGCGGCATCTCCTCAGCATGCCCTATGGCGGGTTGCATCAAGGCACCTTAATGTTCTGTGTGAGCATCTAACCTCTCTTCATGGCACCTTGTGCTTACAGGGCCATGGCGTCGAGTACTGAACCTGTGCGATTTTCTTGTACAGGTTTCCCATGTTGTACTCTCTTTTCCCTTCCTGTGTCCTGGCAAGTAAGATGACTATGCATTTCCCTGGACACATTAACAATAACACAGGTCTGCGACTAAAAAGCTGTTTGATTATTTTCATCTAATTTCCATGTATTTTGGTGTGCTGAAAACAAATAAAATATTGAAAAAACTCCTAGACGTCATAATTTGCCACAACATGCAAAATTGTCTTCAAATTTATCAAATTTTTTCAAATTACTATTAATTAATTCAAATTACTATTAATTAATCACATAAGTGCATTTAAGATATAAAATGCCAAAAAAACTTAAAGGGGTTGTCCGAGTTATGTAAAAAAAAATATAGCACTGTAAATCTGATGGTCAGCAATATATACTCTAGTGGGAGTGGAGGAGTGGCCTAGTGGTTGGGGCAAGGTACTTCAGGCCAGAAGGTCAGGGGTTCAAATCCCACTAGAAGACAGCAACCTTAGGCTGGAAAGACTGGGGTTTCTAGTCCCACAGGCGCTTCTTGTGGACTTGGGCAAACCACTTAACCCTCCATAGCCCATGTTCCCTGTAAAATAGTTATCTCCAAGTTATAATGCCCTGTTCAATGCAATTTCAGTTTGTTCAATATAAACCACACTGATGCAGAATAGCATGGTATATAAGAGAATGTAAATAAAATATACATAAGCTAAGCAAGTTTTAAGTCCATGCTTCTAATGGTAGACGGGGTTAATCTTTCCTGAAGAATCCAGTGGGAGGGAGACACAGAGCAGATAGCAGCAGCTCCAGTCAGTGCAGGGGGGCGTGGCCAGCACTGTGACATCTCATGTACAGACACAGAGCTGCTCTCTCCTGCATGCCACACTTGTGCACGAATCATCATCAGGTTCTTGGTTCTAGGCTGTTCACACTTTTTCATCGCAATTCGTGTTAGCTCGTCATTCTTCAACCATTATGTTATGGCTCCGCGAAAGTATTTTAATTCTCCAGACAGTTTCTGTTTCATCTGTGGTGAATATACAGTGTTGAAGCAACAGCAGAATATTACAGACTTTGTGAAAAAAGTATACTTTGCATACTTTGGACTAAAAATTGGAGATCAAGATAAAGTCTCGGTGCCTCATAAAGTGTGCAAACGGTGTGTTGAGGACCTCCGAAACTGGTTCAAGGGTAAGAAAAAATCTTTCCGTTATGGGATTCCTATGGTATGGCGAGAGCAAAAGAACCATAGTGACGACTGTTACTTTTGTTCATGCGATGTGAAAGGGTTTAATTCCAAATGGAAGCATTCCATTTCATACCCCAATCTTCACTCGGCAATTCGTCCCATCCCCCATGGCACAGATATACCAGTACCCAAGCCCCCTGCTACCTTGGAAGAGATACTTAGCTCCGATGAAGGTGAAGTCATAGTTCTGACTTTGAAGATGATACAAGACCAAAATTGTTTTCTCAGGAGGAGATGAATGATTTAGTAAGAGACTTGAATCTTCCCAAAGATGCTGCTGAGTTACTCGGATCAAGGCTGAAAAGCAGGAATTTATTATTGCCAGGAGTGTCATCTTCATGGTTCAGACATCATGAAAAGGAGTTTGTTCCTTACTTCGCCCAGGAAGACAAGTTGGTTTATTGCATCGATGTCGAAGGTCTGATGGGTCAATTTAAAATCCAATATGATTCAGAGCAATGGCATCTTTTTATAGATTCTTCAAAAAGAAGTCTCAAAGCAGTTTTACTCCACAACGGTTTTTACGCTTCCATACCTGTAGGTCATTCCATACACTTGAAGGAAACCTACGAGAACTTGGAATTGGTTCTTCGTAAACTTAAATATGAAGACCATGGTTGGCAAGTGTGTGGGGACTTGAAGGTCTTGTGCATGCTGCTCGGGCAACAAGCTTGGTATACCAAATATCCTTGTTTTCTGTGTCTATGGGACAGTCGAGACCGACAAAATCACTGGACCAAGAAGAGTTGGCAGCCGAGGGTGCTAACAGTCGGTGAAAAAAATGTCCTCCGAGAAACTCTGATACTTTCCCATAAAGTTCATCTACCACCTCTCCACATAAAACTGGGATTCGTAAAATCACTTCCAAGAGATGGAGAATGCTTCAAATACTTGGTCACCAAGTTTCCAGGCCTGTCGGAGGCAAAATTGAAGGAAGGTGTGTTCGTCGGACCAGACATTAGAAGGCTTATAGTTGATCAATACCATGACGGATCCTCAAAAAGAAGGGTGGATTGCATTTAAAGAAGTCGTACAGAAAGTTTTAGGCAATAACAAAGATCCTCACTACAAAAAGATCGTCGGACGAATGCTGAAAGCATTTCAAGCTTTAGGTTGCCTGATGAGTTTGAAAGTGCATTTCCTCCAGCCCCACCTTGACTACTTTCCTGAAAATTTGGGAGCTGTGAGTGAGGAACAAGGTGAATGATTCCACCAAAACATTAAAGAGATGGAAAGGAGATACCAGGGAAAATGGAGCATTACAACGATGGCAGACTACTGTTGGATGCTTCAGAGAGACATTCCAGATGCTACTCACAAGCGTAAATGCACCAAGAGGAGCCTCACAAGGAAGAAGAATCAAGTTTAGCATGTGTAGGTGAGCTTATTTCAGTTCAAAAAAGGATTTTCATGAAAATATTGTAATAAAACTTTAATTTTATAAGTCTATTTCCATTTATTTTGAGGTATTGCCTTATTTAACATAGTTACCTAAATTGTCAGGAAACGTGATGTCCTATGACAAAATGGAGGTCATTTTTGGATTCAGCGCACCAAAAAACATAAAGATTACGTGGAATAACCAAAACAGCTCTCGAAAAAAATTACAGATCTGCAGGCCTTTTTTTAGGGGGCAATGTAGGCCAATGTGATATACCTTACGTCACAGGGAGTGTCAGTAGGGATTGAACCCTTGATGTGTTGTATGTTAAGTAGTTGCCCTAACCACAGGGCTAACCACTCCATGCCACATGCATCTGTATAGCTATACATATATATGCATATCTATGTCCCCATATATCTATATGTATATATATATATATAGAGAGAGAGAGAGAGAGAGATAGATATGTGTGTGTGTACCTGTGCATAAACATATAGATGCATCTCTGTATAGATACATGCGGTTTGGAGGTTTGGCCCAGTGGTTAGGGCAATTACCTAGTACCTAGAGGATCAGGGTTTCAATTCACAGGGTCACCCTGCATGATTCTGACCACATCACATTACACTCTTTGCCTTCTATGAATGGCCTGTGTGTACATAAATGTTTATTGTTCTCTGTATGTATGTTTCTAACTCAATATATCCATTTGTGCAGGTAGTACCTCTGTGCCTTACCACATTGTTCTTCAGTATTTGCCCTCTCAGATTGACTTTGGGCAGCATATGGTCAATCGCAGACCACCCTGGACCTCCTTGGGGTACTATGCACACATATCCTAGTTGACAGGCCATTTTGGGGGACACGCCCCATGATCCCCTCCTTCCATTCTGCCATTGGAGCTGCTCTGTGTTCTGCTATTGGTTCATCACACCATCCCCCATGATGCATTGTACATTCAGACCTACTGTATGCATGCCCTCCAAGACCAGCAGTGGCTCTGTCCCTTCACATGACAGCACGAGTTTACAGGCCCTGATGGCCTTCATGACACTTACAGCATCTGAGACCATCACCTAGCAGTTGTGGAGGTCACTATGATTGGGAAGAGGGTCACATGGCTCCTGGTCCACAAGGTCAGTACTGCACTACCTGAACATCTCTGGTTCAGCCACAGATCTACATCACAGCTATTGGGCTGCATGTGTAATCTGTATTACATGCTGGTGTGCGCGATGGGACCATGTTAGCATTTCCTGATCTCTCTTGTAGGTAGACCCTTTTCCCCTGGCCTTTGGCCAATGTCAGATATCCCATTACAAACAGCTGGGTTATAGCACCAGGTTCAGATATGGTGTGACTTGGCATAGAGGATGGTGGGCAAAAGGTACGGAGACCCCATGATGGGTGAGAGAGGTGGTCCAGACACCCACAGCAGCAGAGGCCCCTCCCATCACTGCAAGAAGCATGTGGTGCATGGCTCTGTTGTGTGTTCAGTTCACACCCATCGCTGCAGCTATGGCCATCATCACCCTGATGGGCCAATCTGACACAGTTGGAACTATCACTCCACATGTATCAACATATCCAGGGACATTAGGTATTTGCATATCCCAGCTGTCCCAGGGCTGTTGTTGCACACAGAATATATGTGCTTAGTGCAGTCTGTGTCTCTGAAAAATCTCACCAACCTGAGCCAACAGGTACAAGACCTGAAATAATTGGCAGAGCAACTACAGCTTTAACATACAGTATGTGTAACAGAATGTGGCTACATAGCCAAGCCAGAGTCACACCACAGTCAGGGTGATTGTGGCCTATCAGCATTCTCTGCTATTTGCACCCTAGTCAGGCTGAGGGCTATCACATGTTCACCCATCTCTTCCATATACATTCCCTCTTGCACATGTGCATCCTGTGGTAATGATGCTGTTTCATATATTTTCCAGCATCCTCTCCCCTTCATTTGCATCATATTCAACTGCAGGACTGTGCGGTGGACTGCAGTGCATAGTGGACTGGCTTATGTGCCTCATTCATGCTGCAGATGCATGCTGTATCACAGAAAACTATATCTGCCACATTCCCAGATGCTGTGTGCCCCTACTCTGCCTGTAGCAGTGGGCAAAACACTAGCAACTGTGCCTATGTTCATACATCCTGTTTTCTCCCTACCACAAGACTGTGCTACCATGGAAAGAGAGACAAATGCAATCACTCCCACTGCAGGCACAGTGGCCACTACCACGGGTAGCCACATGCACTGGGCCAGTGCACAGTATGTACATTTGGGGAGTGGGAGTCCAGCAGCACATTGTAGATTTGTTCATACTGCTGGACCATTGCATGCATGCACACTGGATAGCTGCACCTCATACTCCACGGGGCACCCCCCAACACATACTGTCTAGACCCTTTTAGGAATGTTGTTCAACATATGCTTGTTAAATACCACTGAATTGCATGTGGCTGCACACTATGCAAGCATTATTGCAACTCACTTCACAGTGTATGCACTTGCCACAGTCATCCAACCGTAAATGCTCAACTTGTGGGATTTGACATCATGCCTTACATTGGCCATTTACTCCTTTTTAACTCTGCATGTGGGGATCCATTTCTGCTGTGATGTGGCAGGTTGCACCTACTGCCCCTGGTCACAGCTACTCTGGTACAGTCATGACAGTAGTTTCTATCATTGTTAATCCACATGCTGGCCTTGCTTCTTCATCCCCTGACTCATTCACACACTGACCTTGTGTTTGGCATAACAGAACTGCTGTACATTTCTTTGTCATCATATTTGGATGTCCATTGTCAGGGTTCATGTGGGCCTGAAATCATGTGGGCCTGACGTCATGTGTGCATATGTGCACCTAGCTGTCTGAAGGTTCTGTGATTTTCTGCACAGCTGCACCTACAGTTTCATTGTCAGGCTATAGTTTGTGTACATGAGGATTAGCATAGATAACAGTGTGGGTGATGGCTCCCATGCAGGGTCTGTGACAGGGCTGAGAGGCACAGGTGGCATTTTTAGTTGTATTACAGACAGAGTGTGCTTCCTTCCTAACCGATTGTGACAGTGGGTGCTGGCTGACTGGGGTGCTGAGTTGCTTGGATGACGAGGGACAGGGATGTATGTGTCAGAGTTCACAATGACTGAGGTGTGCCTTGTGACTGCAGTGAGCCATGCATGCCATTGAGAGGGGGAGGGGGAATGAGACCCACATCATGTCCTAGGATGGTATGTTGACGTAAAAGGAAATTAGTCTAACTGTGGTGATTCACAGACTGGTCTTGGACCTGCCACCCTACAGTCATGCTCAAAGTGACCTTAGGATTTGGGTCACAGGGCTTCCAGATACAAGGGACATACAGGTATACTTAGGTGTTCCATAAAAGGTGCATGTGGGCATGTGTTGGTGTATTCCTACGTGAATGTAGCTGACTGCTACCCCTCTGACATAATGACAGACATACATGCACATACACACATCAGTCATAGTCGTATTGATGCACCATGCAAGAATGGAGTTAGCTTATGACAGTAGATCAAGTATACTGTGTTAGAATGTCAATGTTCCTGCCTGACACTCTGGTGCCAATCTCAGCTCAGACATTGTTAAGGTGTGCTCATTGTATAGAAGCAGGTTGTGTGCTCTGATTTTGACAGCTGTTCACTGTGTCAGTGGTGTCAGCCTGACTCTGCCTACAGATGTGGATAGTGGAGCCTGTTTGTATTCTTGTTGGCCAATTCTTTGGTGATTGTACATGTTGGTGTAGTACCTGCACTGTGGGATATCATTTTGCCACAGGGACATGGAAAACTTAATCCACAGCCATGACCCAAAGCTGTGGCCCTCTGTTTTGCTATACACCAACTATGTATGGTGCACCACACTGCTGCCACATCATTAACACCATCCATGGTGATTGCATGCTTCCCATCAGACAGACCTTGGCAGATGTTGTAATGCACATGGCGCACTGGATCAGGCCATGGCTTTTGTCTGCTGCACATAGATGCTGCTCTCTCCCCCCTTATCCCCCATGCCATTGATATGCCCATGTGCCATCAGTGTTGGTGGTGCCTGGTCCCAGGCCCACCAACTTGCAGATAGGCAGGTACCTAGGGCAAGGGCTCCATGAGGGGTGGAGGCATACATGGACAGACACACATCCCCCCACACAATCTATCTCTCCAGGGTCCCCATCACCACATGGCAATGTTATATCTCTTTGATCTGGGGAAGGGACAACTGTGTGGTGTTAGGTTAGAGTTCTGGGGAATATTGTCTGCAGTGGGAGAGGTAATCATTGTTCAATTGTCTATACCACCTGAATGCTGTAGGACTAGGGGACATGCAATGCAGCTGCAGTGTAGGCCATTCCGGACCAATATGTGAACATATGTTGTCCTTTCACACATTGTCACACCCTGCACGCCATTACCAGAGGATGTAGTATAGGCTGCTAGTGTACTGGATTTAATATATGTTTGGCCAGGTTCCTGGGGAAGTCCCTAAAGCATTGTTAGTGAAGTCCCCAGATTTGCACTGCGTGCCCCATTGCAAACATTGTAGATCTTTTGTGTCTTTTGGAGTACCTGCTAGGTACCTGTGCCCTAGTTTGGACACTGTTAGTCACAGGATACTGGGCATGGTGGACCTTGTTCAGACACAGTCTTGCATATTTACCAGTTTACTGTTCATATGTATCACCGAGGCAGCTCCCTGGTACATCCTGTGTCCCCGCAGCCCCCACTGCATGATCCGCATGCACCTCCTATGCTCCATTTGCACCATCAACATAGTGCCCTTCATAACTGGGCACTATGCTGTTGCTGCAAATAGCACACTACTATCACTTTCTTGGGCTCACCTGTCTGTGCAGCACATTGCAGATATTTAAATAGGCTCCCTCTCTTCATAATGCACCCTTACCGACAGGTTTTCACTCGCGGTAATGTTCCTGGTGTTAAGGTGACAGCATTAAGGGAGCCGGACCTTGTTCCCGCCCATTACCTGACCACTGACCTCTACTCTCCACTTATAGGGTGCCTTTACGCTGCCGGTCCCGTTAACACATGCTAAGGAGGCATTTTACGCATGTTAGGGGTGAAATTGTGCCGCTAGCGTGTGCTGACAGCGCACTTGCTCCTTTACCATGGTTTAGTAAACAAGCCCCAGATTTCTAAAACTATACCCAGTGTTTAGCCCATGAAAAATACCCGCAGTCATTGCAAGCACAAATCTCCCGCAACAAAAATGAACGCAAAACTATTATTACATGTGCATAGCTTTGCTTTTATTATTGGTGGCAATCCCAGACAGAAATCTATTCACCATGTTTGCTCCAATGCCAGAAGTTTCATTGTTGCCCCAATATAAGCAATTACAATTTAAATGAAAATGCCATCTAATAACCTCATGAGAGAACATCTCACATTAAGAATTACCTTTTTTTAACCTTCTTTGTATTAAATTAATGCTTAATAGAAATTTATTTTGGTAGGGGAGAAGAGAGGAATAAATCTTAGGAATTCTGCCAAGTGCCTGCCTAAAATACAAACATTTTTACATTGACTGTTGATACACATTGTGTTCTTGCGTGTAGGAGGAGTTTGCTGGAAAGTGATGAAAAATCAGTGTCTAACAACATTATCATAAGCTGCAATGCCTTGTAGTGTTTCTTTTTCATACAGGAATAACATGGATTATTTATTCTATGTTAATAAAGCATGTTTATGAAGGTAACAAAATCTAACACTGATACTGATACGGATACAGCAGGAAGAGCCTTGCTTTATCTGGCTGGTTTCAGACTTCCAGGAGCCAAACAGAGCTCTAATGATTGCCAAATTTGTATTATTGTTTTTGAAAGACATTTTAGTTTATCTATCCTTCCAATGATAAAAGCATATTATAAAGAAAGGATTTTTGATTTACATTAGTGGTCTTTTAGCTTGGTCACACATTGAATTCCTTAAAATAAGCTAACACTGTTTATGTTTATGTTGTTTATTTCATTTGCTTGACTGCCCTTCAGTGGTAGTCAGAGCGGTTTACAATGCATAGAATTAACAAAGTAGGGCACGAGGCCGGAAAATTGAAAGGAAATTTACAATTCTTGATAGGAAAGAGAAAAAAGAGCTAGTTGAGAACAGTTAACACAGGGGAAGAGGCTACGGAAAGGGGGTGGGAAGGTTGAAAGCTAGGGAGAAGAGGTGGGTCTGGAATTCAATAAGAACAGTTAACAATGTTTTTCTTATAAAATTTTCAGACCTTATATAGTTTATTGTGAGAAAATCCTTCAAAGACCTGTCCATCTTGAGCAAACAAGTGAATCTCACTCATCCCTTCCCCTTGACAGGAACTCTACAGCTCATACTTCAAATCTCCCCTTCCCTCATCTCTATCTTTGGCTTAAATCTTCTGACCAGTCATTCTTTTAGCTCTTCCCTTAAGTTCAATTGCGTCTAGAAGTTTGGTTTGCCTTATCCCACTTTACCCACATACCTCTCTCTCTTACCCACTCTTTTTGCACTAGGCATTGTTCTCATTCCGTCCTCATTCAGAGTAGTAGAAAGGGTGTCCCCGTGTGGATACACCTCTGGGACTAATAATTTTGGATTCTATTTGTGTACTCTTCATGGGTTTGGAGTTTGGCACTGGACTAATGAAAGCTCCATGGTAGTATTAGATGGAGCACCCTCCATGTACAGAAAATTGGGCATGGTATTCTGGAAGGACGTCACAACTTGTGTTTGGGAGTAAGAACCAAGGTTTAAGAATACCTTCTGTAGGTACGAACACAACAATGGGCTTCACTTCAAGCACAGTTCAAGATTAGTCACAGGATGTGAACAATTATTTTTTATAAATGCACTTTGAACAGGATTGGATGCAATGGGGATAGGGACATCAATTCTATCTTGGTGAGTATTCACTGCATATTCTGTTTCACCTGATCAATAACCACAGCAAAATCAGAACTTTCTCAAGATTAGAAATGGTCTCGAAATGGTCAGGAGGAGGTTTTCCAGTGTCTATCATGTCTGAATAGGATTTTAAATGGCTCTCCACTTAGGACACTCAAGTGCCTTCTGTAGGTATTGGTTTGACAGCAATTATTGGTTCCTGGCTGGCCTGCTTTGGCTGGATGCCTGACCAGAAGTGGGGCTTATACTCACACATGTTACTTCACCTAGGTTTCCAACAATCCTGAACTGTGCAGAGAAAAATACCCATTTAAATGCTACAAGGCTGGACAGTTTCTCAGTGACTGGAATCTACTGTAGGGTTTCTTAGACACCAGTATCAGGTTAATGATTTTATCTCAACCACTTTGGAGTACACTAAATTCAGGCATAACACTGGCTAATATATTCCAGTAGCTGTTTTGCAGTTAAAGTGTTTTGAATCCAATGGGTCCATATTAATGGCCCAACACACAAAAAACAGCTGTAAAGAACAGAGAAGGATACTGTGGCGGTCACGCCCCTACCAGGCGGTCGCCTAGTAGGGACGGGAAGCCATCTTGAATTCCTCTTTACCAAGGATTGTAGTTGTGTATAGAGATAAATAAACCAAGTGGTTGTTTCAAAGCACACAGGAATTTTATTAGCTTCCGTGGCAAGCGGATAACAAATCTTTCAAGCAGTTGTACACTCAAGTCAAAGAAAATAAAGGATAATCTTCTCCCATTAAAGCAAAGCTTACAACCAGTGTTGTAGTAGAATTATTTACACAGGCTTTCTTTTCTTTTCCCTTTATGATGCTTCTCAATTCCGAAATCATAAAGCACATGTATTTACAATTCCTAACTTCTCACTGCTATCAGGCTTTCATTACTTGGCCACAATGCACATATCACAGTCCATCTCAGAACAAGCTGAAGTCAGGTCACTTTCTTTACCTTCTACCTCCATGCTTTCTGCTGAGCTGTATCTTGGCAAAGTTTGAAAACGCTCAGGCACTTTATGCTTAATGTTCTTTAACAGGTTAAACAGCCTATTCCACTGAATGGCCCCTTCTCCTCTAGGTAGGACTTCAACGGGCTTCTCCTGTTCAGTTTCTCCTGACAACCCCTTCTTCCTAATCCAGGTTTTCTCAGGCCTAAACCTCTCTTCAGAGTCAGATCAAGAAACACAGGGTTTTGGCTTTACTGTTTTCTTTCTCCTACCTTGGAGTCTTGTTGCAGCACCTTCCTGGCTGAGGCTTCTGTGGCTTGTGACTCTCTCTGCCTCTGAACTAGACAGGGAATCAGGGTCAGATCTCCACTTCCCTTCCTGGGGCTTCTGCTGCCTGCAGACAGATCCTTCCTCAGAGGAGTCTAAGCACTCTTGCCTTAGCCTTCTCAAAGCCAACATTTTCTCTCTCTCCCTCTTGCCAGTCTGTTTGGTCCTCTGCCTGGAACCTTCTCTGTAGCTTCCTTGGCTGCAGTGCTGGCTGCTCTTGTCTCTGCTGCTGCTCTCTTTGTGGCTGCTTCTCTCTTGGCTGCTTCTTGCTTGGCTGCCTTTCTCTTGGCTGCTTCTCTCAACTTTGTTTGTTTTCTCAAACTTAAACGATGAGCAGGCCACCTCCCTCTCTGACTCCACCCACTTGTACCTCCTACTCTTACCTGGGGTTGTCATGGAGTCTGGGAGTGGCTTAAACCTAGCTCTACGCTCTTGGTTTCTCTCAGGGATTTTGCTGTGGTGTATGTGTTCTAGTGCACCCATCCCCCGAAAAGAAGAAAAAGTTCTTCTTTCTCTTTTATTTCCATGCTGAGCTGCACTCTCCTTACCACAATACCCAATATAAAAACTGCTCTCAATTCAAACTCAAATATACCAAAATATTTCAACACTAATATCCACTTCAAAAAATTATTACCAGGCAATATGACCTCAGATGGCTCAGCCCCACATTTAGTGAAAAATCACCATAGGGGTTTGGCAGACGCTCACATCACCAGTCAAAAGCCTCCACACATTCACCAACTTTATTTACAATTAACCAAAAAATTCCTTATACAGCCACTACCTTACTTTTGGAAATACATTTAACAATCTTTAAACCACTAACTTACACCTAAACATCCACATTAACATTCACACTCACACTCATTCCAATCTTCAGTAAAGCGTCTGGAAATATAGTTAAAACGGCACATCAAACAGGGCTGAACGCAGCCGGAGAAACCAGAATAGCACCTGTAAGTAAATAACAAAAGATGAAACATCTAACGAAGCAACACCAACATAGTGCTTTCAAAACTTATCTTCAGAGAAGTCTTGCAACCAGCTGGGTCCTCAGCCCTCGAAGTTGATTTACAATACAATAGGTCAGCCCGACCTCCAACGCGGGGAATATTGATGGTATCTATAAACACTGCTACATTTCATTACCAAGACAGACCAAGCCCTACAAAAGCTTTCGTTTCGCCATGAAACGGCTTCATCAGGGGCTATGTCATACAGAAGAAATCTTTCTATAATGGCTACTCGAATTACCCCGCTATCCTCAAAGTAGTGTGTGACATGCCAAATATCTTAAATCAACAACCAATCAAAAACGCTCCAAAACCATGACGTCACCTAAAAGCTACACTTACCTAAACTCAGTACACATCCAATCTATTGAAACTGCACAGTGTCCCAAACCTCCCAACCGAACATATATCACAGAGCGCTACACACAAAATATCAAAAAAATAATGTCCATTCCAATTTATCATTCAGACCCCCAGGTTGCAGAGTGTCCAATTCAAAGATCCAACATTGTTCCTTCTGTAAGAGTAGTCTTTTACGATCACCCTGACGAATATCAGAAGGTACATACTCTAGAACAGTGCAGCGAAGATCCTCAAATTGATGACAAAAATCAACACAATGCTGAATTAAAGGGGAATCCATCCGTGCTTTCTTCAAACTATATTTATGTTCAGCCAGCCGTGTTCTCAGAGTCTGTGTAGTTTTCCCAATATATAATTTTTGGCACTCACACCATATACTATACACAACATAAGAAGTGCCACAGGTCATAGCCGTAGTCAAACTCTTCACCCGCTTTCGATATTTATCACAAATGTGCACACTCATAATACTACAAAAAGAACAGCGCTGACATGCTGAACGGCCCTTCATGGCTAAAGAAGTAATACGATCTAGTCGTAACACAGCTGGACACAGATGATCTTTAAGATTACGCCCACGGCTATAAGCCATCCGTAACTCACAGTTAGAAAGCTTGGGATGCAATTTAATAAGACTCCAACGTTTATGTATCATTGATGCAATCCGGTGAGAGAGACTGGAAAAAGGTAAAACACAGGTGACAGTAGGCTGAGATTTCTCAACAGATGCTGTGGTATTAGGATGAAGCAGCCATTCCCGATGGTTATATTTAGCCCTTTTATAGACCTTATTTAGAACATCCATGGGGTATCCCCGATCCAAAAATTTACGCATCATACATTTGGCTTGGACCTTAAATTCTTCATCTGTAGAGCAAATACGGCGGCACCTTAAAAACTGTGAATACGGCAAACTACGCTTTAAATGCGGAGGGTGAAAACTGGAAAAATGCAATAAGCTATTTCTATCTGTAGGCTTTGAATAAAGTATAGTAACAAAGCAATTCCGTTGTCTAAAAATGCTCACATCCAGAAAATGTATTTCACAAAGCTGAATATTAATATCAAATTTAATGGAAAAATGACATGTATTCAAATATGCAAAAAATTCTTCCAAATGGGCCTTAGTACTTCACCACAAAAGAAAGATATCGTCAATGTACCAGTACCACCATACAATATACTGACTATACAGAGATGGATAAATGTATCGATCCTCATAGTTACTCATAAACAGATTTGCTAAGGAAGGAGCAAATGTAGCGCCCATAGCAGTTCCTGATATCTGCTGGAGAAAAGTGTCATTATAAAGAAAATAATTCTTTTTCAACGCAAAGTCTGATACCCCATGGATGTTCTAAATAAGGCCTATAAAAGGGCTAAATATAACCATCGGGAATGGCTGCTTCGTCCTAATACCACAGCATCTGTTGAGAAATCTCAGCCTACTGTCACCTGTGTTTTACCTTTTTCCAGTCTCTCTCACCGGATTGCACCAATGATACATAAACATTGGAGTCTTATTACATTGCATCCCAAGCTTTCTGTGAGTTACGGATGGCTTATAGCCGTGGGCATAATCTTAAAGATCATCTGTGTCCAGCTGTGTTACGACGTGATCGTATTACTTCTTTAGCCATGAAGGGCCATTCAGCATGTCAGCGCTGTTCTTTTTGTAGTATTATGAGTGTGCACATTTGTGATAAATATCAAAAGCGGGTGAAGAGTTTGACTACGGCTATGACCTGTGGCACTTCTTATGTTGTGTATAGTATATGGTGTGAGTGCCAAAAATTATATAGTGGGAAAACTACACGGCCTCTGAGAACACGGCTGGCTGAACATAAATATAGTTTGAAGAAAGCACGGATGGATTCCCCTTTAATTCAGCATTGTGTTGATTTTTGTCATCAATTTGAGGATCTTCGCTGCACTGTTCTAGAGTATGTACCTTCTGATATTCGTCAGGGTGATCGTAAAAGACTACTCTTACAGAAGGAACAACGTTGGATCTTTGAATTGGACACTCTGCAACCTGGGGGTCTGAATGATAAATTGGAATGGACATAATTTTTTTGATATTTTGTGTGTAGCGCTCTGTGATATATGTTCGGTTGGGAGGTTTGGGACACTGTGCAGTTTCAATAGATTGGATGTGTACTGAGTTTAGGTAAGTGTAGCTTTTAGGTGATGTCATGGTTTTGGAGCGTTTTTGATTGGTTGTTGATTTAAGATATTTGGCACGTCACACGCTACTTTGAGGATAGCGGGGTAATTCGAGTAGCCATTATAGAAAGATTTCTTCTGTATGACATAGCCCCTGACGAAGCCGTTTGATGGCGAAACAAAAGCTTTTGTAGGGCTTGATTTGTCTTGGTAATGAAATGTAGCAGTGTTTATAGATACCATCAATATTCCCCGCTTTGGAGGTCGGGCTGACCTATTGTATTGTAAATCAACTTCGAGGGCTGAGGACCCAGCTGGTTGCAAGACTTCTCTGAAGATAAGTTTTGAAAGCACTATGTTGGTGTTGCTTCGTTAGATGTTTCATCTTTTGTTATTTACTTACAGGTGCTATTCTGGTTTCTCCGGCTGCGTTCAGCCCTGTTTGATGTGCCGTTTTAACTATATTTCCAGACGCTTTACTGAAGATTGGAATGAGTGTGAGTGTGAATGTTAGTGTGGATGTTTAGGTGTAAGTTGGTGGTTTAAAGATTATTAAATGTATTTCCCAAAGTAAGGTAGTGGTTGTATAAGGAATTTTTTGGTTAATTGTAAATAAAGTTGGTGAATGTGTGGAGGCTTTTCACCAGTGATGTGAGCGTCTGCCAAACCCCTATGGTGATTTTTCACTAAATGTGGGGCTGAGCCCTCTGAGGTCATATTGCCTGGTAATAATTTTTTGAAGTGGATATTAGTGTTGAAATATTTTGGTATATTTGAGTTTGAATTGAGAGCAGTTTTTATATTGTTCCATATTAATGGCCCCATGCTTAGACGCTGAAATGCTTTCTGTTGGTAAAGCCAGTACTGCTGTAGGCAACAACATTTGTAGCCAACTGTGGGCACAATGATAAACAGAATTAGCAGCAGTGCAGCCATCAATAAATCCACAGTTCCTTTGGGTTGCCCCTGAACCACTTTGAATATGAAGGATGAAGCTTGCCTAAATCAGGTCTCATATTTGCAAATTTGGTTGCCAAATTTAAGATACAAAACATCTCCTTTAATGCCAATGTACTGCAAGGGGTCAGAATATGTCACTATCAAAATGGCCATTACAGGACAAGATTAAATGAGGATTGCTCTGCCTCTTCACCAAGGACCCTATGGGAGTAAGTGGCTTCTCAAGGGAGAGGGGACCTGGGCTTGCACATGGAGCTTTTCAGTAAGAGGATGAAACCTTGGGTCTACCTTTTGCACTCTATACCTCAGAACAGGCTGGGGAAAGGGGGCTTTTACCCCATTACACCACAAATGATTACTTGCTGGTTTTGGGAAAAGGGATGTGGCTGAGGGCACCCCATGGGGGCTGTTTCACTTTCTCCTCTAAAGGAGGTGGGGCCATATACCCATTTTCCGCAACACAACCAGGGATTTCAGCTTCACTGTTGGGAGGCTTTCTTTAAACAGATCATTACTGGGATGGGAAGTAGACATCACATGCTACTGTGTCCAGCAATGCATAATGTTACCAGCCATAGCATTTCAAATTAAATTGTCACATAATTTAATAGACTGCAATATGAAGGTATTGAAATTTGTTAAATCCCTGATAATTTTTCTGTGGTAATGGACGATTAAGTGACTAGCTGAAGGTCACAAGGAACATCAATGGGAGAAACAAGATTTGAACTCTAAGCACTAGGCTTCTGCTTCACTAGGGATTGTGGTCATTTGAAACTGTGCAGATAATGCAGTGTTTTTCTTTGCTAGGTATCTGCAGAACACACATTATCTGCACAGGTGGGATTAGGGTAGGTAGTGGGTGAGACTGCAATGTACCGTTCCCGTGGGCCTCCACAGCATGTGGTAGCCATCAGTAACTCAGGTAACCCGGAGGCCCGCCTCGCCCTCCACACCTTCAAATAGCACCCCAACCACCATTTGTCTTTACACATAATAAGCACACAAACACTTTAACATGGTACAACCTTAGTCGCAGCTTTATTTACAAATTTAATACATGTAATAACCGCCCAACATGGGCAACCAACCTTAATCTCACCCCCACCCCCATACCGGACGATGCCCCACCCGCCATGCTATCAGCAAGGCGGAACATCCTCCTCACCACCACCCCCACCGCCAACCTCGCCATCCTAGTAGCAAAGGCCGGCCCACACACCCACCTACCGGGCCGAGACCCCCAACCGGGATGTCTCGCCCCCACCCCCGGGGAGCCCTTCGCTCCCCACAGCTCCTAAAGCAGTTAGCACTCCCGCCGCCTCGGCGAGCGCTGTCTCTCTACCCCGCCCCCCCCAGCGGCAACAACCCCCGCCCCGCGGAAGGGCAAGGGAGGGTGGGCGGGAAACACGCCCGATCCTAGGCGAGGAGCCGCAGGAAAGGCCGAGCCACGCGGCTCCTCGCAACCCTACCCCCCACCTTACCCCACAGCAGCCAATAGGATCGCCTCTCGCGCCGTGAAAAGCGATCCCCTTGCAACCGGCCCGAAGCCCTCGCGCCCCCCTCCCCTCGCCCCCCAACACGTGACAAGGGCCGAGGCCGGGCCCGGGCCCGAGTTACCGTCGGCCGCGGGACCGGCCCGGCGGCCTCATCATTAACTCAGGTAACCCGGAGGCCCGCCTCGCCCTCCACACCTTCAATTAGCACCCCAACCACCATTTGTCTTTACACATAATAAGCACACAAACACTTTAACATGGTACAACCTTGGTCGCAGCTTTATTTACAAATTTAATACATGTAATAACCGCCCAACATGGGCAACCAACCTTAATCTCACCCCCACCCCCATACCGGACGATGCCCCACCCGCCATGCTATTAGCAAGGCGGAACATCCTCCTCACCACCCCCCCCACCGCCAGCCTCGCCATCCTAGTAGCAAAGGCCGGCCCTCACACCCACCTACCGGGCCGAGACCCCCAACCGGGATGTCTCGCCCCCACCCCCGGGGAGCCCTTCGCTCCCCACAGCTCCTAAAGCAGTTAACACTCCTGCCGCCTCGGCGAGCGCTGTCTCTCTACCCCGCCACCGGCGCGAGGTAACTACTTATCCTCGCGCTGACCCACCCCAATAAAGCTGAGACCAATCACCTGCTCCAGAATCTCCTGCCAATCGTTCAATAAGAGATCCTGTCCCACAGGAGACAAGTGAACACTGTCTGTGCGGTAGAGACCCGCACACTGAACATCCACCCAAGAATGATGGACCTGCAAGCCACCCGCCTGCTGTACCCATCGCCCAATTTGACGATTAACTTTTGCCAGACCTCGCGACCACCGCCGCTGAGACTGGCAGGCCGGGAGCTGGATAATATCCGACCAGATGATCGCCACCTCCGGCCACTCCTCCTGCAGCACTCAAAGGTCTCGTTGAACCGCTCGGATGAGTTGCCGACACGTCCAGCCGGACAAATCGTTGCCACCAAGATGGATCAGGATCCCCAATGGACGCCTCCGTTGATCTGCTGCCCGCCGCACCACAGGAAGGAAGTGCCACCACCGCAAGCCGTGCTCTCCCATCCACCGTAATCGCACATTATGGACCACCAGGCCCAGATGCACTCCGAGCGGGCGTCGCACAGCCCACCTCTCCGCCCAATAGACAAAGGAGTGCCCGACGATCCACCATTCCCCAGCTGAGGATGCACCCACAGCGTCGGTCCGGGAGAGCCGCCGCAGCAGCCCACCTGTAACAAAAAACAAAGCGTGAAAGACACCCCCCTTCTCCCCCCCCGGGCGCCCCCCATCAAACCTGGTCAGGCCGAACATAACCCGAATAAGCCCCAGAACGCCACTCCCAATGCGTTGAATTACCCCACTATCCAACCCCGCCGCTGCTGCGCTTGTCGCTGCGCCGATACGGAAAGAGTGCGAGGCGAACTGCCGCTCTGGGCACCCCAACCGCCGCAGAGCCAAGCGCAGCACCGCTGTGAACTGATACTGAGTAACGGGCCACCCATCCTCGTGACGAAAAAATTGTCCGACCAGCGAAGGGCGCAACCGGTCAGACGCCTGCAAATTCTGCACCGGGCAAGACGACAACCCCGGGGTCGCCTGCAGCACCACCCGCCGACCCCTACCCGTCTGGTCCATCTTGGACCGTGGCAGGTAACTCCGCACAGCGGAGAGCCCCAATGCCAAACAATGAACAGCCAAACCACCACCATCGACGCCCCTCCTCGAACGAGGCACAAGCTCACTCACCCGAAAGGCTCCGAAGAAGGCCATAACAAACAAAGCACGAAACAACACCGCCTCGTACTCCATCATCGCAACCTCCTCCAAAACCCACCAGATCCGCAAGAGCAGCTCATGGGTGACGGGGCGCCGCCAATCCTTCACCGGGAGCTTCTCCCGCCCCCAACCAGCCAGCAGCTGCATCACCAAAAATGACCCACCTGGGTTCCCCCAGCCCGCTGCCTTACTGAAAAAGGAGAAACCCGCCAAAGCGGCCCGGACCGACGACCGCGACCAACCCTGCTCCTTCGCCCAAACTATGAAGGAACCCCCCAACTGATCGCCAATCCTCCCACCGCACCAGCCCCTCTCCCGCAAAAAGGCCCGCACCCTGTCATTCCCACGCCGATAGGCGGCCCACATACCTGGAGCCACAAAAGACCTCAACAACCCCATCAGTCCTGGGTCCCAATCTGCCAAAGGTCCCTCGGCACCGGTGTCGCCGCCCCGTCCGCTCCCGGGGCCAACACCCGAAACTGCGCCCACTGGAAATGAGACAAAGCATCAGCAATAGAATTTTGTACCCCCGGAACATGATGCGCCCGCGCGGTAACATTGAGGCGCAAGCAAGCCAAGACTCGCATTAACGCCGTCACCCGCGGGCACCGGGGGGACTGCCGATTGATGACTTGCACCACCGCCGCATTATCGCACCAGAAAACCACTCTCCGATTTCGCAAATTCTCGGGCCACACCCAAAACGCCACCACAATCGGAAAGAGCTCCAAGAATGTAACGTTACGCGTCAGACCCGTCTCCGCCCAATCCACCGGCCAGGCCTCAGCACACCTCGAACCCTGACAATACAAGCCGAACCCCGAACCGCCCGCCGCATCCGAGAAGAGCTGCAAATCCCCGTTGGAGATCTCCGCCGATTGCACCAGGGTGCAGCCATTGAAATCCGCAAGAAACGCCCCCACACCCGCAGATCCTCGTGCATCCCAGCCGTGACCCGAAAACGATGATGTGGGCTCCGCACCCCTACCGTATCCAGAGACAGCCACCGTGCAAACGGCCGCCCCATTGCTATCACCCGACAGGCAAAGTTCAAGTGCCCAACCAGCGCCTGCAACTCCCGCAACGTGACCTTCGCCGCCGATCCCACCGCAACAACCAGCGCTTTCAGGCGCTCCACCTTATCAGCCGGCAAGCGGATCTCAAAGGCAACAGAATCAATCTCAATCCCCAAAAAGCACAGGCATGTCACCAGGCCCACCGTCTTATCCAATGCCAACGGAATCCCAAACGCCACCGCCATCTCCTCGAACTGCCGCAACAGGGTCGCGCAGGTCGCCGACTGCGCAGGACCCACAAACAAAAAGTCATCCAGGTAATGCACAATAGAGCGACAACCAGCTCTCCGAGCTAAGACCCAATGCAAGAAGGAACTAAAGGTCTCAAAATAGGCACAAGATATCGCAAAGCCCATCGGCATGCACCGGTCAAAGTAATATCGGTCATCAAACTGAAAGCCGAGCAAGGGGAAAGCAGACGGATGAACCGGCAACAACCGAAACGCGGATTTGATGTCCACCTTCGCCATCAGAGCCCCTTCCCCACATTGTCGCAACAAATCCACCGCTGCATCAAAGGGGGCATACCGCACCGAGCAGTACTCCGGCGGGATATGGTCATTCACCGAATCCCCCGGCGGAAAGGAGAGGTTGTGTATCAAGCGATACTTCCCCAGTTCCTTCTTGGGTATAACCACCAGCGGCGATACGACAAAGGGGGAAAAGGGTGGGTGGACAAACGGCCCCGCCACGCGGCCGAGCGCACACTCCGCCGCAATCTTACCCCGGGCCACCGCCACCAACAGACGCACCGAGGCAGAATTACGGACCACAACATCCGAGATCGCGCCCTGATACGGAATACGAAAGCCCTCCGTAAACCCCAACCACAACTCCCGCGCCGCCCTCCCATGCCGGCCCTGCCGGTAACTCTCCAACCACGGCCGCAACGCCCCGGCGTCTATGGGGGTCGGCGCCAACCCTCACCGCAGCCCCTCATTTACTCCCCCCTGAGGCTCCTGACACCCCCTTTCTAATGCACTTCGCGGCCGAGTGCCCACCCCCACAGATCGAGCAGGCGTGTCGGAACTTGCAGTCCGAGAAAGGGCAGGACGATTTATTAAATCACCAACAAACGTCCCCGCCGGGCCCTCCACTGGGCGCTCCGGGGACCGCGCCCGCCACACGAAAGGGCCGCAAAGTGGCCACCGACGGCTGCCCACCGACCTTACCTGGACCGCTGCCACCCCACTACCCCTTTTTTGGCAGACATCTGCGTCAGCCATAAATTAATATCACGCGTCCCCCACGACAGCTGCACATTCTCCTCCATCCGATTCTGGAATTCCTCATCATAGTTGAGCCAAGCCCAACCATCATCCGCATTTGCCAACAACTCCCCATAAAGGGCCGGCTCCGAGTGCCCGCAGACACTCGCCAATCGCAAAAAGGCCCGCGTCCAATTCAAGGTATTCCGGGAAACCTTGCGCACCCTCCCCGCCTTCTTGTCCTCTTTACGCTTCTTGCGACTCTCGCCCGAACGCTTCCGCCCCTACAAAAGCCGAAAAATATCTATATACCGCCGCTTCCGGATGCGCCTCCGCAACTTGCGTGGCACGCTCTCCCAAAGCTCCGCGCAACGCACCACTGCGGGTCCATCCCCCTCCCCCCACCCCTGCTCCGCAACCGTCTCCACGGACGAACTCCCACTGGTCGAAGAGGACAACGACGAAGCCCGACGACACCGACGCCCATGCCTCCGCTTAGCTTTGGCCTTGTGCCCAACTGCTGCCAACGCCTCACCCACCGGTCCCCCACCTTCCCCAGCCCCCGTGCTCCCCCCCAACTCACCCTCAGCAACTCGTTTGCCCTCCGCAGGCACCACCACGGCCGGACTAGCCGCCTCCGCACTCTGCACTGACGCCGCCATTCCGCTGCCCGTCGTCACAGGCACAGACGCTCCGCTCACTGGAACTTGCAAAGGAAAAACAGCACCCACGGTAGCAGTACCCATCCTATACTGCCCAGCCCTCCAAGAAGCCCCCCCCATGCTGCCACCCAGAGGGACCTAACCCCCCCCCGCCGCCCAATGCGACCCATCCCACAATGGCGGACAGCCTGCCTCGGCTACGCCCGCCCCCGCCCAGTCCCCAAAACCAGCCCCCCAATTGCCCATTGATAGAAAGCCCCCCCCTGGGCGCCACCGGCATGCCCCTCCCATACGGATAATGCAGAGCAGGCCCGCCCTGATATCACGGCCCGGGCCCACTGAGTCCCGGCAAACCCATCGGGGGCCGCAGAAGTCCGAAGTCCGCAGCCTGGTCACCGCGGGACCCAACCCCATCCACCTCCAGAGTCTGCCCAAGGCACTCCTGCGCGGCAGGCCCCATGCCCGGGGCCCCCTGCACTGCTCCCCCCGGAACCTCCCCAGAAGCTGCCATGGTGCCCGCCTCTGCAGGGGCCTGACGACGTCCCCGCCCCCTTTTGCCATCCCCCACAGCCCCCGGGCGAACGAGCCCACCACGACCTCCCCCCCCGGGCAGCCCGAGCCCCCTGCACCCCCCCGTGAACACCCCGAGACCGGGTGCGAACTCCCGCTCGCCCCTGCTTGCTGGTCCCCGACCTCCCCATGCCGCCCCTGGAACACAGCCCTCTGCCCCAATAATGGCCCCCCCCACCTGTTATCCCCCCGCGGCCGAGTCTATCTTCCCCCCCCCCCCGCAGTGTCCTGTCGGCCTGCAAAAGAGTGGGTGTTCTTTTTTTTTTTTTTTTTTTTGCCGCCAAACGCGCCGCTACCCCTGGGCTGGTAAGAGCGCAGGTACCACCCCCCTTTCCCCGTCGCTCACTGCCGCCACCCGGACCGCATCCTGGTGCACCAAACAAACACGCCCGATCCTAGGCGAGGAGCCGCAGGAAAGGCCGAGCCACGCGGCTCCTCGCAACCCTACCCCCCACCTTACCCCACAGCAGCCAATAGGATCGCCTCTCGCGCCGCGAAAAGCGATCCCCTTGGCAACCGGCCCGAAGCCCTCGCGCCCCCCTCCCCTCACCCCCCAACATGTGACAAGGGCCGAGGCCGGGCCCGGGCCCGAGTTACCGTCGGCCGCGGAACCGGCCCGGCGGCCTCATCATATTTGCTGATAGTAAGTGCAACTAATGCCACCTCAGTGGGTAGCTTTAGCTACATTCAGCTTCTGTCCAAGGTGCTCTCTGCATTTTAGGCACATTATCTACTGAGTAAATGCTGTACACATCCCCAACATATGATACATGCCTTCTGCAACTAGCGCCATACTATCTGCACTCTTTGCTACGCTAGCTGCAAAAGCCTAACACCCTCTAGTAAACAGATCTCATAGTGTGCACTATTGATACTGCATGCTATTGTTTGTAACATTTTTTATAGGATGCTAAAAATAGGAAACTAAACAAAACAAATCAACAATAAATGTATTTTCTTTATTAAGACGTATTAACCGTCTTTATGAAGAGATTCACTTAAGGATCTTGACATTATGGTAACAGTGTAACCATAGTAAAATGATCAAATGTCAGCATCATATACAATTAGAACAGTGAGCTAAACTTGCAAACAGGTAAATATTTTTATAATCATAGCAATAATATGATGCAGTATCTCAAAAATAGCATGGTCAAACATTCATATAACAGATATAGGAAGCAATATCAGCATTCTTTTGGCTATCTAAAAGAGAGCTTTGCATTAAATTCAACAACTTTCAATCATGGTGAGTCTGTTAATTAGGAAAGGAAAAATGAAACTGAAAGCAGAAGGCACGTTATGTTACTAACTCACTGATAAACTTCCTATGTGCGGAAATAAAAAATAATTTATTTGTTGTAGACATTTTGCATAGAGTAATGATAATGCACATATTGCCCATAATTCTTCAAACAACATTAGTATAAAGGGTTTGCCTGCTGGCTCCAGATTGTTCAGAGAATCTGACTTAGTCCAGCTTTTATTTCCACTGAATGCAAAGACTTGTAGTCCTGTTTTTCTTAGGGAAATCAATAAAGACACCAGAACTGCAAACCTTTGCAGGCAAATTTGATAAAACCAGAGCTAGGAAATCTGAAGCTGCTTAGCAACCTCAGAAGCAGAAGTGACAGAATTATTCAGGTCCCTCTATTTCCCATAGAAAATGATGGAGAACGTTTACAGCAATTGCTGAATAAAAACTGCTGAAACCTATACTGTTTCCCTGAAAGAGACCATTAATCAGATAAAATATTGTGCTGGGCACTGACAAGATAAATACTACCTTATAGTATATACTTTCCTAATGGTAACACCATCCTCCACCTCCTTCCATTGGCTATTCATTTCCTAATTCTGAGAACAATATACTAGACATTTTGGTTATTATTTTCAAATGATAATTACTATATCTATTCTTCTGCTGCAACTCTTTTCCCCTATTAGTTTTCTTTTCCTCTTCCTTCTGATTATTTTATACTCACATTCCTGTCACTAAAGGTGGTAGATGAGCTTTATACGAACAACCTTGGAATTAGACAATGCATTTTCCTTGTTGTAGATGCAAGTTTATGACAGAGGTATTTGGCCAACAGTTATACAAGAATTATAGCATAAATATAATCCACAGTCCCAACAGATCATTGATACCACTTTATGATAACTGTGCAAACTGTAAGTAATCGACTCAAACTGCAAGAAGGTCGAGCCAACTGTAAATAGGTTCTATCTTGCTAAATACCTTGCATGTTAACCCCTCCTTTTTATAGTTCATTGTACCCAGTTAAGTTGTAAGTTATGATGTAAACTGCATTGATTGAAGGATAAGGCGGTATAAAATATGTTTAAATAAATAAATAGAAATACATTGTTGATTTTTTTTTTATTACTACAGTTCACATCTTGTCTTATTTTTTTTTCCTTCACATGGATCAGAAAATGCTCCAAGTTTATAGCATCTCTAGCATATCAAATAATGTGAAGAAGACTATGATATAAGGACAAAGGGAGAAAAAAAAACAGTGGGCCAGATGGAATACTTTTGTTCAAAACCATTGATTTATTTTAAAAAAAAAGAAATGCTTTATTTTGGACTTGAATATTGTATTAATTTAGCTTAGAGGATTTTGAAAAATAATATATGGGAGATTACATCAGTTAAATTAAGGGCCATGTTTACTAAAACAGAGGAACCAAGTACATGAAGTAAGTCTGCCATGCTAAAAGTTAACTGTTAGCACACAATTGGGTAGGGACAGGGTGGGCTGGGGGCAGAACGTGAGCATTGATGAGGCACCACAGTTAGCAAGAGGGTTATGGGAATGTGCTAACCGTGATTGTTGACATAAGTGTGGGTGCACTTAACGCCGCCTCAATGGGTGGCATTAAGAGCACCCATGTGCTGGTTTCCATAGTGCTACATGTTAGCAACGCACCAACAGCAAGGGAATGGATGCACAAGCACCCTGAAGCTTTTTTTTTTAATGCTTGTTTTGATTTGCATTGTTTTTGTATTAGTATATATGTATATTGTACATTGCTTAGATATTTTGCTAGGCAATTTATAAATTAGTAAATGAAATGAAATGAAGCTGGCATGGGCCTCTGCCCTGGTTTTGTGGTCCAGCCATGTGCTTAAGGCATGCCCCTTAGCAAACATGCCTCTTAAGAATATGCATAATAGAAAAGTTAAAAAAAAAAAGTTAAATCTGTCTTTAACCAACACAATCATGAAAAGATTGGTGTGTGTGTGTATATATGTTTGTATTCATGCAAGAGAAAGACATTTACTTATTCCTGTAATATATTTCTGTATTTACCTCAAAAGTTGGACTACTCTTTTTTATTTAAAGTACATATTTATTTCTAAAAAATTATATATGAATGCTGCAGCTAGAGTCCTTCATGGAGCTTCCCGGAAAGACCATATCTCACCTATTCTAAAACATCTTCATTGGCTCCCAATTCAAAGTAGACTCACTTTCAAAATTTTACTAATTACATTCAAAGCCTTCAAAGAACTCTCATCTTCATCAATATCAGACTTGATCCAAACACCACCCCTCAATAGAGACAGAAGGTCAGTAACACTCAATACTCTGTTAGTCCCTAAATCAATATCACAGTGTACCAAAACTACTTCAGACAGGGCCTTTTTATTCTGTGCACCAAGGTGTTGGAATAGCCTCCCTCAAAACATCCGAGCAATACCAGACCTTTTGCAGTTTCGCAAAGCTTTGAAACACTACCTCTTCCTTTTATCTTATCCAGTAAACAATAAAGACATCTCAACCAACCCACAGACCTTCCACTCATACACATACAATACAGATACCCCACAGACCACATACACACAAAACTGAAGCCATGATGATATTATGACTATGTTTATTAATTATATACCCTGTTATCCGAGTTATATTCTCCTGTTTTCTGTAAACACAAAGTACTGTTGAATTGTGTATCTCACTGTTTTTTGTGAACCGCGCTGATGCCTAATAGTGCGGTATATAAGAGTCTATAAATAAATAAATAAATAAATAAATATATTGCCTATTTTGGACAACCTGCAATGTAAAGCAGTTTACAATGAAAATTACATAAATAAGAGTGATTCCCAAAGTCTTATGGATTTATGGTACCATAAAATTCTGCTTTCATTCCTCTCCTATGAAGCTGCACACCTACTGCTAAGTATCTACACCAGAATGGGATGCTAAAATGAAAATTACATGGGATTAGTGCATTCCAGGATATGAAGAAAAGCTGAGCCACTTATTCTTGCTTCAGTGCACTTCATGAACTTTGACAAATTCCAGTGTGATTAAACTGTGCTGGGCTGTCTCAGTATACTTTGCCACTAACATTGTTAAATGTCAGTAGCTTAAAATTACTGAATGTCATTCAGTTTGAAGAAATTCAAAATCTCTTCTTCCAAAGATGGATGACATTCATTGGTGAGACAAATCATTTCAGCCATATATTATTTACTACTATTTCATTTTTTTCCAGGGACTTTATTAGTTAAAGGGTTTAACCCTGGAATTACCGAGATTTTTTGCACACACTGAATACCGTTGGGGTCATAAATGACCCCACGACGAATTTTAATTGTTAACTATAAAAAATTTTAACTAAACAGACAAAATATTATTCCGAATTAATTATTTATTATATGAAGGTTAAATGTTTGTGAAATTTAATGCTTTATCATAAAATTACATGAAGAAGAGTTGCCATGAAAGCAGTTTTTGCATGCACTTGATGAACACAGTAAAGTACTACAGTCATTTGCATGAGACACAGACAATTTCTGAATGTTCTTTGCAAACATTGCGCTTGCAGGAGGTGCAAACTATGTTGCTTTTCTTGTCTTTTTCTCTGGAACAGCAGTGACACCTTGCCCTTTTCTTTGGGATCCCGACATTGCAAACAACATCAGTGGCTTCCTCAATACTGGAAAAAGTCTCGCTGCAATTACTCTGAAGCAGCTGCTTTCCTAATTCCAAGAGGAATAGACAACGTCTGTGCTTTGACTTGGACTGCCATTCTGGATTTAGTGACATCCAAACAATGAAGGCGTTCAAAGCACTAATGTCCAACATGTTGTAGAAGATTGTCACTGGCCAGCGTCTTGTCATTCGTTTTGTGGTATACGTGTGCAACATTTGATCTGCCGTATCTACTCCACCTTTGCTAGAATTATAGTCCAAGACAATGCGTGTTTTTTTGTCTGGGCATGTGTTATCTACTTCTTCTTGATCATGCAAACTGCGCAGAAGAAAAACCACTTTTCCTTTCTTCGGGCAATAGGAAACCAGAGTGGCGTCATCGCAAAAGGCAAACGGTGAAGTTAATACCTCTTGGCCATTTGCTGTTACAAATTCTGGAAGTAATTCTTTTCCATTCTTTAGAATTGTCCCCAAAAGTGTCATTTGTTTTTCTAGCAATTTCCATGACAGGGATAAACTGCAGAAGAAATTGTCAACAGTAACATTTCTGCCAGATCGCGTCAATTCTTCAGTGAGTTGCCGCACAACCCTTTTACTGTGATTCTGTTCCCTGTTTTGTCCGAGTTCCCTTCCTGTATATACTTGAAGACGCAGAACATATGGCGTTGTACTGTCATACAACATCCATAGCTTTATGCCATATTTCCCAGGTTTGCTGGGAATATATTGTCTGAATGGAACATGGCCACGAAATGTAAGCAGTTACTCATCCATGGTAACATTTTCTCCAGGAACAAAGGCGTCACTTAGAGTTGCTTCCCAGGTATCATAAAACATGTCTGATTGGAGCAAGCTTATCCACGCCTCTTTGTTCACGTCTGTTGGTTGCATCATCAAATCTGAGAGCACAAGAAATTCCCGGAAAATGGTTACGGGCCATATTTTTGCCGAAAACAGAACGACCATCTTCAAGGTTCCACAACTGAACTATGGATTCATTTCGTGACTTGAACACGCCTGAGAGGATCATAAGTCCAAGAAAACGTTGAAATTCTCTGTCGGTCAAATCTTTCCAGGTGTCGTCATAAATGTGTCTTCCTTGTTTGCTCGTCCACATCATGATTTCATTCAATAAGTTCTTCCTCATGAACAAGTGGAATGCTGCGAGAGGGCCATCAACATTTCGTACAGCATACCTTGTAGGACCTTGTTGTACGGGCATGACATTAGCTCTGGCGTATCTTCCAGCAGCTTGCTTTATAGGTTTCCTTTTCCATAATGTGGCATCCTTAGATACATAGGCTTCAATGGCAACATTTGTGCTTATAGTTGATGACCTCTTAGCTCCTCTAAGATTCCTCACAGATTCCTCACAACTAAGATTCCTCACAGATTATTCTGACACCGAGGACTCCTGCCTTCTTCCCCGTCCAGCACAGCCTCGACCTTTGCCTCGACCTGTAACTTGACTCTTTGCTGCAGGCGATGTTACCGGCTCAACATCAGTCTTACATTCACTTGGTGACCAACTGCTGTCGTCATCTGAATCATGACTGTCATCATCAGATTTATCGCCCAAACTTGGCTGATATGCTTCTGCGCTTGCTGAATATGCTGCATCATCAGACGACTCAGAGCCGTCACTGTCAGCATCTCGTTGCAATACTTCTCTTACTTGGGTAGCTGAATACTTTTGTTTTGACATCATAAACAATAACCTAAAATAAATAAACAAAGATAAAGTTGAATAAAACGCAAAGCAGTTTTACTATAGGTGTACAATAATCGTGATGAACGAGCTGAAAGCCTTTAGATTTCATCGTAAATAATGAGAGAACGTATGATATCAATTACAGAAAATGTAATTTTCATAAAATAAGAGTACAAAAAATAAATGATACATAATTAATGATAAATACCTTTGTCAGATCAAAAAATTCACAAAACTGCAAATTGTATCATGACACAAACCGGACGTAAGCAACTGGGGTCAAAAATGACCACACTAGTACTCTGTGCTGCAATTCATCACTAGCGTCACCTAGCGGATGAAAATTATTCCTCTCATGGTGCAATATAAAGAGAATATTGACATGTGAAAAGTCATAAAAAGATTGTATTCTTGAACAGCTAGTTTCCGAGATACGCATTGTGAAACTTGCAAAAGGGTCACTTTTGACCCCATCGGTACTTCCAGGGTTAATTTAGGAACTGGAGCAAAGCATGCCCATGAAAATTATGAGGTTAGTTTTTAAAGAAGATATACATTTACCGGCAGCTGGTAAAAAAAACAAAAAAGTTAATTACCTATAGCAGCCACAGGAAAATCAAACACCTGGGATCTACACCGGATGGTGCAAAATAAATAAATAAATAAATAAAGGACATTTAAAAAATTGACTGGAAAACTGACTTAAGGTGCCACCAGAAATCAACAACTCCATGACCCTGGCAAGGAGCGAAGGAGTAACCTAATGGTTACAGCACTTGCTTGGGAACCAAAAGGCCAGTGTTTGATTCCTGCTAGCACTCCTTTTGGCCTTGGGCAAGTCACTTAACCCTCCATTACCTCAGAAAAATCCAAGTTATCAATGTACCTATTTAAAGTGCATTACCTAGTTTAAATTACAATGTAAACCGCTTTGACTGAAATGATAAAGCAATATAAAAAGCCTGCTAAATCAAATAAATTTATGCCATTCTACCACTCAATTGCCCACTAATACATAACCTTTTGACCAATCAGAACAAAAATACCATAGGGTAGGGTAGTGACAAAACTTGACTGCAGTTTTATTTAGCATTAACAATTAAATCCACAAAACTCCATCAAATGATAACATAGTTTTTGCTGATTGACATCTTAAAGAACTAGACAGTAACATTCTAGTCCTCAAAGTAGATTCACAATCTCAGTATCGCTTTATCCTAGTCTGTGATGTTGCCAGACTAAGGCCCCAACTCATTTATATAATGGAATTCTTTTCCAAACCTACTCTACACATAGTAGCAATGCCTAAATGCCTGGATTTGTAACACCAAGCTGCAACACCCACCTCCTCTCCTAATCATATCTAAAGCCCCCATCTCCTACCCTCCGTAGTCCCATCATCATCCAATGGGCAGAGGGGGTGAGTAATCCAACCTCTTCCATGCTCCTGCTCAGGACCCCACTAACTGAACCTGCCAGCTGATTCAAAGTATATTTACCCACTCCTTCTCCTTCCCTCCCTCCCTTCCTCTCACCTCCACCTAGACCTCAGCCCATCTAATCTACTACCCCTTCTTCCCTCTTCTTTCATCCCTTAAATGACCCCCAAAGCAATTGCCTGCCAAGTTAAGTGCCCCAGCACCAACAGTAACAAATCTGATAAAAATATAGAGACAAAAATGCTAAAATTTGGAAAAATCGGTGAAAGTCTTAACTCAGGCTGCGGTGATGTGACTGTTCAGCTCTGTGAAAAGATGAAGACTGAGGTGGTCCCATGAGATAGAAACAGGCGGGAAGTGGTACACATTTATGGTGAATCTTTCAAAAGCTTCCACACCAATCTATGCAAAAGAGCTGTTTCCCACACTGGGATCCACTGGTGATATCACCCATATTGTGAAGACTTCTTATCCTGCTTGCCCTCAGAGAAATAAATAACTTCCTTATTCATAGATACTCAAAGCTTATACAAATTGTGCAGGTGTGAAAGGGCAGCAACCAAGACTATTTGATAGTTGCAGTATTTATACATTTAGATGGATAGCAACAACAGGGGTCAGTGGCCAATATATATATTCAGCAATGCTGACTATGGGTATTTTAGAAGCTCTATTCATGAGTTGGACCTCTGGAAGTGAGCACGTAGATGTGCAAATCATGGAGGCATCGCCAGAGCCATTTTAGAATGTCCATGTAGCATGGAGGTGGGGTAAATGTGTTGCCTAAGCAGAGTAAGGGAGATGCAGCTGCAATTTCAGAATGGCACAAACATGTCAGGCCCTGGTTGCTGAGGCATCCATACCTATATATGACTACGAATAAAGTGCAATGAAGTGCCTGTTTCATGGTTGCAATGCTTCTAAGGGGAAGAGCAAAATGTCATTACATCGCGATGGTTAAGAAGAAACCTGCCCATAAATACATACTCCAAACATATTACTGGTCCACCACTGCATGTCTGAGTATCTGAAATGGCAGGGCAGGACATGCTAGTCTAGCAACATAGACACCCCCCTTCTGACCTATCCAGGCCAGTGCATCCTAGTACCCAGTTCTGTGGGTGTTTACTTCAGGGTCATCCACATTTGTAAAATGGTCTACACCCATGCACATACTCAGCCTTGCTATCTGCATAGGGCTTGTCTCAAGAACCGGTTACTGGGATGTTCATTTTTTGGGATGGAGATGGAACAATTTCAAAAGGCACTGCTGCCACTCCCTTGATTTTTGAACTGTCTGCTCCAGACATCCCAGATCCTTTCTAAAACACACTTTATATGTTTAGTGGCACTGAATATATGCATTAAGAAGGTAATTTTATAAATCAGTGCCTAGGTAATGCATGTTTTGATGCATGTACACTAATGGGGTCAATCCAGAACACAAATAGGGAGTCTGCATGTGCAGCAGGGACATTTATGTGCTGAAAACATCCTCAACCATATTCTGAAACACTGCTTTCATGCACGTACACGGCTCTAGTACAGGGATCTCAGAACATGCCCAGAAAGGGCAGAATAGGGATGGGTCAGCCGCGATGTATAAAGTGTATTCAGGAAATGTCCGTGTACGTATTGTTTCCCGGAAATATCCACATTATTCCTGCAGAAACTAGGAACAAGGCCAAGACTTACAAAATGTGCTGCTGTGCTCTGCAATTCATCCCATATAGAAGAATGGTTATGACAAGTACAGTATGTGCTGTACCGGTGTGACTGCAGTCTGGAAAAACAGATGCAGTTTTAAGGAACAAAAAGCAGAGGTGAGGAATGTTGTAAGGTAAAGAAAGACTAATAAACGTCCTTACAGAAATATTTAGAAGAGTAATAGTGTGTATTATGGTAATGCTGAAATATGCTGTTTGTGCTAAAGGAGCCAATCTAGGAGACGTCTGACTCATTAGCAGTCCCAATTCCCATGTTCTGAAAAATAGGACTGCTGATGTAGGGATAGTATAGGCATGAGTAACGAAAGGATTCTTCTTTGGGTCAGAAACAGAGATCATATTTTTAGTCCTGGTACCCCATGCTATTATGTTATGTTACAGCTGTTATGTATAGGTTCAGAGCATCTTTTGGCAGAATTATGTTTCTGTGACTGAAAGTGTGTGAGAGAGAGAGAGAGTGTGTGTGTGTGTGTGTGTGTGTGTATGTGTGCGTGTGTGATTTGAGGGGAGGGCCAGAAGATCTGGTGTGCTCATCTGAAATTCAGGGGGGACATGAAAGTCTGGACAGTACCTGGACTGTATGGATGACTGCAGCGTCACCAGGTGTCAGTGTGATCAGGCACAGAAGGTTCTCTACAGCGAAATGTCACAATATATTCCTGTCAATAAGGGACCCTCAGAATAAGAGCATTCAACAGTGAAAACAGCACTAATAATTGTCCATAATGCCCATTTTTAGAGACCAATAATGTTGCTGTTAAACATGTATTAGTGCTGTTTTCAATGCTGAATGCTCATATTTTGAGGGTCCCTTATTATTGATAGGGATATGTCAAGACTTTTAGCTATAGGGAACCTATTCAGATTCCTTCTGGAATATTTTTCATTGGGTACTCTAATAAGATCATATATTGTTGGCAGTGTGATGGGGCAGCCATACATCCACTATGCCAGGCACTGGGAGACATGACTGATGGTGTGCCAACATTCTCCAGATTGTTTTATAAGGCCTACATCCCTACCCAGTCCAGGATCCATGAGAGTTGCGAGAGCGGTGATATATCAGGAGGCAGGCTACTTGATATGATAGCAAAAAGATCTCCCCTCCCAGACCCACAGAGATCAGAGCAGGGGAGTGGGGCCAAAAAGCAAACTGTGGGAAGGGAGACAGGGTTGCCCCACAGATAGCAGATGTATACAGACCAACATACACCACAATTGGACAGGTGTAGCTGCTGTGAGACATGCCAGTACCCAGAGGGAATCAGATGCCATAGCCAGAAGGCTCTACTTCTACTACTACTGTACTATTGAGCATTTGTATAGCACTAAAAGGCATACGTAGCGCTGAACAGACATACGTAAAAGATGGTCAGTAGAGCTTGCAATCTAGTCAAGACAGACAACACAGCAGCTGTGGATGGTATACATTTATGGGGAATGGTAAGGAAACACAATAGAGATTAGGCGGATCAGATTCAAAAGCGGCAATGAAGAGGTAAACCCGCAGCTTGGATTTGCAAAGGGCCAGAGAAGAAGCTTGACATACAGACTCAAATAGTTTGTGCCAAGCATATTGAGCAGCAAGGTGAAAGGAGCAAAGTCTGGAATTGGTAGTAGAAGAGAAGGGCACAGATAGAAGTGATGTGCCAGAAGAGCAGAGTTCCCGAACAGGGGTGTAGGACGAGATAAGAGAGGATGGGTGCCGGGATGTCCAACCGTGTCTGATAATGTTGATGGGGGATCCAGTTCCCCTTGACAGGTCTGGGGTAGCTAGGGCAGCAGAAACCGTTGGGCCGGTCCTGACTACAATGCACATGTGCCATGTGTAAGAAAATAAACACCTACCTTGACATAAAGTGTTTCTGTATAAGGTTGTCTCTTGCTGTGACTCCTAGTTGATATGATTGCCCAATATACTCCTGTTGAGGCCTTTCAGCATCTATATCATGTTCTGGATCTGCTGCATCCTGATTTTCAGGGAGGGGTTGTCAGCATCTCAGTGCAAGATTGTGGTGCATATAACATGCCATGAATATCTGACATACCCTGGCAAAACATGTCAGCAGTTCATCCCCAGACCTGTCAAGGAACTGTAAGTGGCTCTTGAGCTGGCTAAATGCCCTCTCGATGATGGCATGCATGTTCCTGAGGGCCCTGTTTTAGTTGCCCTCTGGCTCTGTGTGTGGTCTGTAGCCAACACCTCAGTAAGTAACCTCTATCACCTGCATAGCTGGGGGGAAAGCAGACACATATTAGAGCATTGTACCAGGGTGTTTCAGGTGCTGGATGGGCACTGCGGCCCTGAATTCTTTGGCCTAGTGCCACAGCTCTCAGGCTACAGTGCAACCTCCAAGCAGAGATTGTGTTCAGCAAAGTCACACACCACTTACACCACCTCCAAACATGCATTCCCTAGTAATTAGAACAGCAGCAGAAAGGCAGAGTTCAATTTCCATTTCTTCAGCTGACACTTGTAATCTTGGTCAAATCACTTTGTCCCCCATTATTTCAGGTGCAATTTAGATTATAACCTCTTGGAGGAAGAAGTAACTATAGTCATTGTAACTCACCTTCAGCTCATATTTGTACAGAGCTTGCATATAGTCATTCCACCTCCACCCCCCCCCACACACACAGAAGCATGTTTAATAAAGGTTAACACATACAGTATTAAGTAAAGTTAATGCGCATTAAGTGCTGCCACTGCCCATTGCTTTTTATGAGCCATTGCAGCATTTAACACACATTAGCTTTACTTAATGCACATTAACCTTTAGTAAACATGACCTATAGACTCATCTCTCCTCTCACATACATCCCCAACCCCCCTTATACATGCAATATATACCATCTCCCTCCTGCACCCCTACCATCTTGTACACATACCCCATTTCCCCAGCACCCACTCTCATCACACATATTGCCAGCTGAGAAAAGAGAATGCATCCTCGTGTCACATTATGAGGGTAATTATATAAGCAACCTCAAGAGGTTAACGGCACCATTTTGAAAACAGCTCCCTATGGAACAGGATTTATTTATTTATTTAACTGGTTTTAATATACCATTTTTCTACCAGTCAAAACAGTTTACATTGAACAATGGGGCATGCAAGGTTACATTGAACTTATTAAATGTAGAACAGCAAGTAACAAGGGGATTGAGGGAGTGTGCAGGTTACAATGAACTTATGATACAGTGACCAAGAGGTTGCTCTACTTAATGTAGGATTAGATGTCAGGTAACTGATTATTAGTGGCCTAGTGGTTGGGGCAAGGTACTTCAGGCCGGAAGGTCGGGGGTTCAAATCCCACTAGAGGACAGCAACCTTGGGCCGGAAGGACTGGGGTTTCTAGTCCCACAGGTGCTCCTTGTGGTCTTGGGCAAGCCACTTAACCCTCCATAGCCCATGTTCCCTGTAAAATAGTTATCTCCAAGTTATAATGCCCTGTTCAATGTAATTTCAGTTTGTTCAATGTAAACCGCACTGATGCAGAATAGCGCGGTATATAAGAGAATGTAAATAAATAAATAAAATAAATAAATAAAATATTGGGGGGGGGGGGGAGGGGGGAAGGGGATGATTGGTGAGAGTGGCAGATGTTCCTGTTGGAATCAGTTGTAGGGGATAATCCATAGTGCTCTTTGAAAAGGTGTGTTTTGAGATCTTGTTTGAATATGTTATGTGATCAGATGCTCCGTGGTGTAGGTGGTAAAGAGTTCTAGAGAGTGGGAGCGTAAAGTTTGAAGGATCTCGTACGGGCATGTTGTGAGCTCTTATGTATCTGAGGTGGTGGGGGGAGGAGATGGTTGAGCATGCTCTGTCTGCATTTGTCTATTGGAATTTGGGTGTCTAATGAGTTTTTGAAGATGCTCAGATGAGGTGTTGATAAGTGCCTTATGGATAATAGTAAGGACTTTTGATTGATTCTTGATGCTATGGGAAGGCAATGAAGGGATTTCAAAATGGGAGTGATATGAGTGTGATTTTTGGTGATTTTGGCAAAGAATGGAACACTGGCTATGGGCCTGTATGAGATGGGTGGTCTTGGGTTGAGGTTGGGTTTCTTTAGGAGGGGTCTTATGGAGGCTTGTTTGAGAGAAGATGGGACGGAGGCTTGCGAGAGGGAAGTTTGAATGATGGTGGAAATGAATTACAGGAGCTGCATTTCTGTTGATTTGATCCAGGATACCGGGCAGGGGTCTTGTGGAGAGGTAATGGTATTGATGTGTGAAATGATGTCCAGGAGTTCATCAGGAAGGACGTCACTGAAAGTGGCCCAGGGTTGGATGGTTGAGGTTGTACTGCAGGGTGTCAGTATGATGAGGGCAGTGGTGTAATTCTGGTTGTGTTTGGCTTTGAGGAAGTCAGCTATCTCTTGGGGGTCAAGGATGTGGTTCTGATGAGGGTTGGTAGGGTCTCTTGTGAGGGTTCTGTCCAGACTGAAAAGTTCCCACAGCTTGTTGAGGGCATGGAGGAGGATGTTGTTATGGTGCTCATGCTTGGCATTGAGGGTACTGTTGCAGTAGGCTATGTGCATGTTCCGGTAGCTGGTCTGTAGTTGAGGGTCCTTGGACTTTCTCCATCTGTATTTGAGTTTTTGAAGTGCATGCTTCTGTTCTCTGAGATGGGTAGAATATCAGAGTGCGTGGAGTCAGCCTGCTTTGGGAGGAGCTTGAGGTGGAGCCTTGGAGGCATTGAGATGATGGAGTTCCAGGCATCTACCATTGAATCAAGGTCTGTATCTTATGATGTGCCTTCTAGGGCAAGAGGGTCTTTTTGATAAAGGAGGTTTTGTTGAAGACTAGGAATCTTCTTGCTGTGGGAATTTCAGTATGAGGAGGGTAGTTGGTGCTAATTAACTGCATTTCATAGTAACATCGTATTTGATGGCAGATGAAGACCAGTATAGTCTGTCTAGTCTGCCAAGCAAGGTGGCAAGAGTAGGTGCACCTGCCGCTCTGTGCAGGTCATCCCTTCTCGAGCCTTTGTTTAGGGGTATCCCCATCGCTCCGGGTAGGTCATCCCTATTTGTTAAGATATAAGAAATAGTTACATTTATTTGGATGCTATTCTGTTGCTATAAAGGGATACACTGTGTCTACCCAATGCCATTTTACTGCATTTGCCCCCACCACTTCCAACAGGAGGGCATTCCAAGCATCTATCACCCTTTCAGTAAAAAGGTATTTCTGATGTTGTCTTTCAGTTTATTTCCTTGCAACTTCATGTTACGCCCTCTAGTTTTACACCTTCCCCGTCTTTGAAAAAGGTTTGTTCGTTCATTAATACCCTTTAAGTATTTAAAGGTCTGTATCACTATCGTATCTCCACTGTCCCTCCTCTCTTCTCGCGTATACATATTTAGATCTTCAAGTCATTTCTCATATGTCTTCTGGCGCAGGATCCAAATCATTTCAGTCACCTTCTTCTGAACCAGTTCAAGTCTTTTTATATCCCTTGTGAGATATGATTTCCAAAACTAAACACAATACTCCAAGTGAGGTCTCACCAACAACTTGTACAGTGGCATTAATACCTCCTCCTTTCTGCTGGTAATTCCTCTCTGTATGCAACCCAATATCCTTCTAGCTTTGGCCACTGCCTTGTCACACTGTTTCACCACCTTGAGATCCTCAGAAACAATTACTCAGAGGTCTTTCTCCTGGTCCATGCACACCAACCTCTCATCTCCTATCGCATTCAATTCCCTTAGATTTCTGCATCCCATTATCATGACACTGCACTTCTTCACATTAAATCTTAACTGCCAAGCATTAGACCATTCTTCCAGCTTTTGTAGATCTTTCCTCATGTTATCCACTCCCTCAGGGGAGTCCACTCTGTTGCAAAGTTGTGTGTTATCTGCAAAAAGACAGACTTTTCCATTCAGTCCTTCAGCAATATCACTCACAAATATATTGAACAGTACTGGTCCCAGCACTGATCCCTGGAGCATGTCATTAATCACCTTCCTTTCATCTACGTGAGGTCATAAGAACATAAGAACATAAGATATGCCATACTGGGTTAGACCAAGGTCCATCAAGCCCAGTATCCTGTTTCCAACAGTGGCCAATCTAGGTCACAAGTAACTATCAGTTTCCGCAAAAGACACAGGTTCCACAATGTTTGTATTGGGGTAAGCAGTGGATTTCCCATGTCACCTTTAATAATGGTTTATGGACCTTTCCTCCAGGAACTTGTCCACACCTTTTTTAAACCCAGCTACACTAACAGCTTTTACTACATCCTCCGGTAACAAATTCCAGAGTTTGATTATATGTTGAGTGAAAAAATATTTTCTCTTATTAGTCTTTAATAAGACTAATACTGTAACTTCATTGCATGCCCCCCAGTCTTTCTATACTTCTAAACAATCAATCTACATTTACCCGTTCCACTCCATTCATTAATTTATAGGCCTCTATCATATCTCCACTCAGCTATCTCTTTTCCAGGTTGGAAAGCCCTAAACCTTTTAGCATTTCCTCATAGGAATATCCTTCCATCCCCATTAACATTTTGGTGGCTCTTCTCTGTACCCTTTCTAATAATGCTATATCCTTTTAAAGATACGGTGACCAGAATTGCACACAATATTCAATGTATGGTTGCAACAGAGGCAACCTCGGCAGCAGTTTTTCCTCCCCTGGAGAATGGAGAGCAGAAGGAGAAGGAGAATATTTGAAGAACTTTGGAGGATATTGCCGAGGAGCAGGGTGAGGTCTCTTCTGGTCAATAAGTTGGTGAGGTGCAGATACCACAGCCTGTGACATTGGAGTCACTGTGGGATATTATTCAAGGTATTAACTCCTCTCTTCAAACTGCTTTGGGTTGCCTTGTTGGGAACTTGTCATTTGTAGCCCAGGCGGTGTGGAAAGGTCCAAGGAATTGGAGATGAATGCACTTAGAATGACTGCCTTCCAGTCAAAAATGGAGGCTTTTCCATTAGTAAATGATGCTCTGGTGAAAGATAGTTCCATCTCAGCCAGGCGAATGGAGTATCTTGAGAACTTGGCTTGACATAATAACTTGTGTCTGTTAAGTTTCCTTAGATCTCCGCTGATATCACCAATCAAAATGGTACGGAAAAATCTGACCAAGGTTCTAGTGAGGGATCCTGGGAACCTTCCTCCATTGGTGAGGGCTTAATATCTTGCCCCAGGTCCAGGACAGTCATCTCCAGGCCAAGGAGCTACTGTTGGGGATAATCTAATGGAGTTTTTGGAGTCCTCCTTGGAGGTTGTGACCCAGTGGAGTACCTTGATATTGACCTTTGCCTTGGAAGTTGATCACAACCTGGTGTTTAAACTTTATTTCCGCTAGATGGATAAGTTAGTTTTTGACTCGCATAATCGTATGTTCCCTGAGTTTTTAAGATGCACACTGAAGCAGCGTCAGGGATTTCTTGTCTCTGTGTTGGGCTGCAATATGTGCTTCGTTCTCCTTGTGTTTGTGCTCGTATAGTCTGTGATGGTAAAACATTTTCCTTTTTTGAGCCAAAAATGCTAGTAGAATTTCTTGAAGTTAGAGAGGGTTTGTATGTCCTGGGGAATACCCCACAGATGCCACTGTAAGGATTTTAGGATGCTGGATTTGAGGTCATGCCCTTTGGTTATTTTTTTTTTTTGTTATGTTATATTTTCCTTTTCTTAGGTCCCCTATTTTCCTTTATTGTGGACTGATTATTTTAAATTTATTTCTTTGTTTCATTGTATGATGATTTTGATGTTTACTTTGCTGTTTCACTTGTTTGTGACAGTGTATTGAAAATAGATAAATAAAAAATACTCCACTATTCACCTTTCTCCATTGGAAAATTGGCCATTTAGCCCTACCCTCTGCTTTCTATCTTTTAACCAGTTCCTGATCCACAATAGCACACTGCCTTCTATCCCATGACTTTTTAGTTTTGCCAAAAGTCTCTGATGAGGGACCTTGTCAAAGGCTTTCTGAAAGTCCAGATACACTATATCAACTGACTCACCTTTGTCTACCTGTTTATTCATATTTTCAAAAAAACATATTAATAAAACAAGACATTCATTGGTAAAGCCATGTTGGCTGTCTCCCATTAAGCCATGATTATCTTCATGTTCAGTAACTTTGTTCTTTATAATGGTTTCTACAATTTTTCCTGGTACTGACATCAGGCTCTTTATGAACCCTTTTTGAAAATTGGCGTTACATTGGCCATCTTCCAGTCTTCAGGTATTACAGATGATTTTAATGATAGTTCACACATTACTAATAGAGGTCTGAAATCTCATATTTCAGTTCTTTCAACACCCTGGAATGTATACCATCTAGTCCAGGTGATTTGCTACTCTTCAGTTTTTCAAATAGTTGTAATACATCTTCCCGATGTATCGATATTTCTTTCAATTCTTCTGCAGCATCATCTTTAAATACCATTTCAGTCATGGGTAACATTCCTACATCTTCTTCAGTAAAGAATGAAGAATTCATTCAGTCTCTCTGCTATGGCCTTGTACTCTCTTAGTGCCCCTTTTACCCCTCTATCATCTAATGGTCCAATTGACTCTATCGTTTTTTTTGCTGTAAATGTACTTGAAAAAGTCTTTATTATGTGTTTCTGCTTACATAGCAAGTTTCTTCTCAAATTCTCTCTTTGTCTGCCTTATCAATCCCTTGCATCTAACTTGCCAGTGTTTATGTTGTTTCCAGTTTTCATCATTTGATTCCTTTTTCCATTTCCTGAAAGATGCTTCTTTGGCAACAATAGCCTCTCTGATCTCCCCTTAAACCATGTTGGCAGTTTTTTTTACTTCCTTCTACTTTTCTTACAATGTGGAATACAACTGCTCAGGGCTTCCAAGATATTATTTTTAAACAATACCCATGCTTGATGTAAATCTTTAACCTTTGCAACTGCTCCTTTTAGTTTTTTTCTTAACTATTTTCCTCATTTTATCATAGTCTCTCTTTTTAAAGTTATAAGGTAGTACTGTGGATTTTCTTGCCATCCTTCCTCCATTTATTAAATCAAACATGATCATACTATGATCACTATTGCCAAGTGACCCAAACACCCTTATATCTTGCACCAGATTTTGTGTTCCAATAACGACTAGATCCAAATTGGCTTCCCCTCTCATTGGTTCATGAACCACATCCTCCAATAAGTAGTTGTTCATTTCATCTAGAAACTTTATCTCCCTGGCATGTCCTGTCGTGATACTGACCCACTCGATACTGGAGTAATTTACCATTATTATAACTGTGCTATAACATTTGCTAGCTTCCCTAATTTCTTTGAACATTTCATCATCCATTTGTTCATTCTAGCCAGGAGGTCAATAGTACACCCCCACTGTCATTGCCTTCCCCTTCCCCTTCCCCTTCCCCTTTTTACATGGAATTTCAATCCATAGTGATTCTTCAGTGTATTTTCTTTCCTGCAAAACTTTAGTTCTTTGTGACTCAATGCCCTCTCTAACATAGAGTGCAACCCCTCCACCTATTTGATCTGCTCTATCATAATGATATAGCTTGTATCTAGGTATCATAGTGTCCCACTGGTTGTCTTCCTTCCACCATGTCTCTGAGATACCGATCATATCTAATCTCTCAGTTAGTGCTATATATTCTAACTCTCCCATCTTATTTTTTTAAACTTCTAGCATTGCATACAAGCATTTTAGAAGCTGTATTTTATTCATATTAATCTGGTTATTGGTAGGCAGGGGTAATTTGGAATCTTTAAGCTCTGTCTGCTCTGTACATAAGGGTATTTGTTGGAACTTCTCTGTTGATATGCTCCATCTTCAATCTTTAGCTAGTATCCTTCAAGGATACATTGTTCCGAACCATGAGCCCTTGGGTGACTGTTGGCTTTCCCATATTATCTAGTTTAAAATCTGCTCTACCTCCTTTTTAAAGGTTAATGCCAGCAGCCTAGTTTCATCCTGGTTAAAGTGGAGCCCATCCCTATAGAAAATCCCCTCCTTTCCCCAGAATGTTGTCCAGTTCCTAACAAATTCAAAACCCTCTTCCTTGTACCATTGTCTCATCCACACATTGAGACTCTGGAGCTCTGCCTGCCTTTTGGGTCCTGCATGTGGAACAGGAAGCATTCAGAGAATGCTACTCTGGAAGTTCTTGATTTCAGCTTCCTACCTAAAATCCTAAATTTGGCCTCCAGAACCCCCCTACCCACTTTCCTATGTCATTGGTACCAACATGTACCAAGACAGTAGACTCCTCCCCAGTACTATCTAAGACCTTGTCGAGGTGATGAATGAGGTCTGCTACATTTGCACCAGGCAGGCATGTTACCAGGTGATCCTCACATCCACCAGCCACCCAGTTATGCTATAACTATACCATCACCTTCATTCAACCAATTTCTGATTCAATTCACCACCTTGGGACCTATCCCCAGCTGTTCAGTTTATTGATAAGCCTCCTTTGAGGAACAGAATCAAAGGTTTTGCTGAAATCTAGGTAAATCATATCCATTGCATGCCCTTGATCTAGTTCTCTGGTCACTCAAAGAACTCAATCAGATTTGTTTGGCATGATCGTTCTTTGGTAAAATCATGTTGCTTTGGATCATGCAACCTATTGGTTTTGAGAAAGTCCACTATTCTCTTTCAGGAACTGACGAGGCCGCGGGCAGGGTCCCGGCGGCCGAACCTAACCGGGCGCGTGGCCTGGAGCTGGGTTCCTGCGTGCGGCCTCGGCCGATTTAATTCCATTGGCTCCCGACAGGTGCAGCAGCGTGGGAGCCAATCAGGGAGGGCCACGTCAGCGGGAGGGTGGGTTGGGCCCGGCGGGCAGCCTCCACGTGGTCAGTCACGGCGGAGGCTGCTCGGGGGTGCCGGCTTCCCGTCTCTCTTCCGAGTCTGCCGCGCGCCCCGGCTCCCGGCGCCCCCCCCCCCCGGGGTCCTTCTTCTCTTCTTTCAGGGGGAGTGGCCATGGTCGGCTCTTCACTGCGGAGTGCAGCTGCTGCGCGTCCTGGAGCTGTTTCACGGCCTTTGGTGCCCAGGACCCATTGCCCTGCGGCCCGTTTTTTTTTCCCAGCTCCTCAGAGAGGTGGTGAGCGGAGGATTGGACCAGGGTCTGCAGCTGCTACAGCGTAAGTAGTGCCGCTGGAGGGTGGTGGGGTCGGGGAGGACAAGGCCCTCGCCGTGTGCTGACTCCAGTGCCTGGCAGGTACGTGCTCACCTCGGAGTGAGGGGAGGGGAGGGGAGGCGGGGGGGAAACTGATCGATAGCCTGCCTGGGGAATGTCTCGGCTGCACAGGGCTTCCCCCGGTCTGCCGTGCTGCTGTCGGGGAGAGGGCGGGGGGTCTGGGTATGGGCGTTGGGGGCCCCTATCGGTGCTGCCATCTGGTGGGGAGGGGGCCGGTGTAGGGGGGAGCGGTGCGCTGGAGCCCCAGTGGGCTGGGGGTGCCCGGCCCCGGGGTTTTGGATGGTTGAGGGAGACTATGGGGGGGGGGCTGGTGGGTGCTTTGGGGGGGAGCATGGGGAGTTCGGGCAGGTGGGGGGGGGTTGCAGCTGGGTTGGGGGGATACCTTGCTCTGGCTAGCTGGTGACTGGGCGGTTACACATAAATTTCATTGGCCCCTCCTGCTTAAACGAGCACTCCAAAACATATTTTAAAAAAAGAAAGTTGTTCTCTGTAAATTAGTCCTGGACTAGAGAAGTCCAACAATATTCAACAGGTTTTTAACTTATTATAGGGGTCTCAGTTAAACAATAGCATTGCTTATTAGACATACGTCTTAAGAGGCCTATTGCATAATTACATCAACGTCCTTAGCAAAAATTAGAACAGAATCTTATTCATCGGGTGACTGGGTGGGGGCTGGTGGGCCTTTGCCCGGGGAGCGCTGGCTCGGGGGCGGGCGGGCTATGTCTGGCTCAGTGTGGGGGGGGGGGGCGCTGGCCATGTGCATGGTCTCCGCAGCGGCTATGTCTGGCTCGGCGGGGTGGGCGCTGGCCACGTGCATGGTCTCCATGGTACCCTCCCATCCCCCCCCCCTGTTTTACTTATGTTTTCGCAGGGGCCGTCGCAGAGGACAGTGGAGCGGACACGAGGACAGGTGCTGCCGCGGAGGCATCCGGTGTGAGGCGCGGGAGACGGTGCAGGCCAGTGCTGAGATTCACCAGCTGGAAGCCAGGACAGCAGAGGCCGTGGCTGCAGAGGGTCACGAGACGGGTGAGTGGTCGGGCCCTCCGGGCGAGAGATTGCCCGGTTCGAGTGATCCGGGAGCGGGAGGTTGGGCGAGCATGCGCGGGTGGCATCATGGCGCGGTGTCGCCCCCCCCCACCTCCTCGCGTGCTTCGTCGTTGGCTTCGGTGGGGGATCTGCGGAGGAGGGGGTCAGATGGTGCAGGGGTGCCGGGGCCAGGGGGGGGGCCCTGTCAGTGGAGAGCTGCTGATGTGGGGGTAGGATAGCGTGGAGGGATGGGGCCTGGGGGGGAGGGTCCCTGTCAGTGGTTCCGTTCGGGGCTGTGGGTAGTGGGTAGGGGTGCCCATCGCCAGATTGCCTGTTGGATGGCGGGGAGCGCACGAAGGGGTGCCGGGCAAAGATGGGGGGATGTGCAGGCGGGGTGGGTGGAGCAAGTTGTGCGCGGTAGTGAATTGGGCTCGGTCCTTTCGGCGCCTCGCCATCTGGGATGTTATTGGCGATGGTCCGCTGGGTCGGGGGTAGGATGAGCGGCGGTGGGGGCGGGGGGCGATGCTCGCAGTGGGGGCCCTTTGTTCCTTTCTCGCACTATTCGGCCAGTTCCCAGCGGTAAGCGGGGGGGGGGGGTCGGTGACGCGTTTGGCGTTTCCATAAGTCAACCTTCCCATTTCCGGGCGGCAGGTTCTGGCTTTTCTGGGAGGCAGAGGGCATTCCATTATCAGGCATTGTTCGCAAAGGGTCACCGGTTTATTGGATTTGTCCCCCATGCACAAGCCATCGGGCAGTCTGGCTCTGACTCCGATTCGTGTATGCGTTTGGCGCTGGTGGCTTCAGCGGTCTCCAGGGCGGCGGGATAGGGTTATACTGTGGTTCGGTTCTGTTTGGCTTTCTTATGCGGGGCATTCACCTTCCACTTGGCGTTTTGGTGGCTGGTACCGTATGCGGGGCCTGGCAGGTTCAGGCTCTTTCGTAATTACCCTGGTACTATGGGGGGTGTCGGTCACTGCCCACATTCCGCGTGGGTTGTGTTGGAGCAGCAGTGTAGCACAATGGTTAAGACACTGACCAATGATGCAGAAGTCATGGGTTCAATCCCCCGCTGTGCCTCATGAAGAAGGCTGGCTGAGGTGTTACCTGTTATAGGTGATAGTGCAGTGGGGTCTGCAGCAATTATTCAGGCAGGGAGATGGTGAGGGAAGTGGGTTGGGCCACATTGGATATGGTTGGACTTGCCTTGGCCTTCCGCCTGTTGGTGTTGCATTCATCTGCGTTTCCTTGCGGTCTTTCCTTTGCAACAGGTGCCTTATTTTGACAACTGCTGGCCTCTGTGCTGCTCAGTCATTGGTGCGTACCGTTTATTATTTCGTACCTTTCTGCAGTGGTTGCGACTGGGGTGCATTATTGGATGTTTTTGGTTTGTGGGGGCTGCTTCAATGGCGGAGTGCCAGGAGATGTTCAACGGGATTGCAGAGCAGTCGTGGGACTTCGGTGGCATGGGCGGAGGGCAAGACAGAGGGTCCGGCGTGAGAATGACCTTCGGGGGTGGGTTTAGACTCGGTGGCTCTGGTAGGTCACCTGCTGCGGACCACGGTTGCCGGTTTTGGGGCTTTGGTGGCTATTGTGTTTGCGTCAGCCAGGGTGACCTTGCGAGGTAGGCAGGCATTACTGGGATCATGGAATTTTGCGTGCCGTGCAATACCGCTGGGATTGGTGTTTCGCGGCAGTTGGCTGTTTCCACGGGGTGGGGTGTAGAATCCGCCTCACCGGATTTGGGGGTCACGGAGGGGTGCGGGTGGATTTGCGGCTTGTGTCGATTCTGGGCCACTTTCGGCGGGACATCGGTTTTGATGGCAGGGGAGATCTCCCGTGAGGGGTTCCAGCTCTGCACGGATTCGGCGGGTGGGGAGTGTACTTCGGGGGGCCTGGTGCGCGATCGGATGGCCGCTGTCGTGGCTGGTAGCGGGTTTGACTGCCAATATCTCCTTCCTGGGGCAGTTTTCGCTCAAGGGGGTTTTGGAGTTATGGCTGGATTGGCTGAGTTATGGTCGGATTGGCTCCGCATTCGTGCGCTGGCATGGTTGTGCGGCAATGTGGCTGTGGGCAGTGTGGTCCTTCGTTACTACCACTGAAGTTTGCCAGCAGCGGGTTTTTAATGAGGGAGGTGGTGTTGGCATCTCTACTGTTGCAAGTGTCGGAGGAGGCTTGGCATATCCCTGGCTGTATGGCCGAGATTGCCGATGCTCTTTCTCCTTTCGGGTGGGGGGGTTTCGGGCTTTGGCCCGGAAGGGGACACTGTGAGATCCGGGGTCATGGGGAACTTCGAGAGCACGGCCTTGGAGGCATGCTGAGTTTGCTGCAGGGTTCGGTATCACAGGGGACGTGGTCTGGGTTTCAGCGGCGTTGTGACTAAATTGTCCAATTTTGGGTTGAGCACGGGGGGTATCCGGCAGCATTGTCTGGTGGGTATTTCGTGGTGGCTAGGGTTGTGGGGTTTTTTTTCCAGACCGGCGGTGCCTTGCAGTTGTGTCGGTTGCCATTTGCATAGGTGGTGTGGGGGGGATCGCTGGTTGGGGGATTTGTGACTCGCAGGCTGCTGCGGGGGGGGGGGGTACGTGCTCGGTCGTTTCCGTGTGATCTGAGGCGGCCCCTCACGTAGGATGTTCCGGTGTGGCTCCTTGCGGTGGTACGGCGTTAGCGGCATTTGGGGTATGGGGCTGCCTTGTCTTGGGGCAGTCTTGGCGCCGGATCTGGTTGGGATGGGGGCAGGTAAGGGCTTCAACGGCCCACGTTTGGGTTTCGGGGCAGTGTTGGATGTTTGGGCAGGTTTCCGACCGATCAACGGGGAAACGGTCGAGGGTGCGTTTAAGGGGGATGCAGGCTGGGTTACGTGCCCTGTGGCTGCCGTTGGCCTGTTTCGGGTGCCCCGAGGTGTTCCGGTGCCCGAGGAAGTCAGGATGGTGCAGCGTTTGGAGCACCTTTTTTCGCTTTGGGTAGCTGCACAGGCCCTTTAGCGCATTGGCAGGGGGCGCTCTCAGGCGTTTCGAGGGTTATGTGCGGCGGTGATAGCTAATAAGTGGTCCTGGGGTGGGGCGTTTCATTGTTCATTTCTTTTGCAGGTGGGGTCTGGAGCCTGCGGAATGTGGGGATTGTTCCCTCCTGTGTCCACTGCGCAGGATGGCGAGTGGTGGCGAGGCGGGTGAATGTCAATGTGGGGATCGCCCCGGTTTTGGTGGCTGTATCATGGCTGGGTGAGCGCAGCGGCTTCCTTTGCTACAGTGCCAGGGGCAGATATCGCGGCTTCCGGCAGTGTTCGAGGCAACGACCTGGTTGCGGGTCTTGCCGGCATTTGATCGGAGCAGCGTAGGAGGCGTTGGTAGCTTTGTTGATGTTTCGGAGGGTGTTTGACATTGTTCCAAGGCCTGCATGATGGAGCCAGCAGCGTTGGCTGACAGTTCTCCTCTGTTTGGTCGCTGGGCTGGCCACCATGGGGGTACCAGCTCATGCATTCCTGGGTGGAGGTTTAGTCCGGGGCGGTATAAGGGAGGCAGTTATCGCCAGTGGGGATGGATCTGCTCCTTTACAACTGGCGGTAGGCTTTGGCAGATATGTTGGTGGGGATGCTCACTGGTCGCAGCTTGGGTTTGGGGGGGCGGCACAGGGACAAGGTTGTCACCTGTGCTGATGGCGGGATCCCGGAGGTTTCCGGGGTCTGGAGCCTCAGGCTACACTTGGGCAGGGGCGGGGTGCCCCTGACCCGGTCAAACCCTGGCCGACTTTTGCTAATAGCATGGCGAAGTCGGGGGAAGGGTTAGGTAACTTGCCAGGGGGCAAGTTACGGCATTAGCGGTGGCAAGGCACTTTGCTAAGGTATGGCTGGTGCGGGCCGGGTGCCGCTAATCGATTGTGAAGGTGTAGGATGCTGGCATATTGTGAAATTGTTAAAAGGTTAATAAAGCTGCGACCAGTTGTGTTCCATGAACTGTTGGTGTGGTGACTTTTGTGGGGCTGGGAGATTGAGGGTGATGGGGGGTGGGGGGAAGGGACCCGAAGCACCAGGTCCGCCTGCCTCGGTTACTGACGAGGCCGCGGGCAGGGTCCCGGCGGCCAAACCTAACCGGGCGCGCAGCCTGGAGCTGGGTTCCTGCGTGCGGCCTCAGCCGATTTAATTCCATTGGCTCCCGGCAGGTGCAGCAGCGCGGGAGCCAATCAGGGAGGGCCACGTCAGCGGGTGGGTGGGTTGGGCCCGGCGGGCAGCCTCCGCGTGGTCAGTCACGGCGGAGGTGCTCGGGGGTGCCGGCTTTCCGCCCGCCCTCCCTTCCATGAAGGATTATGGGGTTTGGGTTATGGGGTGTTGCAGCTTGGGGGGGGGGGGGTTGGCGGGATCCCGGAGGTTTCCGGGGTCCGGAGCCTCAGGCTACACTTGGGCAGGGGCGGGGTGCCCCTGACCCGGTCAAACCCTGGTCGACTTTTGTTAATAGCATGGCGAAGTTGGGGGAAGGGTTAGGTAACTTGCCGGGGGGCAAGTTACGGCGTTAGCGGTGGCAAGGCACTTTGCTAAGGTATGGCTGGTGCGGGCCGGGTGCCGCTAATCGATTGTGAAGGTGTAGGAGGTTGGCATATTGTGAAATTGTTAAAAGGTTAATAAAGCTGCAACCAGTTGTGTTCCATGAACTGTTGGTGTGGTGTCTTTTGTGGGGCTGGGAGATTGAGGGTGATGGGGGGTGGGGGGAAGGGACCCGAAGCACCAGGTCCGCCTGCCTCGGTTACACCTCCATTACTTTTCCTGACACTGGCCTGTAGTTTGTTACTTCTTCCCTATTACCACTTTTATGAAGAGGTACCACATCAGCCCTTCTCCAGTCCTGTGGAACTTCTCCTGTCTCCAAGGATCTATTAAAAACATCTTTTAAAGGCTCTGCAAGAACCTCTCTGAGCTCTTTAAGTATCCTTGTTTGTATCCCATTTGTTTTCATGGCCTTGTCCACTTTCAGTTTTGCAAGCTGTTCAAACACATGTTCTGTGAATGATGTAGTATCTACCCTATTCCTATTTGTATATTTGTCAGTCACAGGTGGTCCTTTTCCAGGATTTTATTTAGTAAAAACAGAACAAAAGCATTTGTTTAGCATTTTTGCTTTTTCAATATCACTTTCCACAAATCTATCCTCACCACTTTTGAGTCTTGCAATTCCACCTCTCAACTTCCTCTTCACCCAAATATACCTGAAAAAAGTTGTCTCGACGCTTCACATCTTTAGCCATCTTTTCTTCTGCCTTTGCTTTTGCAATCCTTATTTCTCTTTTTCTTTCTTTTAGCTTTATCCTGTATTCGTTTCTGTGTTCCTCTGTTTGCGAATTTCCGAGTTTTGAGAAAGCTGTGATTTTTGCCTTTATTTGTGCAGCCACTTCTTAGAAAAACCATATAGGATTCCTTTTCCTCTTGTTTTTATTTACTTTCCTTACATATGTATTGCACTTTTTATTGACTCCTTTAGTTTAGCCTACTGCAATCCCACTTCTCTTATCTCCTCCCACCCTGCACTTGGCCATTTTACTGAAGTCAGCGTTTTTGAAGTCTAGGACTTTGAGCTTGCTATGATTGGACTCTGCCTTGGCTTTTATCTCAAACCACACCATGTGATGATCACTAAATCCAGCATCAAACTTTCCTGGGTTGGTTCCATTGCCTTTTTTCTAAGCAATGATTTTGGAAGGCATCCACAATTTTTCTACTTCTTTCAAGATTGGCAAAAGGAATACTGCAATCCACATCGGGTAGATTAAAGTAACCCATTATGATCATTTCCCCATTCATGGCTACCTTTGCAACATCAATAATCAAGTCTCTATCCATTTCTTCATTTTGAGATGGAGGCCTGTAGATGACACCAGTATGGATAATAGTGCCATCTCCTCTTTCCAACACAATCCACTGTGCTTCTTTTTTTTCCCATGTTCCCTGCATGTTAGCAGTTTTAATATTGTTTTAGACATATAGGGCTACTCCTCCTCCTTTCCTGCCTTCTCTATCTGTTTTAAATTATAGCCAGCTACGGCTATATCCCATTCATGTGACTCGTTAAACCATGGTTCTTTAATGGTCACAATGTCCAAGTCCATTTCCACTATTAGGGCTTCCAGGTCAGGAACTTTGATGGCTAGACATCAAGAATTTGTGCTCATTGCTTTCCAACATTTGTTGACTGGCTTGCCTGTATTTTGCATGGATTTTTTCTACACACCTCGCCCCATTTGCCATTGATGTGTGGGTTAATAGTGTGACTGTTTCCAATGATATTATGCTTTTGCTGGGAGTGACATACTGAACTTGTTCTTTTCCATCCAACACCCCCTTTCCCTAGTTTAAATGCCTGTCCATATATTGCCTGAATTTTTCACTTAGGAGCCTTTTCCCCACAATAGAGAGATGTAGTATATCAGCACAGTATAGCCTCTTGTTGTTCCATCCAGCTCCCCAGTCGCCTATATATCTAAATCCTTCTTCTTTACACCAGATTTGGAGCCATGTATTAAAGTTGATTATGTGAAACATCCTTTCTACCCCCTTACCACAAATAGGTAGAACTTCTGAGAATGCTATAGTGTTAACAATGAGCTTGAGTTTCTCTCTCAAAATCTGGAAGTTCCTTTGAATTATAGAGGCACTGTTTCTAGCCAGGTCATTTGTACCCAAATGGATGATAATATCAATTTTTGAATGCTTACTTTCTGCACTGACTATGCCAACAATTTGGTTCATATCCCTGCTGGCTGAAGAGCCTGGGAGGCATTTGACCATCTTCTGTCCTTTGGACTGTTTTCCCAAGTTGATCCCTCTGATGATGGAATCTCCAAGTAGTAATAGTTTCCTGTTTTGTGATTTTTTGTCTTCATATTTAGTGCATTATCAGTAGATTGGGCTTTAACCTTCTCATTTAAGGTACTTCAGTTTCCACTAATTGGGCATTCTCATTTTCCAAGGCAGAGAAGGCATTATGCAAGGATATCTCTTGAGGGAGACAATGTCTCCATGTTACAGGTCTCAACCTACCAGAGCTCAGTGTGATTCATTTGTTTGTGGGCTATTTGATTCTTTGTAGGAGCAGTGGTAGATTACTTTCATTTTGTACCCTAAAGGAGGAGTAGCTAATTCTTCCCTTAATAGAATCAATTCTTTGTGCATTGCAGATAACTTGAGACATTTAGGGCAAGATCTTAGGCTCCAAATGATTCTTCTTAGAATGAAGGCGCCACTGCTATTGCATTGAACAACTGACATGCTGATTAAGATGGTTATAAAGCAGTTCTAGGACAAGGAGAACAGGTGGGTGTTATACCTAATTGGAGAACAGATGTCAATCTGTGATATGACGACTATATAGGCAATGCAACTCTGGGTTGGATGGGCTGAGGGATAGGGAGGGTGGGAATTTAAGTGTCCCTGGCCAGTAGACCTTATATGAAATGAGGCTACATTCAGATTTCTGATTTAAAAGGCTATGGAAGTAATGCAGGCAAGCTAAAATTTCCTAAACTTATAACCAAAATTTAGGTTGTGTGCCACTAGACTGTAGATCAAGGTAGCTGTGAACAGATAGAAATTTGATAGAGACAGAAAAATAGGAAGAGCAAGGCTTTTTTTGGGGTGGGGGGCAATATATTCAAATAGGTTAGGGTTTTTTTGCAGCCTAATAGAGCACTGGCTTGGACTCAAGAGACTAGGGTTGATTCCAACTAGCACTCCTTGTGGACTTGGGCAAGTCATAACCCTCCATAGTCTCAAAAAATCCAACTTATTAATATCCCTGTTTAATGTATATCACCAAGTTTAAGTTACAATATAAACCACTTTGACTGAAATGATAAAGTGGTATAAAAACCTACTAAATAAAATACTTTTTTTTGGTCTCTGACTAAATTTCTTGATACATGAGGATCCTCTCTGCTCGGTACCCAAACAATTGCTTGGAATTGACACCTTTATTACAGTATCAGTGTCATTCTTTTGTTTTTCTTCTTTACACTGTCTGGTTTCCTCAGATTCAGCTTTTTATCAGTAAGAATGGAAATGTCCTAGGTGATCATAACCTCTTCATTTTTCATAACACTTGTAGGGCTGTGATCCCAATGCTTTTGCTGTACAATAATGTTTAAGAGTTTCCAATGGATGAGATGTGCCACTTTATTGTGTCTTTCTGTACAGGAATTTTCTGCTATCAGAACTTCACAACCAGCTATGAGATGAGTAACTCTTTCCAGCTCTTTCTTACAGAATCTACATATGTCTGCTTTATCTGTTTTTTTCCTGTGCTTGCTGTAAATAACCTTGTCTGTAATCCATTGTTCTGGGCTGCAAGTATCAATTTCTCATCCTTTGGTTTCAGTTCACCTTTCTTTTGCCATTCAACTATGGCCAGGGCTTCTGAGTCTTGGTCTGGTAACATCCAATGTAAAGCCTGCATCCTTGTGCACTGCTGAACTGAGACAGAATTTACAGTGGTCAGTACAAGGTGTGTGGAATAAAGACAAAATGATATGCCTGGATTTGGGCATGGCCGTCATGCCTGCTCATGAACAAGTGTAAATGATCACACATAGATCCATCAGAAAAGCACATAATGCAATGTGTGCCATTGAGTCAATGCTGACTCTTATTAACCCATGAGCTTTCTTGGCAAGTTGTGACCAGAAGTAGATTGCCAGGTCTTCTTTTGGAGTCAATGGAGAATAAATTGATTTGTCCAAGGCCACAAGGAATGGCAGTGGGAATCAAACCCCAATTTCTTGATTATATAGGCACTGCTCACAGCCACTAAACTACTCCTAGTTGCACTGCTCTATAGCTTACATCTATAAATTTAGAGCCTGCCTATGCTCCATCCAAGCTCTACCCCGTGCCTATCCTAACTGAAAGTGCACACCATGGGACATAAGCATGCGCTTACACAATAGTGACCATATGCCCATTCATGCATGTAAGTCCTTCAGAATATGGACTTTCGCACATTTCTAGCCTGTGACTTTTTTTGCATGCTTTTTACAATTAGTCCTTTAATGGCTGATGAGATAGTAGTTTGTCAGACTCAGTTTTAGAGCACCAACAAGACTACTCTATCCTCTGAAAGTGTGAGGTTTTTTACAAGATCCTTTGTTACCAGGGAGGCTGATCTCACTGTAAGCGATGCAACTCCACATTTCTCAAAGAGATGACTTCATCTAATGTCAAAATAATATATGTGCATCTGTGCTGCAACATCTTTCTCAGATTACAGATTACAGATACTAACAAGATGGAGGGAAAACATGCTTCTAACTTATAAAGTATAGTACAATGGTGCCCCTTGACTGCAAACTATAGAGGCCACTTTCCAAAAAATCTCCTGGTCCAATACAATATACATTTGACCACATGGAGGCTGATTCTGTCCCCTGGATGTCTACCTGCATTGCCTGCCTGACCCCTAGATGGGTCCAACAGAGACCCGATTCCACTGCCACGAGGGTCAGATGTAACCATGACAGTGTAATCAGGGAGATGTACATTCTGGCACTCCCCAGATTCAGTGGGGAACAATGCACAGGAGCCTGCCCATGCTCCCACTTGAATGCAACTGCATGGGAAAGTGAGCAGTGGCGTGCGAGCAGCTCAGAATGCCATGGGCCACATTGGCCCCTGCTGCCCACTCACTGTACACCTCCAGTGGCCCATATGGGCAGGATTGTGGCAGCAGATTCCCCAGAGGCCATTGACAGTGTGGGCGGGGCACTGCAGATGTTATCCGGGGCTATGTCTGACACTTATTCCACTGCCGGGATGGAATATGCCACATGTCCAGGCTGCCACTGAGGCACATACAGAGATCTGTCCTGAACAGCCTCTGCATGTCACGGCACCTGGCCACTCTCCCATTCTGCCCCCGTTCTGCCCCAGCACCACCCCCTCCCTCCCAGCACTGGTGACAATCAGGTCCCAGAGCTGAGTGCGGGTTAGACGTCCACTACATATGTCCAACCCTGCTATTGACTCCACAGAATGACCTCAATAGTTGTCATCCATTGAACTGGATAACAGGCATTCAGATCTACTTGAGACCTCTCACCAGCAAAGGGAACAAACTATAGATTAATGGTGTTTCTTGATGAATCTGTAGGGTTGATTAATATCTGAGGAAATCCTAGAACTGACATGGCTTTCAAAAACCCCATAGCATTAGTCAAGTGACCCATCTCCCTCTGTAAAATCTCCAATGACTATAGTCCTTACCAGGTCCAAAACTATAGTGGCTAAATATTCTGGCATCATCAAGGGGGCTGTAATGGCAATATTGGAAAGGCTGATAAAATACTGCTGCTTTAAGAGCTCTGAATTTGGCTTGAGTAGGCAGGAAAATCAAGATGGCTGTATATTAACTCAGGTTGCCTGCTGCTCTCCCTTCTTAGTATTAAAATGGCTAAGTGGAAAATTATTTCCCCCGCTATTTCTGGTCATCTCACCAGCTATTGATTTTGTCCTTCTTAGTCAAAGGGGAACATAAGTCTGGAACTATACTCAATGCACAATAGGATCTCAATTCTCAAACTGAGATCTCTTGGAATGACCTGGGCTCCAGTCCTGAAGCACTGCAGGCTGTTAAGCTTCTCAGACACTCAGCTCCTGTGACTAAGCAGGCATTTGCCTCAATAAAGGTTCCTCAAGTTTGAACTTTTCATTGATGATGCAATCAGAGAACTAATGCAGATTGATTCTAATGAAGATTTTGTGGCATGTCTTGAAGAGCCTGAGTTGGCAACACTTTCCCCACCTCGGTTGGACTCAGACAGGGCTTGATCGATCTTGCTGGATAACTTCAGCATTTGACACCTTCCACTGGTGGTAAGATAGAGGCTTCAGGAGAGCAATCAGCAAACCAAGCAGTATGGTAAAATAGTGCTAGTGGTATAACTATTAATCACAAAGATCAACAGAAGAATTTGTCTTCAGCACTGCCCACTGAAAGAAATTGTCAAGGTAATAAATTTACTTCAATGCCTAAAATGTTGGTTCTTGCTGATGATTTGGTTATGGACAGATCCTTGGTTAATAAACTCTTGCAAGCTTTTTGCCATCAGGAAAAGCTGATTGTTGCTAAGTTAGAAGTGCAGCATAATGTGGTGCTTAAATTTGAACAAAGAGCTCAGGCATGTAAACATTCTGTTCAAAAATATACTCGGAACATCTCTTCCTTACAAGAAGAAGCAAAGTCAGTGAATGCTGCTCTAGATATGTTGATTAAAACTTCTGCTGATTCCATTAAGAGCTGGAATATATTGAAAACCAACTAAGATGCAAGAATGTGAGAATTGTGAGCTTTTCTAAACTTAATAGAGTTTCAGTTAGTGATAGTCTAAAAATTACCTTCATGAAGTTTTGATGGTTTCAGATGCTAATTTACATCCACTTATATTGGCTTATTACTTGCCTACTAAATCTAGCAACATTACAAGATTATCAGCCCAGTTATTGCCTGAATTCATGACTTTGGGCACATTACTGGTCTCTTTAGCAATATAATCAAACTGCAACAGGCTTTTCAAGCTGTTTTTCCAATCTCAGGGTGAAACATTTTTAGGGAGGTTTATTAGAATGTTTCCTGACATATCTTTTACAATTTAGCAGCTCAGACATCAATTTTTGACTATGAGAACTCAAGTGCATTTTCAACTTATCTTTGTAACTATTAGATTTAGTATGGAACTACCGGTAATAGATACATATTTCATCAATCAGATCAACTTAGATCTTTTCTTCAAGCCAGAATGATTGAACATAGTATGGTTTCTGAGGACTAATGCAACTATTATTTATTTTGCTGAGAGCTACTTGGCAGTCTGAGGTGTTTTTTTTTTCTTTTGTATTTTCTTTTTATGGTTTGCCCTGGTTTTGGAATTTAAGGGGGTCATTTTAGAAGCCCTATTCATGCTTTGGACATCTGAAAACAGGCATAGAGACATCCAAAGCACAGAGATGTTTCCAGAGCCATTACTGAAACCGAGTCTGTGGATATCTCCAGCCTGAGGGCATCTAAATCAGAATGGGGGCATGGTAGAAGTGCAGCCAGGGTCTTCCCAAGAACTTGGATGCCCCACCTAGTCTCAGAAACATCCTGGATGTCTGGAACCACGCCTAAGATTATACACGTTTCCGGGCATGAACAGGCATCTGAAAAGTGCTTGTTTTGTCAGGCAAAAATCTGGAGGGTGTGGAGAAGGAGCTACACTAATATCCCTTTTATTTTACAATATGTCATTCAACACTGATGGGGAATGAGAGTTCATCTTTTAGTTCGCTATGCAACTGCATGTCCTCTTATGCTAGTTTGAATGAGATGGACATCCCCACCCAATGCTTTCCTAAGGGCTGTCAGCTTGGACGTCCACATCGGGAGCATCTATGTTGCTAAAATTGGCCAGAGACATAGACAACCCTGGTGTTTTTCTGCATGTTCCAACCATGTATGTCTCCAATTTGACTTGGATGCACTTTCCAAAATGCCACTTCACATTTATATAGTATGTAATAATCATATGGTGTAATTTTTTTTTTTCATTTTCTTTATTCTTTTTTTCTGGCTTTTGTTTTTCTTTGTTACTTCTATTATACAGCATCTAGAATTTTACTTGATTAGATGATTAATTTAGGATAGCTATCCAGAGGGTCGCCATGAGTCAACTCCGACTCGACGGCACTTAACAACAACAACAACAGATGATAATACTTTGATTTAACATTTGATGACTTGAAAAAAACAATTATAAAAATATTTGAACACAAAAAAGGGCTCTGAATTTAATCACAAACCGTTGCAACCCTGTGCTAGTCACTCTACCACAGCTACCCAACCCAGGGTTGTTTGTAAAAGACTCCCTCCCTTCCTCCTCACATATGGCTGATGCTTGTAGACATAGCCTACCAGGTATGACTCAAGAGAATCCCTATATAGCCACGTGCATCACTATATAGAAGCCATGAAACAAGTATTAAAATATTTCTTTATATCGGACTTCCAATTGTAGACCATGCAATAAATAGGTGCACAACCAACCTCATTAGTCCACTTTTTTGCATTTAAAAAAAAAAATCATTTCATATTTCTTAAAAAGTTATTCTATTCTTAGTTTTCAATCTTCACTCAAACCAGAGGAGTAAACAATAACCCCAACACAGGACTATGCTTCGGTTGGGCAAAAACCATAACAGGTTTACTGTCCTACTTAGCTGGTCATCACAGTCCAGTTAAATTGGCACAATCAAGTTCAAGGATATTATATGTTAAAGACACAGGGTTGTCATGTTTGATACTGCATGCATTCCTTACTGTGGATCTTGCACAAAATCATCACTTGGCAAGCTCACTTTCAAGTGTCCATTCTATGGGTGCCCAGGATGAGTTCTCTGGATGGAACACTATGATAAGAAACTCTGGCTATGGTACCTCATCTCCTTCTCTCCAGGAAACAGTAACATCCTTGCTATTTTGGGTGCTCAATTGGTAGGTCAGAACAGAGTTGAAGTAGGAAAAGAAATGTGACTAATAATTTTATCTAGAATTCATATTTCACAAGGTTTTAAGGAATTCCATTTTCTTATGATCCATGTAGAACTAGAATTAATGATGTACTCCCTCAAGAAAATAATAGCATTTTTCAAAATATGTTTTAATGTACACAAACTCCTTGTCACAAATGCAGTAATTTTCTAAGCTGAAATCAGCTTCTGGGAGTAGAATGTGCAGGGATGGAGATTACCTAGTGCCTTTTTTCTGAGAGACTGCATTACCAATTGCCCCACTGAACTCATCAGCCTTCATGATAAATTGCTGTTCTGGGTCAGGATGCATCAAGATATTTATATATTTAGTTTTATTTATATACTGCCTTTCTCCAGGTCAAGGCGGTTTACAAAGAACGAGTTGCAGATACATTGAACAGTGGTGTGAAACTATGTACAACATGCAGACAAGACCCCAGGGGGTCTTAGCTATCTACAGATTGTAACATTGATATGAATTATATACAGTAAGCAACCAAGGTCCCAGGGGGTGGGGCTTTTAACTATCTACATTGTAAGTTGAGTACAGCTTAAAGGCCATCTATTACATTTGAATCATGTGAGGGGGGGCTACGCTGATGTATTGAAATGTTCAATGAACAGATGCATCTTTAGGTGTTTTAGAAAGGTCTTGAAGTCGGCAATGAGTCTGAGATTGTCCGGTAGTCTGTTCCATATGGATGGGGCATATAACTGGAATGCTTTTTTACAAGCTTGCTGGTTTGATATGGTCCTGTTGTGAGAGATGGTCAGAGTGTTTATTGTGGATGTTCGTCTGGTTTTTTGTGGTTTTGAGAATTGTAAAAGAGAGCTGAGGTGAGTGAGGGGGAGGGGGGGTCTGCATGGATGGTTTTATGGGTTAACATTATTATTTTGTACTTTATGAGGCTCAGCAAAGGGAGCCAGTGAAGCCGTTTGAGGATTGGGGTTATATGGTCCTGTCTTGTTGCTTCTTGTATGGTTCTCACTACTGAGTGAAGGGCTGTTTGGAGTGGTAGAAGAGTAGAATGCAGTAGTCCTTGGTATATGACATTGCAATAGTTTAGGTGGGGTATTACTGTTGCTTGTAGTATCGTCCAGAAGTCTTCTGGTTCGAGGAGTGGTCATAGATGTTGAAGAGTCTTTGTTTTATGGTAGATTGCTTTGGCGATTTTGTTTATATGGGTTTTGAATGCTAGATGTTGGTCCAGAGTGACTCCAAGGCATTTGACCTAAGTCTTAGTTTTGATTGTGGTATCATTCAGTGTTATCATGGGTGGGGTATGAATGTGGTGTCTCTCATTATGTGGGGGGCTTCTGTCTTTCTGAAGTTAATTTGCAGGCCGTTGTCTCATAGCCAGTCAGAAACATCTGTGAAACAGTCTTGGTAGGCAGAGGGTATGGGTTGGTATGTGTTGATTTGTCCATATATCATAATATCATCCACGTAAACATGAATGTGCAGACTGTGTGATCTTATGATTGTGCAGAGTGGTTGCAGGTAGAGATTGAAGAGAATAGTGGATAGGGTGGATCCTTGGAGGACTCCCTGCATTTGCTTGTATGGGATGGAGGTTTTGTTTTCTATCTTTATCTGTTTTTCCTACATGCCTATAAAAAGATAGCAGAGACTGGATAAATGCCATGCTCATATGACCATCTAGTAGAGGTAGGAGACTGGTCAGAGTTCAATGCACATGGAAGGGAGAACCAGGTCACAGGGAAGAGTATGCTCAGGAACTGCTGGGGATCCATTGGAGGCTACCATGTCAGAGAGGCAAGAAATGAAAGAAGAGAAACAACAGGAGCCAGAAGAGGGATCTGTTGCTCAATACTTCATTAAGTGAAGAGGACAGCCAAGGGGCACCACCAGATTAGGAAAACCCTTTGAATGAGACAGTCAGCTATTTCACTATCAAAAAGACCCCAGTGGAAGTATGACAGCTATGCTAAGAAATTGCTAGAGCAAAATGTGCTGATGCAGGAGGATGTGACAAGCACTAGGGTCTATCTAAAGGTCTTTACAATCACTATAGAATGTAGGGGATCATGGATCACTTAGCTTCAGTTGAACGCTTGCCTTCTTTCAGTTCCCTTGATCACTGTTTTCATTGTCCTTTCTCGATCTCTGCTTACAGTTCTCTTCCTCTTTCCTCTCTCCCTCCTGTCTCAGCCTTCCTATCTCATTCCACTGGTCTCTTCCTCCGGTCTCTCCCCCTAAGTCTCACCAGCGGAGGAAAGACCAGGCTCACTAGTTTTCCATGACTTTTCAGGAACTGCAAGGTATGCCTCAGAAGTGGCAGAGGTAAACAGGGTTCTCTCCAAGGCTAGTGTGGCCTCATACATGATCCTGCTTTCTTGCAAGCTGAAAGGTTAAGGTAGCTATCAACTGCTATACAAGGCCATGACCACCCATGAAAACAATAATATTTGTCTATAGCTTGTGGGGGCCCCTGGCCCAGGCAACAGCCTATAAGCCTAGGGCTGCACTTGTTAGTCCTTTAATTAAAGAGTTTTGTTCCTCATCCAGCGCCAGGGCTGCTGGGATTTGTAGTTGTGCTGTTTAGAAAAAACAAGTAGTGTGGAGACCGATGGTTTACAAGGCAAAACACAGGAATTTTATTTCTTTTTCTAAAGAGCATTAAGGCTCAACTCAAAACAAACAGGATTCTTTCTCCAAACAATAATCCATAGGCATTTATCCCAAACAAACAATGAAACTGCTTTATGTAGCTTTTTAACATGTGTCACTGTTTTTCCAAACCATTCAGCAATCAGGCAAGGTTTCTCTTCTCTTCAAAACCCAAAAGAAGTATCCTTTCGGCAGCAACAGGGTTCTTTAGCATTCCTGGCTAAACACATTTTTCCCTATTTTCACACTGCCTTCTAGGACATTCAGATTATAGGCTTTTCCCTTCTTTTATCCAAGAACATTTTATTCTGCCTTCTGGCACAGAGAACAATCCATTACTGAATCTTCAGACCCCTCATCAGATTCATAATAGTCTATCTGCATTTCCTCAGGACCTGTGTCCGGTAAATATGGCTTTAAGCCAACATGAAAAACTTCAGGCTTAATATTCTCTAAAAGTTCTAGAACCTTTCTCCACTGAGGCTTTTCCCTATTCACAGGGTTTCCACCAGGAACGTGGAGGTTCTTTTCTTGCATCAAATGACACAATGCCTCTAACTGGCTTACAGCACTTTTGGCTACCCTTTTATTCACGCACTTTTTTGGAAGTTGCAGCTCTTTAGCTGGTTCAGGAACGGTTGGCAGTGCAGCCTGACCCTTATCAGCACTTCTCTCTGGCACAGCTCTCCTAGTTTTAAAACCAATTGCAGTTTCCCTGCAATCCTGGCTTTCCTTCTGACTAGGGCTTTCACCTCTGAGATTCCCTCGGAAGTCTCCACCGTTCTCCTCCACGGTGAACTCTCTGGGCCTTTCTCTGGTGCTTTTCTCCCCAATGAATTCTCCAGTGTTCTCCCTGGTCAGCTCTCTCGAGTGCTGGTTTCCTGTATCTTTCTTTCCAGCGTGCTGCTGCGTATGCTGCCTCGTCCTGGCACTCCTGTTCCTGTTGCCCTCTCTCTGGCTGTTCTCTTTCTCCTTTTTTCCTCCAATATTTCCCTGGGTTTATAAGAGTGTCTCTGAGCTACCGTGCACTCCCCTATACCCAGGTGTCCCTCATTAATTTCCAAGCCTGCCCTTGGATTAGCAGAGCTTGGGTGTGTCCTGTCCTCAGTAGCTGCGTGTGTTTTTTTCTCTGCCTGCAGTTTGAGAGCTACTGATTCCTTGCCTGTCTCTTTAAAGATAAATGACTGATTTTCTTCCAATTCCATGGACTCAGCCATACTCTCCTCATCACAAGCTTTACGCTATAAATAAATGTGCACTTACCATAGAAACATAGAAACATGATGACAGAAAAAGACCACATGGCCTATCTAGTCTGTCCTTCCATAACAACAACTACAACAGTCCACTTTTTACCTTTAGAGATCCTCTGTGTTGGTCCCATGCTTTTTTGAATTCAGTTACTGTCCTCATCTCTACCACCTCCACTGGGAGACTATTCCATGGATCCACTACACTTTCTGTAAAGAAATATTTCCGCATATCACTCCTGAATCTATCTCCCTTCACCCTCATCCCATGTCCCCTCGTAGCAGAATTTGCTTTCAATTGAAAGAGGCTCTCTCCCTGAACATCTATGCCACGGAGGTATTTAAAAATCTCAATCATATCACCTCTATCCCGCCTTTCCTCTAAGGTGTACATATTAAGATCCTTAAGTCTGTCCTCATATGCTTTATAATGAAGCCCATTAATCATTTTAGTAGCCACCCTCTGCACCGACTCCATCCTGTTCACATCCTTTTGAAGGTGTGGTCTCCAGAATTGTACACCATACTCCAAATGAGGTCGCACCAAAGACTTATACAGAGGCATTATCACCTCCTTTTTTCTGCTAGCCATTCCTCTCCGTATGCACCCAAGCATCCTTCTAGCTTTTGCTGTCGCCTTTTCTACCTGTTTAGCTACTTTAAAATCATCAGACACAACCACGCCTAGGTCCCGCTCTTCTTTAGTGGACAAAAGTACTTCACCTCCTATACTGTACTGCTCCCTTGGATTGCTGCAGCCCAAATGCATGACCTTACATTTTTTAACATTAAATCCCAGCTGCCAAATTCTAGACCATTCTTCAAGCTTAGCTAGATCCCTCCTCATGTTATCTACACCTTCCTGGGTGTCTACTCTATTGCAGATTTTGGTATCATCTGCAAAGAGGCAAACCTTACCCGACAGCCCTTCTGCTACATCACTAACAAAGATGTTAAAAAGAATCGGACCAAGGACAGATCCCTGGGGCACACCACTGGTAACATCCTTCTCCTCAGAGTGAGCTCCATTTACTTGTACTCTTTGTCGCCTCCCACCCAACCAATTTCTAACCCAATCAGTAACTTTAGGGTCCATCCCTAGGGTGCTCAGTTTGTTTATAAGTCGCCTGTGAGGAACAGTGTCAAAGGCTTTACTGAAATCTAAATACACCACATCTAGAGCTCTCCCTCGGTCCAACTCCCTGGTCACCCAGTCAAAGAAATCAATCAGATTTGTCTGATAAGACCTGCCTCTGGTGAATCCATGCTGCCTCGGATCCTGTAATCCACTGGACTCCAGAAACCTCACTATTTTCTCTTTCAGCAACGTTTCCAATAATTTACTCACCACCGAAGTTAAACTAATCGGCCTGTAGTTTTCAACCACATCCTTACTTCCGCTTTTGTGTAAAGGCACCACATGAGCCTCTCTCCAGTCCTTTGGCACCACTCCTGACTCCAACGAGGCATTGAAAAGGTCAGTCAGTGGAGTTGCTAGAACGTCCCCAAGTTCTCTCAGTATTCTAGGTTGTATCCCATCCGGTCCCATTGCTTTGTCTACTTTAAGTTGAGCTAGTTTCTCACGAACACAGTCTTCTGAAAATTGTTCAAGATGTCCCTCGCTTCTGTTCTTATTTGTGGGTGTTTTCTGAGGTCCTGCTCCTGGTTCTTCATCTGTGAACACAGAACAAAAATATTTGTTAAGCAATTCCGCTTTATCCTTATCAGCTTCTACATATTCCCCCCCTGCACCCTTGAGTCTGACAATACCACTTTTGCCCTTCCTCTTCTCACTAATATATCTGATAATTGTTTTGAAAAATGTCTTATCCCCCCATTTTATTGCTTTGGCTATTTCCTTCTTCTTTTGAATCTTTGCCTTCTTGACTACTTTGCTAGCTTCTCTAAGTTTTTCCAAATACAGATGCCTGTCTTCCTCTCTCTGTGATCTCTTGTATTTCATGAAGACCTCCCTCTTTTTCTTCACTTTTTCAGCTACTTCCTTCGAAAACCATTGCGGTCTCCTGTTCCTTTTGCCTTTATTTACCATTTTAACAAAAAGGTTGGTTGCCCTTAAAATACCCCCTTTCAGTTTTGCCCACTGTTTTTCTACATCCCCCAGCTGTTCCCATCCCACTAACGACTCCCTGAGGTATTGGCCCATCTTTGCAAAGTTAGTCTTCCTAAAGTCTAAGATCCTCACCTTGAAATGGATTCTAACAGCCCTAGTCCTAATACTGAACCACACCATCTGGTGATCACTGGATGCAAAATGATCTTCCACTACAACATCAGAAACACTTTCACCATTGGTAAGCACCAAGTCCAGTATGGCCCCTTCACGTGTGGGGTCTGTTACCAATTGCCTGAATAGTTCTCCCTGTAGAGAATCCAGGATCTCCTTACTTCTAGATGATACTGCAGCAGGAATGTGCCAATCAACATCTGGCATATTGAAATCTCCTATCAGTAGCACTTCCCCTTTCCTAGCAATGTTGCGTATGTCTTCAATTAACTCTCTGTCCACCTCTTCCTCTTATGAGGGAGGTCTGTATATCACACCAATGCAAATAGATTTCTCTTTCCCTCTTTCTAGTTTAACCCACAATGCCTCCTCTCTCCCTTTTAAGCTCTGTAATTCCAAAGCTTTAATAGTAGTTTTTACATATAGTGCCACTCCTCCTCCCCTTCTTCCTAACCTGTCCTTTCTGAATAAAGAATAGCCAGGTATAGTTACATCCCAGTCATTGTTTTCTGTGAACCATGTTTCTGTAACTGCCACTAAATCCAAGTCAGCCACTCCCTCCAAAGCTTCAACTTCAGGGATCTTATTTCCCATGCTACGGGCATTAATACACACTGCTTTCCATATGTTACCCCTGTTACCCATTTCCATAAAGGTTTGAAATGTCTAAAAATCACATTATTTCTTGCTGCCTGGAAGTGCAGCACATATTTATAATATTGTGGCATTGCAAACTACTTGCATGTTGAAAGAGTGAAAGGCCTTGTAGTTACGATAGCTGCTCTCACTCCCCAGAGGTGGCTTGATTGTAATGTGAACAGTCAGTTGCTCCCATAAAATTATGTGATGTTTTGATGTGCCTGCTCTCTCTTCCTAGGAAAAGTCATTAGACAGACTGTCTCTTCTAAGAAAAGTGCTTAGAAAGTAAACAATGCAGAAGGAGGGGTAGTTGACTGGCTTGTGCCCACTGTGGATTCCAGAGTGACATGGGAGCAGATGGTGGCTAAGAAGGTGACCTTCAAGTACATAGTGTTTCCTCTTCAAGCAGAAGGCTGCAGCTCCGGATCCAGTCAGTAGCACAGGTGGTGACTGGCCTCCTTCTCAAAACTAACTCTACAAGTCCATTGTTTCTCATACAAATCAGGAACTGCATCATAGGCCTGTCGAACCTCTGCAGAGGGTACCTCCTTTTCCTTTGTTGCTTCTCCCTCACAGGAACCACTCTTGCATATCACTCATTGTCGAAAGTTTTAGTACCCACAACTAGCAACATATTCAGGCACAGAGGCAAACGGACAAACAGAGAGACACACAAAGAGTCAGACAAAGAGAAACACAGAGGCACAAACAGAGACAGAGAAACACACCCACAGATGCAGCCAAATGCACAATGACAGAGGAGGTCCGTAAGTTAGGAAAAGAGACACAGTAGGAGACACAGAGACACAAAGACAATGAAGAAGCAGACAGGCAGAGAGGGAAGAGAGAAGGATGTAGAACAAATGAGAAGATGAAAAGTGATAAAGTAGTAAAAAGAGTTTAAGAGTAGGCAGAAGTTAAGGTTGTTATTCTGAATCCTGTTTAGCGGTGATGTATGTCCAAACCAGACATACATCCCCGCTAAATGGCAGGGGCAGGTTCCTTATCCTGAATTCCCCACATGTATAGCCGAGATGTGTGAGGAACTCAGGACAGGGGCGGGAGGAGGCAGACCGGAGGAGGAGTGAGGGCGGGCCGGAGGCATGACCCTTACCTCGGATATTCAGGGCCTATTCCAATGATGGCCCCATATGTCCAGGCATGGGGATTTGGACGGGGGACTTATTCCACCCTGGAGGTGGAATAGGTCCCGCTGATTGTCGGAGGATGAGCCCACAGGACCCCCCAATTGAGGTGAGGTGGGCCATGCGGCCCCCGCAGCCCGATCCCGGCATCGGAAGGACTGATCAGGGGTCGGGTGGAGGGGAAGACAACAATTTTAAAAACTGTGGACGATCGGGGTTCCTGCATGGAAGCTGCGATGCCATAGCGACAGGATACCACAGTACCACAGCTCCATACAGGCCGGAATCAGGGCACATCTGGGACGTCCAGGCCTTATGCCCTGGTTCTGTTCCCGCAGGACCATCTAGCTCCCATGGGAGCTGAATCGGGTGCATATTCCGGCCATCCAGATTCTGGACATCCAGATGGCCCGGACATGCCCCAATCAGAATTGGCCTCCACAGAAATCAGAGGGGCTACAGAAACTGACAACTTACATGCAGATCTCCAGCACCAGTTCACTAATTCACACACCATGTTCCAAAAGATAACTTTTTTCTGGCTTTGGTAGGGTGTAGATACATACCAATAATATAAAATATACAGTATACATCTGCTTACATATCCTACCTAGTACATCCATTCCATGACCATTTTATGACTGCACACATTTATGCATGCCTCCTAATGTATGCTCATAATATCCCCGTTTATAAAATGCATAAACCAGGCAGTCGACATTTGATCAACCCTCATCATTCAAAATTTCTAGTTACCCTAAATGCTTTAATGTGCAAATATGAGAAAACACCAATGAATATGAACAACAGATCCTTGGTGGTTTTACTATGGCCACGGCATTAATTCAAAACATTAAATAAATGATAAGAGCTTACATACAATACTCAATTCAGTAGCATTGAAATACAAATCAGAGCAAAGATTTTTAGGATTGCGAGGCTCTGAGATATACAGCTGTTAAACTTTATAATCATTAAATCATCTTCAACGTTCTTAACATTTAGACAAGTAAGGGCCTTAAAAGTCTCCCTCTACAAACTTTCAGCCTTTAAAGGGAGTTGTTGTTAAGGCACCATTTGCCAACTTGTATAGCCTACTACCCAGGACATCTGGATTTGATTCCCACTGGCACTCCTTGTGGCCTTGGGCAAGTCACATTACCCTCCATTGCCTCGGAAGAAAAGACCTGACAATCTACTTCTGGTCATACCTTGCCAAGAAAACCCAGGGGCTGCTGGGACGCCAGGAGTCAGCATTGATTTGAAAGCACTTCAATTAAAAAAAAAAAAATCTTCAGACAATATGTACTTGCTCCATAGCAGTTCAGATGCACAACAGTTCAAGCAGCCAGCATTATAGCAAGCTTCTGTCTCCAGCTGTGTAAGCCTGCACATGAATGACTCGCTGCCATTGATGCAAAAGAAGTATAGGATGGAGGAAAAGTCATGTTAACGTCTCTGCCCACATTTCAACTTTACTTTAAAAAATTGTAGTGTGCTCTGTTTGGGATGTTAACTGCACATATTTCCCCTTTTAGAGCAAAATGTAGAATACACTGTGATCTTCACTTGATCTTCAGTATAGGCGGACTTCCCACTGCTAATTTACTTATTTATAGACTACTGAGGAAGCACTGTTCTAGCACTGACTCAAGGATTCATGAGGCAAATTGAAGCTTATCAACAGAAATCAAACCTTTCTAACATCTGAGCAATCTCTAAAGTTCAGCTTGACGGTGAAAGACATTATTGGGCTTATGCAATAAGGCTTAGGTGGAACAGTAAGGGCTTCTGGTGTATGCTAAAAATAACTTGCTGTACAAGAATGTCTTGTAATTCATACTAAAATAGCCTGAGATGTTTGCTGAGCATGTAAAAATTAATGCCTCCACACATGTAAATGAGGCAATGCACGTGCAACTGTACCTTTTACATGTGCACCACATGTAACAGAATCTGCTCTTCTCGCTCATTTTTTTCTGATGGCTCCTTAACACTAAAAATTTAACAACTGCTTTCAATCAGGTGCTACATTTTTACTCTGCATGCTGCCTACAAAAATTACTTACCTCAGTCACTAATAGTATTACTACTTGTCATTTGTATAGCGTTACAAAATGTACACAGCACTGTACAAATAGATGTAAAAAAGCAGAACTTACAATTTAATCAAGACGAACATCACAGAACTGGGGCTAGAGTATGGTAAAATCCACATAAGTGGTGAACAAGAAAGTGAGGGGTATCGGGATCCAAATCAGCCCCCACTCCTCCTATGGCACCATCAACATCTCCTTGATCATCTAACTCCCCCCCCCACCACCACCACCCATATGCTACCATGGCATTGTACACATCTTTAGATTATCCAAATCCATCAGACATCATTATGAATCTCTCCCTCCCCTCACTCAACACATCACAAATCCTCCTGAACCATCATAAACTCTGAGGACAACCTGAAACTCCCAAGATAAAAGGACAACATGAAACCCCAAAGATAAAACATCTTCATCATCAACTACTTGGCCCTTATTCTGGTCAGAGGACTCTGACCCCTCCCACCCTTCTTTGCAAGTCCACCTAGCGGTACTGTTGTGACTGCCAAATGATGTCACTAGTGGTATTTTACTTCCTTCATACCCACTCCCACTATTCACATTCAACCACCCTCCTGTACCCTCCCTGCACCCCTCCTCCCATAATGTGTGTGTGTGTGTGTGTGTTTCTGCCTGTATCAAGGTTTGCATATAACAGTGTCTACTGTATGTTTGTGTCTGTATCTGTGTTGTGCATGAAGTCTAGTCTTTCCCTGAAGGGTGGGCAGTTAGCCTACTAGGAAAAAAGAAGGCACTACAAAAAGGAAAATGACAGAGAGAAAGAAAGTGATATCATCATAGCTAGAAGATTGTTGAAACATAGAAACAGAGAAACATGACTGCAGAAAAAGACCATATAGCCTATCTAGTCTGCCCTTCCATATCCACTACAATAGTCTTCTTTTTTCCTTAAGAGATCTTCTGTGACTGTCCCATGCTTTCTTGAATTCAGATACTGTCCTCACATCTACTACATCCACTGGGAGACTATTCCATGTATCTACAACTCTTTCTATAAAGAAATATTTCCACATTTTACTCCTGAGTCTAACTCCTTTCTCCTATGTCCCCTCACAGCAGAGCTTGCTTTCAATCGAAATTGGCACTCCTTTCCACATTTATGCCATGGAGGTATTTAAAGATCTTTATCAAATCCTCTCTATCCTGCCTTACCTCTAATGTATGCATATAAAGATCTTTAAGTCTGTCCTCATATGCTTTATAACAAAGACCACTAACCATTTTAGTAGCCACCCTCTGCACCAACCCCATCCTGTTTATATTCTTTTGAAGGTGCGGTCTCCAGAATTGCACACAATACTCCAAATGAGGTCGCACCAAAGACTTATGCAGAGGCACTGTCATCTCCTTTTTTCGGCTGGTAATTCTTCTCCCTATGTACCCAAGCATTCTTCTGGCTTTTACCATCACCTTTTCTACCAGTTTAATCACTTTAAGATCATCAGAAATAATCATGCCCAGGTCTCGCTCTTCTTTTGTGGAAAAAAGTACTTTGGATTTTTGCAGCCCAAATGCATGGCCCTACATTTTGCAGCATTAAATCTCAGCTGACAAATTATAGATCATTCATCAGGCTTAGCTGGATCCCCCCCTCATGTTATCTACTCCTTCCTGGGTGTCTTCTCTATTGCAGATTTTTTTATCAACTGCAAAGAGGCAAACCTTACTCGACAGTCCTTCCGTTATATTACTATAGTTCCAAAAGAACAGGAGCTGTGAAGGCAGCTGGGTTCAATCAAGACATGGTCTAGGCGGACAGAAAAACTCTTTGGAAAAGTTATTAAAGTTTTAAAGGTTACACAGTTGTTACACCATATAACCTTTAAACCATCTTCAAAATTCTTAACATCTACATGTAAACGGTCTTTAAAAGCCATCCACTACTACAAATTTGCAACATTTAAAGGGAGTTGCTGTTAAAGCATCATTTGTCAATTCATAATCTCATAAACATTAAACAAAACAATATCATCAGATAATATGTACTGTACATGCTACATAGAAGATCAGATGCAAAACAGTTCATGTAGTCAGCATTATAGAAGCTTCTGTCTCCAATTGTGCAAAGTTCTACACAAATGACTTACTGCCATCGATCCAAAAGTAGTGTGGAGGAGAAGTAATTTTAATATCCCAGCCCACATTTCTACTTCACTTTGAACAACTACTGTGTGCTCTGTTCGGGATGTTAACTATACATATGTCCCCTTTTAGAGTAATCTGCAGGATACTCAGTGATCTTTGTTTGATATTCAATGTATGCCTACTGCTAATTTACTTATTGATCATCCTACTCATAGTGCATATAATACTTTGATTTGTTTTAATAGCATAGGAAGTAAGCTACCAGTTGACAGGGTTTGATCTCTTCCAATTTTATGGTCAGATCACTATTTCATTCATTGTCAATTGCAGGTCTTAGTGGACCAGCAGAAGAGAATTTTGGTCCTTCAATCTGGTATAGTTTGGGAAGGAGAATGTTTTCTCTTGTAGGTTAGTGACTGGCGATCTGGGACAATAGAAGACAATGGAAATACTTTAGTGAGGAGGTGGAATGTGACACTGTGTGTGGCTGAAGAGTGGGTGGTTTCTTTAAAGGTTTGGAGAGTTAGTGAAGGAGGATGTCCCTTTGGTATTCTGAGGATTTGAAGCTTCTGAAGAGGAGTCTTTGGAGGGCAGAAAGACATTGGCGGAAATCACTGATGACTGATCAATTTTATTGACACCAGCTTAGAACAGAATATGATATGGCAGTTGCAAATCACACCACAATGCAAAACCCACTAGGGAGAATAACAAATCTACCAATCTAAACTAAATAACCTCCTACTATGCTCATATCAATATTTCTAATGTAGAGAGTATCTTACTGAGAAGGATAAAGGAGCTCATTGCCAAAAAGCCAGGAGTGGAGGAATAGCCTAGTGGTTAGAGCAACAATCTAATTCCTGAAGCAATCAGGGTTCCGTTTCCACTGGAAACTCTTTGTGACCTTGGGCAAGTTATTTACCTTCCATTGCCTTGAAGAAAATGTCTGGCAATCTACTTCCAGTCATACCTTGTCAAGAAACCCCAGCTGCTCCTGAGTCAGCATTGACTTGATGATATAGTATAGACTTGTTATCTGCTCACAGATTCACCACTTTGAAACTAAAGAAAAAAAAAATTTGTAATACCACAAAACTAACCAACGCTAGGTACAAAGGTCTCAGTAAAAAACACGCAGCTGTTCGTAAGGTCTTAGAATCATCACCATTACTCTTGCTGCTGTTCACATCAACGACCCTTTTTTTTGTACCATTGTAGCTGTTATTTACTTTTTTTTACTATTTCATTATGTCTATGTTCATTTATTTTTATAAAACAATTTTTTAGTCCATTTTTCTTGTTTTCTTAAAACTATCTGAAGCACCTCCTGAGTGGCTGTACTATTAACACTTAGCTTCTTGTTCGTACGCAATATCCATCATTTCTCTGAGGTGATGTCCAGCACTTATGCTGCTCGAAAAAACGCCGCGCATTGCCAGAGAGGAGAGCAGCGAAAATAGCTACAGTTTCCCTCTTGTTGTTAGTGAGATGATGGAGACAATAATGGAGGTCAGTTTACAATGACTGTGAGCACTCCCCTGAAGAAACACATACTGTGAAACGCTTGGGCGCCTTAGAAGTACGGCGTTGGGATTTCAATTGCAGCCGCTAGCATAAGTGCTGGACATCACCTCAGAGAAATGATGGATATTGCGTATGAACAAGAAGCTAAGTGTTAATAGTACAGCCACTCTCATACAAAAAATCAGAGTTTATAATATCAATGTTTTTGAGGAGGTGCTTCAGATAGTTTTAAGAAAACAAGAAAAATGGACTAAAAAATTGTTTTATAAAAATAAACGAACATAGACATAATGAAATAGTAAAAAAAAGTAAATAACAGCTACAATGGTACAAAAAAAGGGTCGTTAATGTGAACAGCAGCAAGAGTAATGGTGATGATTCTAAGGCCTTACGAACAGCTGCGTGTTTTTTACTGAGACCTTTGTACCTAGCGTTGGTTAGTTTTGTGGTATTACAAAAAAAAAAAAGTTTTTCTTTAGTTTCAAAGTGGTGAATCTATGAGCAGATAACAAGTCTATACTATATCAGCAGTGATTGCTCAGTTAATTGACCAAATAAAGTAGTTGTACAGCATTGACTTGATGGCACATTAAAAATAAAAAGCCAAGCTCATTTATTTAACTAGGCTTATATACCGCTTTTCTACCAGTCAAAGCAGTGTACATTCAGGTATTGTATATATTTTTTTTCCCTTGTCCCCGAAGGGCTCACAACCTATGTTTTTGAACCCGAAGCAACGGCTACCATGGTAAAACATCATAGGTCATAAAAAACCTTCTCAGATAAGGTTTTATATTTTTTGAAGCTAAATAGGTCTTAGAATTCCTGCTAGCTAGGGAGGCTATGGTTGTTACTGCTGTGCCCCATATGGCTAATGCTTAAGTCTTCGCCCTATTTGGCAAGGCCCCTTTTTTGTAAGGGAGCCTTGGTATATTTCTGTAGTTTCTTATTTGTATTTCCTGGGGACTCTCTCCTCTTTCGGTTTATTGTGGTCTAAAGTGCAATGAGAATGACTTAAAGTGTAATTTCCTTTGGATTTTGCTATCATTTTAATTTCATAAAGATGTATATCTTTGGATATATATTTATAAAATTCAATAAATATATAATTAAAAAAAACATCCTTCTCAGACACATAAATCTTTGTATGATCAGACAGTCACCGAATTAGTCTCTCAAAAATATTTTTAAATAAACATTTATCTTCATCCTGACATAAATATATATCATGCAATATTCTGTGCTGCACAAGCATCAATTTGTATCAGATAAGGCCTTGAACACAACGAGAACTTTGCTGAGAAATCTTGCTGGGATTAAGTATAAAGATGATCTTTGTTCTCACTCATTTTTAAGTGTTGAGTTTCTTTCTTATTTTGAGATGAAATTGGGGATGGGTCTGTAGCAGCTGGACAGCTTTCTCCAATGGAGGAGGTATTGTAGTGATGGATAAGGTATGAGATTGTTGACATCATTTTGAACTTGTGACAGAGGGAGTGCTGGCAGAATTACTATCAGCTCTTAAGCTATCTAGAAGACTCCTGACCAACTTCTGTTGTGAAGCTTGCTAGAGAGGGGTTAGCCCCATTTTTAGTTACTCTAGTGAATGTTTCTTTGCTGCAAAGGATTTTTCCTGTTGTTTACCCACGTAAATGCCTTAACCGGGATTTTCCAAAGGCATCTACACCGGTTAAGTCCCTAATGTGTGCAGATGCTATCCGCTTGGGGCATTCGGGGGTGTTCTGGGGCGGAGCAGAGGAGGGGAATGGCGCTAAGCAGGTAACAGCGATTTTCGATGCTGCCTGCTTAGCGCTCTGCACCTTAAAGATAGGTGAGGAAAATCCTTGTCCTTCTTTAAGGCGCTGGGGCTAAACGGACAGCATCAAAAATTGTTGCTACCTGCTTAGCCTCAGCAGCTAAGCGGGTAGCATCTGGCGCGTTAGGGACTTCTGTCACTATGGAAATGAAAATCCGGGTTAAGGGGGTTGGCGAGCAGGCTATGTGCTGACACGGCGCATAGCCTGCCTAAATGAAAATCGGGGCCGATGTCTATTGTGTTCTGGATAGAGGGTCATCTGTGTTTATCCTTTTTTAGATTTAACTTCAGCATTTGACACATTGCATCATGGGTTTTTATTACAGCACTTAAAAGAACTGGGCCTTCGAGGTTCAGTACCGGAGTGGTTTTAGTCCTTACTGCAGGGGCGGATGCAACAGTTGGTTTGGAAAAAAAGAGCTGACGTGGGTGAGTAGATTGTCCTGTGGAGCTTCCCAGGGATTATTTCTCTCTGCTAAGTTATTTAATTTGTTTTTGCAGCTCTTAGGGATTTTATTAGAGTATTTGGGGTTGAGATTTTTTTTTTTTACAGATGATATTGAGATTTATTTTCCTATAGGAGCAAACTGGCAAGAAGAGGTGACTAGTTTTAATAGTTATCTAAGGCAGTTTAGTGGCTGGAAGATAGTAAAATGAAGGGAAATGTAGGGAAATCAGGGGCTATGTGACTGGGTAAGGTTTATTCTGATGCAGTGGTTTCTTTGGCAGAATGTCCAGTAGAGTTCTCTCCAGTGATTTGGAACTTGAGGGTTTGGATAGATTCTGAATTGACCTTTGAGCCTCATATTACTAAGGTGGTTCAAATAACTTTTTATCCTTTGCAGCTTGTGAAGCAGCTTAAGTCGTTTTTAGGCCAGAGCAACTACATCAAGTAGTGCAGGCACTGGTCTTAACCCGTATTGATTATGTGAATATTTTACAAGATGGTTTGCCTAAAATTTCTTTGTTACCGATCAAGTGCGGCTTTTGGGTGGTTTGAGCCAGTTTGATCATATATTCCCCATATTGCATCAACTTCAGTGTTTGCCAGTGGTTGAGCTGGGTTAGTTTAAGTTATTGATGCAGTGTTTTAAGATTTCATTTTGTGACCCAAATAATCTCATATAATATAATATGCTCCCACAAATATTTTTTTTGCTGGACTATATTTCAAGATGGCAATAAGGAGACACTTTCATTCAAGTCCATTTTATTCTTAAATTTTATTGATCATGCATAAATGCCTTATTTAGAAACTGCAATGTATATACCAACACAACTATTGCATTTTGAACCTGATAATTACTAGACTGCTTAATATTCATAAGTAGTATCACCTTTAAATATTACTTCAGTCATGGGTAACATCCCTACATCTTCCTCAGTAAAGACTGAAGCAAAGAATTCATTCAGTCTCTCCAGTATGGCCTTGTCCCCCTCTTAGTGCCCCATTTACCCCACTATCATCTAATCGTCCAAGTGACTCTCTCACAGGTTTTTTGCTATGAATGTTCTTGAAAAAGTCTTTATTACATGTTTTAACTTCCACAACAAGTTTCTTCTCAAATTCTCTCTTTGCCTGCCTTATCAATGCCTTGCATTTAACTTGCCAGTGCTTGTGTTGTTTCCAGTTTTCGTCATTTGGCACTTTTTTTCATTTCCTGAAAGATGATTTTTTGGCAACAACAGCCTCTCTGACCTCACCTTTAAACCATGCTGCCAGTTTTTTGGAGTTCCTTCCACTTTTCTTAAAGCGTGGAATACAGCCGGTCTGGGCTTCCAAGATAGTATTTTTAAACAAAACCCCTGCTTGATATAAGTCTTTAACCTTTGCAACTGATCCCATTAGTTTTTTCTTAACTATTTTCCTCATTTTATCATAGTCTGACTTTTGAAAGTTAAAAGGTAGTACTGTGGATTTCCTTACCGTCCCTCCTCCATTAATTAAATCAAACGCGATCATGCTATGATCACTATTGCCAAGTGGCCCCAACACCCTTATCTCTTGCACCAGATCTTGTGTTCCACTAAGGACTAGGTCCAAAATGGCTTCCCCATAGGCCGGTTCATGAACCAGCTGCTCAGTCATTTATTTCATCTAGAAACTTTATCTCATTAGCACGTCCTACCGTGACACTGACCCAGTCAATACTGGGGTATTTGAAATCACCCATTATTATTACTATACTGTAACTTTTGTTAGCTTCCCTGATTTCTTTGAGCATTTCATCATCCATTTGTTCATTCAGGCCAGGCGGTCCATAGTACACCCCCACTGCCATCGCCTTCCCCTTTTTACATGGAATTTCAATCCATAGAGATTCTACAGAAAATTTTGCTTTTTGCAAAACTTTAATCCTTTGTGACTTAATGCCCTCTCTAACATAGAGCACAACCCCTCCACCAATTTAATCAGCTCTAACATTACAATATAGTTTGTGTCCAGGTATCACAGTGTCTCACTGGTTGTCCTCCTTACAGCATTCTCTGAGATACCAATCTTATCTAATATCCCCCTTCATCCTTAGTGCATTTGATAGTATGCATTTGGTTTGTTAGTGCTCCTTAAAAAATAATGTATATTAAATCAGATTAAGGTATATTAACCTATGAATTAAGACAGAAGTCACTTAGGCGAATGTTTATGAAAATATGTTAAGCACTTAAGGCAGGTTTTAGTACATAGCAATTCTTTGGGATGGGAATGTATTGGGTTCCGGACAGAGATTGGCAATGGTGTAAGTCACAACAGGGCCGGCCCGTCCATTGAGCAAGAATGTTTTTTTCACAGGGCCCCGCGTTTCAGGGGGCCCCGCGCAAAGAACATTCTGCTTTTTTAAAAATTAATTTAAAAAAAAAAAAAAAAAGCTGGCTGCTGCCGCTGCCGCCGTGGCAGCGGCAGAATGGAGTGTCCCGTGGGGCCCACTCTGCCCGGCTGAGCCCCTCTGCACCGGCTTTCAGATACGCGAAGGGAGAGTGTCTCCCTCGCATCTCTGTTAAGCCTGCAGGGGCTGATGTGAAGCAGGAGCTGATGGGAAATTTCCCATCTGCCCCTGCAGGCTGAACAGAGAAGCGAGGGAGACACTCTCCCTTCGCATATCTGAAAGCCGGCGCAGAGGGGCTCAGCCGGGTAGGGAGAGCTCAGCCGGGCAGAGGGGGCCCTGCGGGACACTCCATTCTGCTGCTGCTGCGGCGGCAGTGGCAGCAGCCAGCTTTTCTTTTAAAATTTTCCATGAGCCGATGGGGGGGGGGGGTAGGACTGGTAATGGGCTCTGGGGGGGGTTAGGAGTTGACGGGTGGTGGGCGGTGGGCTGTTGGGGGGGGTTAGGACTGGTAATGGGCTATGGGGGGGTTAAGACTAGTAATGGGCTGTGGGCTGATGGGGGCTGTCTGGAAATGGGGTGATGGGGGGTTAGGACTGGTAATGGGCTATGGTAGAGTTAGGACTGATAATGGGCTATGGGGGGGCTAGGACAGGAAATGGGCTGATGGGGAGGGGTTAGGACTTGAGGTGGGCTGATGTGGTTAGGACTGGTAATGGGCTATGGGGGGGGGGTTAAGACTGGTAATGGGCTGTGGGCTGATGGGGGCTGTCTGGAAATGGGGTGTGGGGGGGTTAGGAATGTAATTGGGCTATGGGGGGCTTAGGACTGATAATGGGCTATGGGGGGGCTAGGACAGGAAATGGGCTGATGGGGAGGGGTTAGGACTTGAGGTGGGCTGATGTGGTTAGGACTGGTAATGGGCTGTGGGCTGATGGGGGGAGTTAGGACTGGAAATGGGCTATGGGGGGCTGACTGGAAATGGGCTGATGGGTTTAGGTCTGGAAGTGGGCTGATGGGGGGTTAGGACTGGTAATGGGTTATGGGGGGTGCTTAGACTGAAAATGGGGTGATGGGGGTTAGGACTGGAAGTGGGTTGATGGGGGGGCTAGGACTGGTAATGGGTTGGGGGGTTGCTAGGACTGGAAATGGGCTGAGTGGAAGGGGAGGCTTGAACTGCAAATAGCTGATGGGGAGGGGGCTTGGAATGGAAATGGGCTGTGAGGGAAGGGAGCTAGGACTGAAAATGGGCTGATGGAGCAGCTAGGATAGGACTGGAAATGGGCTGTTGGGGGAAGCTAAGACTGGAAATGGGCTGTGGTGGGGGCTTGAATTGAAATGGACTCATGGAGGGGCTAGAACTGGAAGTAGGCTCATGCGGGGTTTGGACTGGAATTGGGCTGAGTGGAGGGGAGCTAGGATTTGACATGGGCTGATGGTGGGGCTAAGAAATGACTAGAAATGGGCTGATGGGGGGCTAGGATTGGAAATGAGCTGATGAAGGGACTCGGACTGGAAATGGATGGGGGAGCTAGGACTGGAAATGGGCTGATGGGGGGGCTAAGACTGGAAATGGGCTGATGCAGGGACTAGAAGGGAATGGATGCAGGGTGAGACTGGAACTAGAAGGGAGCTGATGTTGGGGGAGGATTAGAATGGGATGGGGCTGGGAGAGTAAAATGGAGAGGGGAAAAATATTTTGTGTGGGAGGGATGAAAAATCTACAATTGGCCGGGTATTGGGAGAGTAAGTGGGGATTGAGGATGGAGGGGTAAAATTTGTGTGGATGAAATAGGAATGAGGAAAGAGCAAAAGGAGAAAGATTAGTATGTTAAAGCAGATGTAGAGAGAGAATGGGAAAAAAACTACGAAGAGAGAAGAAAGGACAAATGGACAGCAGACGATGGAGAGTTAGAAAACATGAAGAAACCAGAAGAAAGTGGCTGGAGCAATTGCAACTGAAAAAAAAAATGCACAAACGGTAGAAAGATATCTCCTTATTTTGAATTTATTAACTGGAATATGAAAGCTCTGGGAAATGTGCATCATTAATGTCTGCGCTTTGTTTGGTACAAGAGGAAATTAATTTATAATTTTATTTCTACAGTGTTGTTGTACATTCCAAGTTTGGCTTTTGGGGTTCCCAGTTTAATTATTGCCTTCCTGTTTCTAAATTGTGATTCCTTGTTTGGTGATGGTCTATGTTCTTCATGTGTAACTGAGCTGAGGTATTCTGTTTATGTAATTCCTATTTGACATTGCCACTTGTTCAAACGCCATAGCAGTCAACCAAGGTGCTTAGATGTCAGCAGGATATTAGCAACAGTATCCAGATGGGAGCTGCTATTGAATATTGAGAATGAGTGGCGTAAACGAGGTAGGTGCCAACACTTCCCCAATTAGTGTTAATTTCAGCTTGGACTTGCCTGGATTGCAATTTAGACCTCCTTTTCATGTGCCTTAATCATCTGGGCAAGGATAGCTAAAACGTGTGCTAACCAGGTAAGTGCCGTTTAGGGAAGCAGCGCCCCACTCTGCCCACAGACCACCCCTGCACTAAATCGATGGTGTCAGGGCAGTCTGTGGAGACATTCAGCGACACTATCTGGATTCTGCTGCTGAATACTGCAGTCTGCCCCACTGACCGGGGATCCTGGCTAAGGACTTCGAATATGGGCCCACATATAACATTCCAAAAACGTAAAAAGAATATAAAAAGGAAAACTATAAAATATAAAAATGTGAAGTAATGGGGGATTTTTAGTGGTGGCGGCCAGCACACTTAAAGCGGCTGACCATCGTGGCTTTAAATCTGCTCTAGATATTCAATACCAGGGCCATACCCGGGCCCTGGAATTGAATATCCGTGTTGCCTGGATTGTGACCAGCCAGATTACTGGCCAGATTGCAAAACCAGTTTATGTTAGGACCGCCATTGAGTCAGCTCTGCTTTGAATATCCCAATTATTTATTAATAAACGGAATATCCCCCTTATTTATTAATAAACTATCTTTAACTGTCTATATACACAAGGGGTAACATTGAGCTCATGGAAATCAGGGTTCTTTTGTAAATGACAGCCACTATGGGCATAAAATTCCAGATATTCAGTGGCAATATCTAGATAGTGGTCGAATATCCGAATAGAGCGGTGAAGTGTCAGCACTATCCAGACAGCCATGATATTCAGTCACTATCCGAATAACACTTAGGCCCTGCATTTTTCTCTCTTCTAAGTTACCCAGATAGTGGCAGTGATAACTAAAGTGTCTGCCTTGGCTCTGCTCCCAGACCAACCTGGCACTATCTAGATAGTGCTGAGGTAGTCTCTGTAGAAATAGCCAGTGGCACTATCCAACTAGCAGGTGCTGCTAACTAGGTAAGTCCTTTTAAATAGTTGGCCCTTAGAAACTATGAGGCACGTTTGCTAAAGGTAAGCATGCACTGACAAATATTAGCATGGACTAACGAACATTAGCATAAACACATAGAAATAAAATGGGCCATGGCAGCGCTTAGCATGCAATACTGTTCTTAGCACATGCTAATCTTAAACAAATCTTTTGTTATAGATTTAAACTATATAAATATATATATGTATAATAAATAATGCATTTATTCAAAAAAATCAATAACGTAAAGTCAAGTACCTGAATCCACTTACAGCAAAGCATCGCTGACATACAGTCATCAGTTAATACCCAGTATGACTGTGATTCAGTTTACAGATTGTGAAGCCGCAGAGCAGGTTCCAGAGACAACTGAAGCACTCAGACCACCAACCCGGATCCCAAAGTCCCAGTCTGGTTCAGGTATTGCAGGAAAACATCAAAGCAGGTACCCTTAGGTTCACGGTAACTTCCAGCAAACAATCCGGTGGCCAACACTTCTAAAATACTTGGGCTTCACTTAATCCCAGGACCGGGTGCGGCCTCTCTTTTTTATAGCAAAACAGTTCATGAGAGTAATGAAAATAAAGTTACAAGTAGTCCTCTTAAACCACCATGGTTTAAACTCACAGCCTTTTCCAGATCAAAGCAGTGTTACTCCATTACACGGTAAGCAATGGTGTAGCAGCCCTTCCCTTCCCCCCTTCCAGGTTCACTGTAAACTGATTGAAGCTGCCCCAGGGCTAAAGCCTTCACTGTCTCATCAAAAGTGCCTCCATGGGTTCCAGGTCCTTGTTCTCTTCATACGCCTGAGCTTCCATGGGTTCTTCCTCCCCAGGTCCACTGCCCTCTTCCCTTAGAAACACTGGGAGCTTTTCTAGGGCATGACCATGCGACCCCTTCTCCTTACAGCCACTCTTTGATTCCAAGTTATAGTTCCTGGTTAGGGTTGCCAACCGGCCGGTTTTTAGCCGGCCTGGCCGGTTTTTCAATGGCCAGGCCGGCTGCCGGCACAGATGTAAAACCGGCCGTTGAAAAGCCGTTTTTTTTGCTCTGGCCGCAAGATCGGGAGCGGCCAGAACAAAAAAACGGCTTTTGTCCCGAAGTCCGCGGCGCAAACGCGAACACGATTCCTCATAGCAGTGCAGCTGCTGCTTCTGCTTTGTACAGAGCAGCGGCTGCAATACACTTACATTGAAAACTAAAGATAAACTGTGTGAGGAGCCCTCCGGTCATCGCAGCGCCCGAGGAAGTGATGTATTGGGGGCGGGCTCCTCACAGGTTGTCTTTCCTTTTCAAATAAATTTTAGCTGCAATAAAGTTAATTTGAAAAGGAAAGACAATCTGTGAGGAGCCTGCCCCCAATGACATCACTTCCTCGGGCACTGCGATGACCGGAGGGCTCCTCACACAGTTTGTTTTTACTTTTCAAAGTAAGTGTACTGCAGCCGCTGCTCTGTACAAAGCAGAAGCAGCAGCTTGGGCAGGGGGGGGGGTGTGAGTGAACCAGCAGGGGAGGGGGAGTGGTGGTGTGAGTGAACCAGCAAGGGGAGGGGGGGTGGTGGTGTGAGTGAACCAGCAGTGGAGGGGGTGGTGGTGGTGTGAGTGAACCAGCAGGAGGGGGGGTTGGTGTGAGTGAACCAGCAGGGGAGGGGGGGTGAGTGAGTGACCCAGCAGGAGGGGCGAGTAAGTGACAGGGGGGTGGGTGAGTGAACCAGCAGTGGATGGGTGGGTGTGAGTGAACCAGCAGGGGAGGGGGGGTGGTGGGAACAGGCAGGGGGGGGTGTTTGGTGTGAGTGAACCAGCAGGGGAGGGGGTGTGTGAGGGACAGGGGGGTGGGTGAGTGAACCAGCAGGGAGGGGAGGGGTGGTATGAGAGAACCAGCAGGGGAGGGGGGGTGAGTGAGTCAGCAGGGGGGGGGTGAGTGAGTGATCCAGCACTGAGGGGAGGGGGGGTGAGTGAAACAGCACTGAGGGGGGGTGTGAGTGAATCCTCGGTAATTTTTGTGGGTGGGGCTGGGGGCGGGGCAGGGGTGGGACTGGGGCGGAGAATGGGTGGAGCATGGCAAGCCACAGGTGTCTGGTTTTTCTCGGTGAAAAAGTTGGCAACCCTATTCCTGGTGAGTCAGGGATACTGAGCCAGCTCTGGATCCTTCAGCGGATCAGTGGACTTGGCTCCTGCCCAACAGGGGATGTGGAAGGATATGGCGTTCTCTCCAGGGTCCAGGCTGGGGCTTTATTAAACTTGCTGGCATTTACAACGTAGCTTGAAACATTGCTAATGCCAATTTCCTTTATCAAAGAGCATCCTGCATCAAAATAAGATTGAAAAAAAAGCCAGAAAAACAAAAAAAACCACTAGCAGGCAATAATATACAAAACAGGCGCTATTGGGGGTTGAAACAAATTAATACACTAAAAAATAAATAAACGGCATATCATTCAAACTCCTGTTAAAGTTGTGCTCCTATTGTAAAAAAGCTAGTTGCACATTTATTTTGTATGTTACACATAAACGGAGTTTGAATGATATGTTATTTACTTATTTTTTAATTGTGTTTTGACCCCTGATGAAGGCATACCATTGCTGAAACATGGCCGTGTACGGTCTGGCTGTCATTTTAATGATTGTCAATAAAAGTGTTTGCAACCATTATCATCTGTTTTGTACCTCAAAATAATACCCTGCATCCCCTACCTGGGAATGTGAAGGTAAAGAAAAAGGGGACAAGTTAAAAACTATACCACAAACAACACAGAAAATTAAAACATATTAGAGAACTGATACAAAAAAATGAACAAAATTATTAAACAAATAATGATGCTAGTGTATATCTAGGCACTTAGCAGATAATTGTATAAGTCATGCCTAGATTTAAGAGCATAAATCTAGGTTTATTAGTGATATATGTGCATAAGTACACATTTATGCACATATTTGATGCAGCTGCTATTCTGAAAGTACATGCATTGGGGCAATTGCACATATTTTCACTGTGGGTATGTACAGGGGAAGAATATAGAAGGTGCATGGGTACAGCTCAAAATTGCATATCCTAATTATAAAATACTATATAATTAATGCTTTTTCTTGAAATATTTAGGCACGGAATTTACACTAGCCACAGGACTAGCATAAGTACTCATGGCTTAAATTAACACATATTTTCAGCCATTCATGCCCTATTTTATGAAATAAAGTGCATATGTAGCATATTTTATAAAACAGGTATGAAATACATGTCTAAAAATACATATTAATCTAGGTGTGCCTTATAAAATTACTCTCCATATGGATTAAAGCAGAATAGAAACATAGGGGTATGTTTACTAAGCAGTCTTAACGTGCGCCCGGCGATAGTGTGCAGGATGCCATAAAAGGAATGAGCGTTCTGGTCTAAATGTAGCAAACCGGGATTATCGCGCGATAACAAGCGCTGTGCACATTATCAAGCGAAGGATTGAGCACGTTAATGCGCGTTAATCTTAAGTAGGCGCACTGACATGCAAACAGAGCAGTAGAGGTGTAGCACAATGGTTAGTACACTGACTGATAGTATAGGGGTCATAGGTTTGATCCCCCAGTGTGCCAGGTGACCTGGCTCCAAAGAATACAAAACACTGCTGCACGCCTTATTACTTCTTCTGCCCTTCGAGATCATGTTACTCCCTTACTTCTTCATCTTCATTGGCTACCGATCTCATTCCGTTCTCAGTTTAAACTGCTAACTTTGCTTCACAAAGTCTATCACACTGGTATCCCATCCTATCTGTCTGACCTTCTATCTTTCCACTCCTCACGTTACGCACCCCGCTCTTTCCATCTCAACCGTCTCGCTCTCCCCTCCCCCTCCCGTGCCCACCTCCAATTCACACGTCTATCCGCATTCTACTTTGCTGGTCCCGCACACTGGAACTCTCTCCCCCCTTCCCTCCGCCTGGAACCACACTTCGCAATTTTCAAACAAAACCTTAAAACCCACCTCTTCTCACTGGCATTCAATATCCCCTCCCCTTTTGTATGACTCTGTCCCTACTGTACCCACCCACCTGTTGTACCCTGTCTCGTATTCTCTGCATGTTAGTCTCTATTCTTTATACAATTTGTACATTTCCTTTTCCTTTCTGGCTATGGCCAAAGTTTTTATGTATTATGCTTTTACATTTTTGTATAATTTATCTATTTTATGAATTTTTATGTATTTTACTATTTGTGCACCGCTTTGATTGCCTCAGAAAGGCGGTTATATCAAATAAATAAACCTAAACCTAAACCTAATGAATAAGGCTGGCTGAGGCATTACCATTTACGTGTAAGCAGTGCTTTGTGAGGCATTTTAATTAGTGCTGCCAGAAAACACCCCTTCACAGTGCCGTAACCTAAGGTGCCGCATAAGGCCACATTATAAAGTGCACTGTCCGCCAAGGCACCCTATAATGTCCCCTATATAATACCTTATAAGGCACTTTATAGGGTGCCTTATAATGTGCTTTATAAGGCACTTTATGGGGCACCTTAAGGTTACAGCACTGTGAGGGTGTGTTTGCTGGCAGCACTAATTTACATTAAAAACAGACAATGCCTTAGACAGCCCTATCAAATAACCCCACTGTGGGATCAAACCAATGACCTCTGGCTCCACAGGCAGTGAAATAACCAGTGGGCTACATCTCTATTGCTACTAACACGCTCCTGGATGGCTACAGAGGGACTGCAGGTCACCACACAAACTGCTGTGGTTACCAGGATAGGGTTAACCCACCCATACCCATGATGCACTTCACATGTAGATCATCAGTCTACAGATGATCACAAGATGGGGTATGCACCCACACAGCACCTCGGCCTGGTAGGGGGAACTGACTGTGTGTGTTACTGGCACAGAGTAGCTACAGACCGTCACATTGTGCGGGTACTGTGCTCACCCTGAGGGCGAGGTGGGGCATCCAGCACCATGTCCACAGCACCTGGCTTAGCTGAGCTGGCTATGCTGCAGGTCACCATCAGTGCCAGTGTATGATAGGTAGTCCTTGTAGATACACCTAGGATACACCTGTGTCCATCTGTATTTCCCAGTCATGTCTAGCCCTTGTGGACTATGATGCACCCAGAATAGTGCATATTCTGTGTGGGTGCCATGGTCACATGATTTAAGTGACTGAGGAGGGGATGATGTTTGGACCCATAGGTGGATTATGTAGTACCACCCAACCTGCCCTCTGGGGCTCAGGGTGGGGGACAGGATCTCCCACCAACAGATCCACATTCTACATCCCTGTAATGGTGGCAGTAGAGAGGACCATCAACCCCAGTCCTGCTGGGGAACAGACACCCTACAGGGCAGTCAATGCAGAGCTGTATGCATCCATAAAGCAATAGCAGACATACAGTAGGCCTGGAAATACTCAGCTGCCCCCCACCACTATCTGACATTCTCCAGCAGCAAGCACAATGAGTCTCCAGCCGCTGCACCCTGCAAGGTGTTCCAGCCATACATATACTAACTGCAGACAGTCTGCTAGCTAGTCCATAGTGCATGTCCCCGGAGGAGATGTGTGCACACCCACCAAGCAGATAAGTCAGTGATTAGGCCCCAGAAAAAAAGAACCCATATATATCACTTTTAAAAAAAAATACAATATAGCACTATGGGGGAACCTAGCCATGCCATGGTCACTGCTCAGTCAGGGTGAGAGTGACCTCCCAGCAGGACATGCTGTGGCCACCCTGTCCGTGCAGGTGGTGGCCGGGCACTACAATGTCCCAGCCATTGCCCTATGCCCTGTGCAGATGCATCCTGCCCAGGCCGCCCTGTCCGGGCCATACCCACAGTACCTTGCTCCTCATTATGCACATTGGCAGGCTAACACTGGAAACAGTGCAAGCAGTGTGGGCTGAGTAAGGTGTTGGCAGCCACCACACACTGGATGGACAGACACACACTCCCACACCTATGCCAGCATTGTGCAACAATAGAGGCTTTTGGCAGCCCTGACCACCACACCAGTCCTAGGCACAGTGCAGGTATTGCTATGGTACGCAATACGGTTGGGGTCATTCCGAAGGGTGGTGAACACTGTCACACACCAGACCTGAAACACACTCCACAGACATCAGAGTGGTTGCTATGATACAGCTCAATGAGCAGATTGTGCTTAACTTAGGAATTTCTATCTGCCAGTAATCATAGCAACCTTTTGATATATGTGTACTGTATTCCCAGGTTTAGGGTGGCATTGCTAAGGTATGCAAGTGCTTGTATTGGGTGATGTGCGCAGGGCCCAACATCCTGCCTCTCCAGGAGGCATTGGATAATGGAGCCTGTGGGTGCGGGTGTTTCTGCCCCTGTTGCCGCTGCTCTAGGGCAGAGGTTCCCAACTCCAGTCCTGTTGGGCCAAACACTGTTCGGGTTTTCATGCTGTCCCTAATGAATATGCATGAGATACATCTGCATACCATGGGGGCGGCACATAGAAATGCAGCACAAGCATCTTTATTAGAGACAGCATGGAACCTGAATGCTGTTTGGCCCTCCAGGACTGCATTTGGGAGACTCTGCTCTAGGTAATGTGCATGTTTATGGTGTCTGTGCTCTGTAGAGTTAAATATAGGCATTTGAGGCATGTTTATGTTATCTGCAATAAAGTTTCCGTCTTTATTACCACAGTTTAGTAGTGGGTAAAATATGGGGACTGGGTTGGCAGGAACTTGAACCTGTGACCTTCTGCTCCTGAACACACTGGCTGTGTGTACTACACCACACTGTCACCACAGGGACAGTTCATTCCCTGGGGATACCATGACTGTTTGTCAGACAGAGCCTGTCTGTTGCAGTGCACGGCACCCACCTAAACAGGGCTAGCACCACCAGTACCCCTAAGCCACCATGCTGACATGCCCTTCTGATGGTGGTGCGCAGTCTCAGGCCATCCAGTATGCCAGTAGGCAGATGTCAGCATACATTTCATGCAGCTTTGTACTCTGGTGATTTCAGTCTCCAAAGGTAATAGGACAGTTTACAAGATGAGATTAACCCTGACCCCCTGTTGATATCAGTCTCCAGGGCCTGTCTGCAGTCCCTCCTTGCTAAATCAAGAATGGCAGACCTCAAAGGGAGTGGCTAAAAACAATAGCAGACCTCAAGGGGAAGTGCTGGAGAGGATTCAATTCACTATAAAGGACAGAAACACTTCCTCTTGCTCGCTCTCTCTTCCACCATTCATCGGACATGAAGGACAGGAGGCTCTGATAATCAATTCCCTTCACCCCTCCCCCGCTCTCTCTCTCTTGCCATGAGGCTCTGACCCACATGTTCTGGCCTCTCTCTCTCACACACTTCACACATGCACATGCACACACAGATTCATTGATGCACACTGAAACAGCTCTGTAACAATCACTATATACCTCTGTTCAATACCTATGTAATAAGCCTATTTCTACATAAAAAACCTTTTTTCCAAGCCACACCTGTTTAGTTGTTTTATTACAAACCCTACTGCCTCTGTGAAGTGAAATGAACCCAGGACCTACAGGAGAGTAACTTGACCACATCTTACACTTTATGGGGGCTCGTCTGGGAGACAGCGGCTGCCTATGGTGTGGGTTCTGGGGTAGGGGTGCCTGCATAGGCATCACCCTAGTCCACACTGTGGCCCAGCTGCACCACAGCATGTGCCGCCTGCAGCCCTCTGTATCCCCTTTTCCAGCATTTGTCCAGTTGCCCCTTCCGACATGCCCACCCTGCTGTTGCAGAACATGTGCACGCCATAGGAAACCTGTCCAATAACAAGGGGAAACCCTGAACAGTGCTATTTCAATGTGGGATCATTCACCTTGTATGGGGACAGAGCATAGACCCTTCCAAAATTAATATCTTTTTTTTTTGGAACTTTCTCAGTAGTGTTTTTTGCTGTTTCCCATTAATATCACTATTGGCCAGCTTGGTTATGTTTTTTTTTACATTTAGATCAGGTCATTTTCAATGTTTATTTGCCTGTTTGTTCCGTGCATATGTATCACACTTCTCACTTTTTAGTGTTTCCCTGGCTTTGCTGTACATTGCTGACGTAAATAGTTTCTCTTCCCTTTAAATCTGCTCTAACGCTAGGGCTTCACTGGGGTTAGTTTTCAGACCCGGAATCCACAGCGTTAGTGTGCAGGGAGCCTCTCCCCTCCCTCTCTCCACCCATTGACCCTCTCTCTCCGCCCCTGGGGAGCCTTCCTCCGCCCTCCGGGAGTCTTTCTCCGCCTTCAGCGCTCATTTGAGCCGCTGCATGCGTTATCGCACGATAAGGTACCTTTGCGCCCGGTAAAGCACCATTATCGCGCAATAAGGTACCTTATCGCCCGATAGTGTCACAGCAGCACCAATAGCGCCTTTAGTAAACATACCCCATAGAAACATGACAGCAGAAAAAGACCACATGGCTTATATAGTCTGTCCTTTCATATCAACTAAAATAGTCCCATTTTTTTCTTTAGAGATCTGTGTTTGTCTCATGCTTTCTTGAATTCAAATACTGTCCTCGTCTCTATTACCTCCACTGGGAGACTATTCCTCACATCTACCACTCTTTTTGTAAAGAAATATTTACATATATTACTTATAAGTCTATCCCCTTTCAACCTCATCCTATGTCCCTTTGTAGCAGAGCTTACTTTCAATCAAAATTGGCTCTCCTCTTGTGCATTTATGCCACAGAGATAACATCTCTATCGTATCTCCTCTATCCCGCCTTTCCTCTAATGTACTGTATACATATTAAGATCTTTAAGTCTGTCCACATATGCTTTATAATGAAGACCACTAACCATTTTAGTAGCCACCATCTGCGCTGAATCTATCCTGTTTATATCCTTTTGAAGGTGCGGTCTCCAGAATTGCATACAATACTCTAAATGAGGTCGCACCAGAGACTTATACAGAGGCACTATCGCCTCCTTTTTTCTGCTGCCAATTCCTCTCCCTATGCACCCAAGTATTCTTCTGGCCTTCACTATCACTTTTTCTGCCTGTTTAGTCACTTTAAGATCATCAGAAATAATCACGCCCAGGTTGCTCTATTCTTTCCCTTGGATTTTTGCAGCCAAAATGCATGACCCTGCATTTTTTAGTATTAAATCTCAACTGCCAAATTCTTGACTATTCTTCAGGCTTAGCTAGATCTCTCCTCATGCTATCTACTCATTCCTGGGTGTCTACTCTATTGCAGATTTTGGTATCATCCACAAAGAGGCAAATCTTACCTGACAGCCCTTCCACAATATCACCAATAAAGATATTAAAAATAATTGGATCAAGTACAGATCCCTGCGGCACATCTCTGGTAACATCCTTCTCCTCACTGAGCTCCATTTGCCTATATCCTTTGTCACCTCCTACTCAACCAATTTCTAACCCAGTCACTTTAGGGTCCATTCCTAGAATGCTCAGTTTGTTTTGAAGTCACCTATGCGAAACGGTGTCAAAGTTTTTACTGAAATCAAAGTCCACCACATCTAGGGCTCTCCCTCAGTCCAACTCCCTGGTCACCCAGTCAAAGAAATCAATCAGATTTGTCTAACAAGACCTGCCTCTGGTAAACACATGCTGCCTCAGATTCTGCAATCCATTGGACTCCAGAAACCTCACTATTCTCGCTTTTAGCAACATTTCCAATAATTTACTTACCACAGAGGTTAGACTAACTGGCCTGTAGTTTCCTAAAGCATGAGGTTTATCATGCAATAAATGCACTGTGCTAAGTGGTTAACATGCAGTTGGGCTGGGAAAGGGCAGGTTAGGTGTTAATAACACAGCATGGTTAGAACAGGCATTCTTGGTACATGCTAACCGCAGCTGTTGCTGTTAGCGTGGATGCATTTAACGCTACATCAATAGGTGGCATTAAATGCACTCATGTGAGGTTAACATAGTGCTAGCAGTTGCAATGTGCTAATGACAGGGGGATGGACATGTGCGTCCCTTGAGATTAGTGTGGACCTCTGTACAAGATTTTTGGCTCAATAATGCCAAATGTGAAGCATTATTATATTTTTTGTGCATTTTTCAGGTCTTGCATTCATTTCATTTCATTTTCGTTTGCATTTTTTAAACCAAATCACAACGTCGAAACGCTACTAACCTCACTGCTGGGTATCATCATCAGGGGAATCGACAACATCAGAACCAGATTCCTTCTCAGATTTATGGACAGATCAGCTGCATTCGACACAGTATCCCACAGTATCTTATTGCAATGCCTCCAGGAAATTGGAATACCGGGTACAATACTAAAATGGTTCCGGTCCTATTTCAGCAACAGACAGCAACAAGCAAAATGTGGCAAACCCAAATCCACTCCCTTCACTCTAACTAAGGGCATCCTGCAAGGATCATCACTCCCATCCATGCTCTTCAATATCTATATACAACCCATCTGCAACATAATCCAATACATAATTTGCAATACGGAATAAACACCAATGATATCATGATCTTCGCTCCATTAACATTCAAAACCCGGATTTCCTACCCATAACAAGCTATATGGAAGCAATGATCAGATGGCTAGACACTAACAACCTAGCAGTAAATTTAAACAAAACAGAGGCAATAACCATCACCAGAGACATATCATTAATACCCCCACAAGAAATCTGCCTATCACACCGCGCCATCAAAGTACAAAAAGAGATAAAATTCATTGGCGTTATCTTGGACCAAAACCTCACGCTACAGACTCAATTAAAGAAAACCACCGCAAATGCCTACCACAAGATGAGGCTACTCAAAAGTCTGAAACCATTACTCAGCCATAACCTGTTTTGCACTATCTTAAAAGCAATTGCCACTTGCACAGATGATCATATATCCTTACATATGACTAATATGAGAGGCACATCAGTTCAGAGACATGAGTGGACGCCAGGTGTGTAACATCAAGTGACTGACCTCATTCCACCAGACAGTATGAGTGTAAACATTACAGTTCTGGTCAACATTATTGGCCCCTTTCAGTTCAACCCTTTAATGTCCAATATATACTAAAAAAAAAGGTGACCAGTGAAATGACTTTGGACTATGTATGCACACATATTTGACACATAAAAGAATCAAGTAAAACAAGACCTATTAAAAAAGCAAATAGTAGGAAATAGTATAAAAACTGGGATATTACCAAGACATGATTATTCACCCACTAATCAATTTCCTTAGAATTACTAATCTATTATAAGACCCGGCTAAACTAACAAAACATGAATGTGTATGTATATGTGGTATTTTTGTTGGATCACTCACCATGAGGGGAAATTCCTCTCTTGCAGTGAGTCCTCCATTTTATTCAAATATAAATGACCCTAATAGGCCTAAATATCAGATTCAGCCGCATAATTAGCTTCCGTTCCGATGTGGAATATTAGAACTATGTGCTTCAAAAGTTCTATCTTCCCAATGTACCAATCTTCCAATGTTGCCTGAAATAACATGAAGTAATCTATGTTCTAACACTTAGCTGATTCAGATGTTAGCTTCAGTCCAACAGCGATGATGATAATTCTCACCCTTCCAGGCTATAACACCAGCCACCGGTTCTTATAATAGATTAGTAATTTTAAGGAAATCAATTTGTGGGTGGGTATTTATAGATTGATTTCACGGGTTTTGTAATATATAATTAAAGACATGATTATTGGTACCCTTATAAACAATTTAAATCAGTTTTAGGAGAAGAACCACATTTATTTATTTATTTAGACAGATTTGTATGCCACCTTTTCCTTCAATCAAGGTGGTCACGTCACATCACAATTGGAGTGTTACATTTAACATTAAGGTACGTGTAAACGTTTAGACAGCACAGTTACGTAACAGTATTTAGACAGTACAGTTGAAGTAACAGTTAACATAAAGGTATTTACTAACGTGTGATGAATTTGTGTGTGTGGATGGGATGGGTGTGTGTTTAGTTGGTGGAGGTAGTAGTGTTGCTGTTTGGGTAAGAGATGTTGCTTGGGTGCTCATAGGTTTCTATAAATAGCCATGTTTTGAGGTCTTTGCAGAATTCTGTGAGGTCATCTAAGGTTCTCAGGCTCATTGGAAGGGAGTTCCATATTGAGGATGCCAGTAGTGATGGTGCTCTTTTTTGAGGTTGTTTGTTTGGTTTTGTGATAGCCCGCGGGTGTGCCAATCATGTTATTGTTATTGGTTCTTCTTGGTCTATTACTGATGTCTCTAGTTATAACGTTTTGGAGTACGTCTGCTGAGAGATGGTGAATGACTTTGAAGATTATCATGATTGTTTTGTATTTAGCTCTTGCCACCATTGGGAGCCAGTGTAATTGTTTTAGGATGGGAGTGATGTGCTTGGTCCTTGGGGTGCCTGTGATGATGCGTGTTTTGTACCATCTGTAGTGGGTGTGGTGTATGATGAGGAAGGACTTGATATAGTGAGTTTCCATAATCAAGCAGTGGTGTAATGAGTGCTCGACACACTGTGCGGAAGTGGTCTTGATGGAGCATTGGTTTGATTTGTCTGACCGTTTTCAATCAATGATATGCCTTGTTTGCAGTTTTGGTGATGTGGGATTTGAGGTTCAGAGCTCTGTCTACTTTTATGCCCAGATACTTAACATCTTCTTTGACTACGATGTGTTTGTCTAGGATGCTGATAGTTTGTGGAGGTATGACGGTGGGGTTCCTGGTGACGAACATTGCCTCAGTTTTGTCGTAGTTGACCGTTAAGTTGTTGGCTATGAGCCAGTCACTCATGTCTTCTAGGCATTTTGTTATTGTTGTAGTGTTTAGTGCTAGTAAGTTGATTGGAGCTTACACCATGATGTCGTCAGCATAGATGTGACAGTGTAGTTTGTGGTGCTTGATGATGTTACATATGGGCTGTATGTAGATGTTGAAGAGCATTGATGATATTTATTTATTTATTTATTTATTTATAGTCTCTTCTATACCGCACTATTCAGCATCAGCGCGGTTTACAGTGAACGAAGAATTTACACATTTCCGATGGTACTTTGTGTTTACAGATGAACAGGCAAAAGTAACTTGGATAACAGGGGTAACTATTTACAAATTAAAACAGAATCATGAACATTTCTTGGTTTCAGCGTTATGGGTTTTGGAAGGTCTGTGAGGTGGTTGAAATAACTGCATTGGTTACTGGGTAATACAAGAGGAAGAGGTGGTGTTTCAAGGCTTTTCTGAATTGAAATAGATCCGGGATTGCTCGGATGTCCTGAGGGAGGCTGTTCCAACATCTTGGGGCACAGAACTTGAAAGCCCTGTCTGCTGTTGCTTTGGTGCAGTGTGAAATTGATTTTGGGACTACAAGTGTGTTGAGTGTTACTGACCGTCTGTCCCTATTTTGAGGTGTCATCTGGATCAGATCCGTTAGTGACTCAGATGAGAGCCCTTTGATGGCCTTGAATGTCAGTAGTAATGACTTGTAAGTGAGTCTACTTCGTATCGGGAGCCAATGGAGTTGTTTTAGGATGGGTGAGACATGGTCTTTCCTGGATGCTCTGTGTAGGACTCTTGCTGCGGCATTCATTGCCAGTTGCAGTGGTTGCAAGGTGGCTTGAGGTAGCCCTTGTAAGATTGAGTTTGCATAATCAAAATGTGGCATGATTAGGGCCTGATAGATGGTTCTGAAATCATCAGGCTCTAGCAGGGATCATAGGTGTCTAAGGGAACGGATTTTATGGTATACCGCTCTTACAATGTTAGGGCTGAGCCTTGAGGTATTCCCTGTGTGACGGGGAATTGTATGGATTTCTTTTGATCACATTTGACTTGTTGTGTTCGCCCATCCAGGTAGGATGTGAACCACTTCAGAGTATTCTTTCATAGGCCTATCTGTTGTAAGCATTGCAATAGCTTAGGGTGTGACACTGTATCGAAGGCCACTGAGATGTCCATGAACACTAGCAGGAAGCCGTTTTTTATGTTGTCTATGCCTCAGGAGATTGTCAAAGAAGGAGGTGAGTAGTGTTTCTACGCCATGTTGTGGCTTGAATCCATGTTGATGTATGTACAGTGGGGCATTGATATCTATATGGTCCTGAAGTTGTCTTTGGACTGCTTTTCCACGACTTTAGCAAGGAATGGCAGGCTGGAGATAGGACGATAAGACTTTGGTTCGGATAGGCTCAGATTGCCACTTTTAAGTATTGGTTGTATCATTGCGTGCTTTAGGGGTTGTGGCATGTATCCTTGTTGGAGTGAATCTTTGACGATTTTTTGAATGTGATGTGAGAGGTGGCTTTTTGTGGCTTTGATCCAAGATACTGGGCATGGGTCTGATAGTGATGTTGTTGTGTTTAGTCCAGATATAATGTCTTCTATTTGCTGTTTTGTTGGTATATTGAAGCTTTCCCATGCTTGATGTTGCTTTTTTATCGTGTGATTATTTGTTTGTGGTGAAGCAGAGTGTGTTTGGTTAGTGTTTTTTGACTTCATGTAGTCTGCATATTTTTGTGGGTCAAGATGGTGGGTGCTTTGTTGCGTGTCATCCTTGGTGAGCTCTTAGACAGTGCTAAAATGTTCTCTTGGTCTATTGGTAGAATTCATGATTAGGTTGGTATGATGTTGCTGTTTACGCTCATTTATTAGATTGTTATATTCCCGTTTGTCTCTGCATTGCGTTAGTAGGATGTGTGATTTGTCCCGTCTCCATTTTCTTTCTAGTCTTTTTAGTGTGCGCGTTGCGATTCTGATTTCATGTGAATACCATGGGGCATTAGATCTTTTGCAATTTTGTGGTTCTATAATGGCTGGGGCAGATGCTGCATTGGATATTATTGTGTTCCATTCTTCTATATTTAGGTCCAGGGTGTTGTGATCCTGTTGAAGTTGTGGGGTGATGTCATTTATGAATGAGTCTCTGTTAAATGTTTTAAACCGACTGATTATTCTTTCATCTTCTTTGCGTTGGGTGCGGTTATTAAGGGTCATGGTGAATTCAATTACATGGTGGTCTGACCAAGGGACAGGGGTAATTGTTGGTTTTGTGGTTTTGTTACATTCCCATTGCAGTAAAATTAGATGCACCTGTGATCAATTGTCAGTACTCACATGATTTGAATCAGCCAATGAATGACGACTCTAATGTTTAAAATGGTCACATTCACGTCCTGTTCTATTTACATAATGGTGAAGACAAGAGAGCTGCCTGAGACTGTTAGAAAAGCCATTATCACCAAACATCAAACTTCAAAGGGGTACAAGGTCACCTCCAAAGACCTTTAGATTCCTGTTATTAAGAGGTTTTCTGCTCATGAAACTGTCAAGAAACTTTCAGGACATGGTGCAAAAAGGGAAATTAATCCAAGAAGCCTTCAAAGGTTAGTACAAGCTGTTGGAAAAATACCATGCACAACATCCAAAGAGGTTAAGTCCATTTTTCTATATGTGTGTGTTTTCTGATGTCCTACTCCCGACTCTTCATCTCTTATGTTTCGGTTTAATGTTTTTATTAGTTTATGTTGGGTTGACAAATATGGCATTTTTCTGTTTGTATTTCTGTTAGTTTTTGTTCTTTTTTTTTTTTTCAGAAGCTGCTGGCAATGAAAGCTGTTGTTTTTGGCACCATTTTTGCCCCTATGCATTGTGTCCCTAAAGTACAGCATCTAATTTTGTTTAACAATTGATTCAGTATTTGCTGATAGAAGAGCTTGCTTTAAACATATTGATCTCTTATTTGGCTGTTTGACCTCTAGCAATAGTACAGCTAAAATACTGCTAGAGGGGGATGAAGCTTCTATTTTAATGGAGAGATCTGTCAGGTAGGAATACCCAGGGATCTCTCCTGCCATCCCAAAATCCACCAGGTGCTGCAGCGGAATAAAGGGGTGACTTTAAATTGTACTAAAGGTGGAAGGTGGGTTGAGAAGGGTTCTTATTAAAGCATTACTTGCAGGTTGTTTGCACAATCAAAAAGTAGAAAGACTAGTGGACACGCAATGAAGCTAAAATAGTAAATGAAGTACTAAGAGAAAATATTTTTTTGCTCAACATGCAATCAAACTTTGGAATTTGTTACCAGAGGATGTAGTAAAAGCTGTTAGTGTAGCTGGGTTTAAAAAACATTTGGACAAGTTTATTTTATTTTTTCTTATATACCGTGTTATTCTGCATCAGTGCAGTTTACATTGAACAGGGCATTAGAACTTGGAGATAACTATTTTATAGGGAACATGGGCTATGGAGGGTTAAGTGGCTTGCCCAAGACCACAAGGAGCACCTGTGGGACTAGAAACCCCAGTCCTTCTGGCCCAAGGTTGCTGTCCTCTAGTCAGATTTGAACCCCTGACCTTCTGGCCTGAAGTACCTTGCCCCAACCACTAGGCCACTCCCCCACTCCAAGTTCCTGAAGGAAATGTCCATAAACATTATTAAAGAGGGCCTGGGAAATACATTACTTATTCCAGGACGAGCATTGTGGAACCTGTGTGCCTTTTTGGGAAGCTATCAGGTACTTGTGACCTGGATTGGCTACTGCCGAAAACAGGAAACTGGGCTTGATGGACCTTCGTCTGACCCACTATGGCATTTCTTATTATTTATTTAGCAATTTTTTATACCACTAAATATACAAGTCTAAGTAGTTCACATGAGAGCAAAATGGCCAAAAGGGCCTTACATAGAATATCATAACATCATAACACTGTTACAGCTAATAAGATAACCAAAGAACATAGTAACTGGTTAACTAGAATAAATTAATACATTTGAGCACATTTCAACATAAGGCGTTGGTGGGGGGGGGAGTCTGAGTAGGTGAGGGAGGGGGTGAATTATAGTTAACGATCAGTTCATTAAATCCAGTCAGCTCTGTTGGATCAGTAAAGTGTCCAAGAAAGAGATGTGTTTTCAGTTTTTGTTTTCTGAAGGTTGGTAATCATCCATGGCACAAAGGTAATCCAGTAGTGCTTTCCAGAAAATTGGGGCAAACAGGGAGAAAGCTCTCTTGGATATGGTGTGATTGGTCTTGATAATTATTGATGGAGTATGTAGCGTGTTAAGGATGTATACTCTTCTGAATCTGTTGCTGAGTGTTTTCTCTATGAGGAACTGGAGGTAGATTGATAACTGTCATGATTGATTTTGAAGATAGTGAGCAGGGCTTTGGACTTTACTCAGTCCCCTATGGGTAACCGATGTAGTCATTTGAGTATTGGGGTGATGTGTTCAGCTCTGGAGGCATTGCATGGATCCTTGCAGTTCTATTTTGGGCTAGTTTGATTGGGTGGAGTGTGCATTTAGGTAGGCCTTGGAAGATGAGGTTACAGTAGTCTAAGTGGGGGAAGATGAGTGCTTGAAACACTGTATGGAAGTCCTGGGGGTTCAGAAGTGGCTTAAAGTGTTGTACTGCTTTGAGCTTGTGATAGATGGCTTTCATGATGTTGTTGATGTGAGGGATGAGGGTAAGGCCTTGATCTATTTCTTTCTTTCTTTCTTTATTTATTTAATACCGCACTCTTTAGAATCAGTGTGGTTTACAGTTAAATTTATGCAGTGCAGACAGGGCCTACACTGGACTTACAGTGAACAGGGATTTCTTCATGGGGCTGACAGGGTAACTATGTACAGGCAAGCTGGCTGTCACAGGCGACATGGTCAGCTCACAACTATTTACAGGTTGGTTTAACTATGTACAGATTGACAGGTCAGAGTATGTATACCTTCCACCTGCCGAGAGTATCTAGTGTTACTACTAGGTAGCGAACCTCAGGTTTGACTTGCAGCTGTATTCCCACAATGGTTATAGTAGCAGGTGGTGTAAAGTTGTTGTCTTTGGTAATGTATAGCACTTCTGTCTTCTTGTGGTTTATGGTTATGTTGTGTTTGGAGAGCCAATTTATGATGGATCTGAAACATTTCTCAATGGGCGAGACTATTGGGTTGTTGGCAGAGAATGGTGTGTAGACCATGACATCATCTGCATAAATGTGGTAGAGTATGTTATGTGAATGTGCATATTGGCTGCAGGAAGATGTTGAAGAGCAAGGATGATAGGGTGGATTCTTGAAGGACTCCTTGATCCAGCGAAAATGGTGCTGATTACTTGGTGCCCATTCTGACTTGGATCCACTGCTCAGTGAGGTAGGAATTGAACCATTTTAAAGTAGTTCCACACAACCCTATGGCTTGGAGTCGTTGCAGCATTATGTGGGATGGAGTCAAAGGCTGCCTTGATGTCGAGAAAAATGAGTATGAATCCTTTGTTAGGTTTATCAGTGCCTCTTATTAGGTTGTCAGTGAGGGCAGTTAGTAGACTCCGTGGTGGGGTCAAAATCCATATTTCTGAGGGTCAAGTGGGAAGTGAGTGTAAATGTGGTCCTGGAGATGATCTTGTACAAGCTTTTCTATTATTTTGTCCAAGAATGACAGTCTGGTGATGGGCCTGTAAGAGCTTGGCTGGTTTTTATCAAGGATGGATGGATGCATTCTTTAGTTCTGCTGGCAAATATCCTTGGTGGAGTGATAGTCACAATCTTGAGTATTGTAGGGATCAGTTCTGCTCTTGCAATCTTGACCTAGCTCAGGAATCCAGTAGGGCAGGGTTCCAGTGGGGATGTGGTAATGTTAATATTCTAGATTATTCTTTCCAGTTGTTTGGGTGATGTAGTAGTGAATGAGTCCCATGTGATTTTGTTTTGTTTGGCTTAAGAGTGTATGGTTTGGGCCAGATCTATTATTCTGAGGGTGGGCTTAGCTTTGGAAGTGGTCTGCCATGAGTTGCGGTAATATCTATTTCTTCTTCCTGTTGTGAGGGGTTTCTTATCATTGTCTTGATCAAATCAAATAGCTCTCTGGGTCTGTTGAGGGAGCGCTGTAGCAATGGAGAGAAATACTCCTTGTTTGCTTTGTATTTTGGTGTCTGATATTTGTGTAGTTTGGCCATGTATGCGTCAAGGTTGTCCGCAGATTTACAGCATCACCATCTTCTTTTTAGTAGTCTGACATTGTATTACATGACTTTTAGTTGTATGATGTACAATGTAGCTGTATTTTGCCTGCGCTGGAGCATGTTGTTTTAAGGCTATATTGCTTATTATCCAGTTCCAGTTCTGGATGAGTGTGTCAAGGTCTTCTGAGCTGTGGTTGATTTGTGTCATGATTTTATTGGAATCTATGTGTTGAGGCTTGAGTGTGAGAGTCTGTTTGAGTATTTGGCCTGAATGGGAGAAAGAAGTGGACTGCTTTGTGGTCAGACCATGGGACTGTGCATGTTGTGGGTAGGGGGAAGTTGATGGTTCTGAACATCTGCTGTGGAGTTGCGTGTATTTGAGGGTGTCTATGAAGGCCTTTGTGGTTTTGGAGGCAGAGGGGTAAGATTCAGATCACCCAGAAGAAGAAGTTGATTGGATTGTGGCTGGTGGCTGCATACCATTTCTAGTAGGGCTCCAAGTACATCTGGGGAGGCACTTGGGGGTCTGTATGCCAAGCATAGGGTTAAGATGTTGTTTGCTATGGATAAGGTATCTAAACCTGTAGCTGTGCTGTTGTTGCAGATGTGGAAATTGAGGTGTTTTTTTAGATATAATGAAGACTCTATGCTTGCTTCTTGAGCAGGCGGATATGTTGTAGGTGGGTGGTAGTAGTTGATTGATTAGCACGTTGTCTGATTCTGTGAACCAGGATTCTGTGATGCACATGATGTCTAACTTATTGTCAATGAGGTAGTCAGTGAGGATCTGTATCTGGTTACATGCTAATTGTGCATTGATTAGGGTGCACCATAGGGGGGTGGATATTGCTTGTAAGGTCTTGTTGAGGTGTATTGAATGAGACATGTTGTGGCTTGATTCAAATGAAATGCTGATATGGTCTGCATCTTGCTCTGGTCAAGGTGGAGGTTATCAAGTTGTGGGAATAAGAGTGTGAAGAGTGTGAGTATAATGTGTGAAGTATTGGGTGTTTAGTATATAGGTGCTATGTGCTGGTGTTAGAGTGAGTGTTCTTGAATAAGAGGTAGAGTTAGTTTTGTTGTAGCACGGTTGACTTGGGGTTTTGTTACTGTTGTGGCTGGACATATCGCAGGGAAGTGTTGGTGCTCGCTCCAGAGTTAGTTATTGTAAGTTCAGCGGCAGGAGATAGGAGGTTCTTTTCTTCCTTGTATGCCTGTGGTCAATGTTTTGTATGCCTTTTCTTGCATGAAGGGGGTTCTTTGGTGGGTTAGCGGTCCACTCTAAGGGCCCTTTGGCAAGGCTCTTAGATGCAGGCCTGCCAGGCGCGGGCATGGCAACGGCAAGCAGGTGTTTAAAATTCATCTGGTCAGTGCGGGGTGGAGCTTACCACCTCTGGTGCTCTCAATGTTTCTCTTCTTGTGCTGCACTGTTGGGCCAGAAAATGCTGGATGCATGTGAGGGGCAGATTGCTGAGTCCTGATGTGGCCATTTTAATACGTACTGCTCATTTGCCTGGCTGAGACACAGCTGTTGCTGTGAACAGAGTGGATCAAGGTGGATTCTTTTGGTCTCCAAACTGAGTCATAATAGCAAGAAACTCTCAGTTTCTTCTTCCACAGCCATGACCTCTCACTTCATTTTCCGATTCTTGACAGCCATGTTCTGCAAACAACATGTTCTTATAGGTTAGAGTAGGTTCTGGGGCACCTATGGAATAGATTCTCGGGGGTCTTATTAGAAAATTGATTGATGGTAGGGCATGGTTTTGGGAAGGCTTTTCTTTCTCAAGGAATCTGGGCTTTATCAAGTACTGATTATGTTCTTAAGGGATCGTAAACCTTCCCTGAATAATGTGGCTTGAGATGTTTAAATGTTATTATCCATTTTCCTAAATAATGAGCTGCTATGTAAGCATTTGCATCTGACACATCTCATCATATTTTTGCAGAGTAGATCCAATTAACATGTCATATGTTGAAATGTGCATTTATTGCTGCTTAATATATGTTATTACTATAACACTGCTATAAACTTATAGAAAACAACAGAATGACAGCTCAGCTGGTGAACTTTTCTCAAAGTTATTTAAAGGAATTTGAAATTAGGATGATCAAACACTTTGAAACTAAAACAAAAAGACTCAATAGAGACATTAGCTTTCTAATCTATTATCAGATATAAGGCCTTTCATCAGCAACGTAGTCAGAGCAGTATACCACAAGATCCGTACCCTCAGGCACCTTTGTTTCCTACTTGAACCAAGCGACTTCCGGACTATCTATCAGGCACTAATCACGCCCCATTTTGACTATGCAAATTCAACACTGCACGGTCTCCCTCAATCTACTTTAAACCCTCTACAGCTTGTGATGAACTCGGCAGCGAGAGTTCTAATCGGAGCGTCTAAGAAAGATCATATCACACCCATCCTAAAACATCTTCACTGGCTCCCCATACAGTCCAGACTATCTTTCAAAATTCTGCTGCTTACTTTATTTATTTATTTATTTATTTATTTATTTATTTCAATTTTTTATATATCGCGCTATTTACAATCAGTGCGGTTTACAGAGAACCAAAGACCAGAACAACAGGCTGCTCGGTTTTACATAAAACAGGAAGATAAACTTGGATACGATAAACTTGGATAATATGGGGGTAAAACTATATACATAGAATGTTGATCTGTTAATTTGATCACATGAGAGAGGTATTTACGTGAAATTGACAATGGTGCTTGGGAGGCAATGTGGTTAAGTTTGTAGTGAATATTTTGCAATTTATGTAGGGTAGTATTTGATGAATAGGTTATGCTTGAGGGCCTTTCTGAATTGGACTATGTCAGTTATGGCACGAATTTCGGGTGGTAGGGAGTTCCAGTGTTTTGGGGCGCAGAACATGAAGGCTCTGTTCGCTGTTGATCGGCTACAAGTTGTTATGGCCTTCGGCATTATTAGGGTGTTTATCGCTATTTGTCTTCTGGATCTAGTTGGTGGTAATGTTTGTGTGAGATCAATTAGTGAGTTTGCGGATAAACCATGGATGGCCTTGTAGGTGAGGATTAGGGTTTTGAATACGAGCCTGCCTTGTATCGGGAGCCAGTGAAGCTGTTTGAGGATTGGTGTCACATGATCGCTCCTGGACGCTCCTTGTAGAATCCTTGCAGCAGTATTCATGGAAAGTTGAAGAGAACTTAGGGTGGATTGTGGGAGACCTTGTAGAATTGAGTTGGCGAAATCGAAATGCGGTAAGATGAGTGCTTGGAAGATGGTTCTAAAATCGTCTGGGTCCAGTAATGAGCGTAGATGCCTGAGTGTGCGTATTTTGAAGTACACAGCTTTTGTAATATTGTTTACATGTGTTTTCAAATTGAGACAGTGGTCCAGCGTGACTCCAAGGTATCTTATTGTTTCTTTGGTGGCTAGATCAGCTCCTTTCACACATATATGTGATGGTGGAATGAAGTTAGGGTCTCTCGTAACAAAGAGAACCTCAGTTTTCTTGTGTTGGATGCGGAGGTTCTGTGAGAGAAGCCATTCTGATACTGCATTGAAGCAATTTATTATGGGCAGTAGGTCTAATTGCATTGTAGAAAATGGCATATAAAGTAGGATATCATCTGCATATATCATACATTTCACGTTGAATGATCTGATGATATTGCAGATAGGCTGCATATAGATGTTAAACATGAGAGATGAGAGAGATGACCCTTGTGGCACACCTTGTTTTTGATGGAAGAGATTTTATTCTCCCGTTGCAGATTTTACATATTGCATTCTGGTGTCCAGGTAAGATTTACACCATTCCAGTGCTGAACTACCGATGCCTTTTTCCTTCAAACGTGTAATGAGTATCTCGTGATTTACCGAGTCAAACGCTGCTGCTATATCTAAGAAGATTAGCACAACGCCTTGGCGGATGTTGTCTATGCTGGTGAGTAGGTTATTGAGGAGAGTGGTGAGGAGTGTTTCAACTCCATGATGTTCTCTGAAGCCATGTTGAAAGTAGTCGAGAGGGGCTGTGGAATCTATGTGGTCTTGAATTTGGCGTTGCACCTCTTTTTCAAAAATTTTTGCTAGGAGGGGAATGCTAGCAATAGGCCTGTATGAGTCAGCCCTTTTTGGGTCTAGTTTGGGTTTTTTTAAAAGTGGTCTGATGGATGTGAGCTTTAGAGCAGATGGGAAGGATCCAGTTGTAAAAGAGAGGTTCATGATTCTTGCAATGAACGGGCTAAAAGCACTTCTAAGGTCCTTTATCCAGAAGGCTGGGCAAGGATCGGTTTGAGCGGTGGAGGTATTGAGTGAGGAGATTGTGTCTTCAATTTGTTTAGCTGAAGGTGCGGAAAGTGATGTTAAGGTGTTTTGGCAGGTTGATTCTTGGATATCTACTTTCTGTAGCTCATCTGTCTGTAGAAGTTTAGATTGCAAATAATCAGCAAATTCTTGTGGGTGAATATCATATTTTTGTTCTGATGATGGTTCATTTGATAGTGATTTTACTAGGCTGAAAAGATCACGGGGTTTGTTTAATGATCTTTTGAGCATCTCAGTGTGATACTGCTTCCTCTTGGTTGTGATTGCTTCACGGTGAGTTGCTAAATAGAGATTGTAGGTTGTATGATCATCAATGGCAAGTGATCGGCGCCAGCGTTTTTCGAGTCTTCTAAGGTGCATAAGAGAATATCGCAGATCGGGAGAGAACCATGGAGCGGAGGTTCTTTTCCTTGAAGTGTTGTTTTTGTGTGGTTGAATAGCAATGGCATTGAGGCTGTTATTCCAGGCTTCAATTGCTTCTTCCAGGTTGAGTGTTGTATTGTTGAGGAGTGGTTGGGTATTTGTCATTATAAAATCCTTATTGAAGGGCCGAAAGCCTCTTGATGGGGCTCTTGGTGTGTTGTCAAGGTTTCTGTTGTTTAGGGAATGAGTGTTGTCCAAGGGAATTTGTAGGATTATGAGTTTGTGGTCTGACCATGGTACATTAGTGATAGATTTTATCACGTTGATGTTTTGTGTAGAAGCAGATTGTGGAGCGAAGACCATGTCAAGAATGTTTCCTTTGATGTGTGTGGGCTCCATGATTAGTTGTTGATATCCAAGAATTTTGATGGCATTGAGGAATGAAGAGGACTGATGTTGCTGTAGTGATGGGAGATTGAGATCTCCCATTATCCAGTTTGGAGTGTTGAAATTGCTGGTATTGGCAGCAATGTCCAATATGGTGGGAAGGTCGTCCTGGGAGCTTGACGGGGTTCTATAAATCAAGTTGATGGAGCATTGCTTGTTCACTATGGTGATAATTTCCAGATTGTCTGAGCTGTAGGAGTTAGCTGTATTGAAAAGGAGTTCAGACTTGGTGAGAATGAGTGCTCCTCCTCCCTTCTTGTTTTCTCTGTGAGTTGTGTGTATGGAGAAATTTGGTGGAATGAGTTGGTTAATGAGGACATTATCTTCTTTTGATAGCCAGGTTTCAGTGATCAAGAGTGCGTCAAGATTGTGATGGGTAACTATATCTTGGATTACAGGCCATTTTTTTCTAATCGAGCGAGCGTTTATAAGGGCACATTTTAGGCTTTGGGAAGGTGGGGAGTCTTGTTGCTTGGGGTTACTGTTTTGGAGTAATGCGATGTGAATCAAGTGGGAGTGCCATATACGAGCTTCCTTAGCTGGATAATGGTGAGAGTTACTGGACCATTTTTTTCCGTGGTTTTTGAGGATAGGGATATGAATGGTGGAAGAAGAGTAGGCAGAGGAGGTCTCGAGCCAGTCTGTGAGAAGGTAAAAACTAAGAAGAGTGATGAGGTGAGGATACATTTTGGTTCTTGTTGAGGAGGTATTGGGAGTTTCTGTGAGCTGTATATAATATCAGGTAGGGATAGTACTGATTAGGATACGGGTAGAAGATGTTATAGTACAATGCAGGCAATTGTAGAACTGTAACAACTGTAGAAATGGCAATTATAGGGCAATAATGGCAACTGTATCAGGTGGCAGTTATAGTACAATACAGGCTACTGTAACAAATCAGGCAATACAGGCAACTGTAACAAACTGTAACAAATATGATTGGCTATAGAGTAGGCACAGAGCTGCAAGACAGTGTGCTATCAATGACACTGAAGGCGGTGATATTGAAACTAGAGCAGAGGTTAGTTCAGTCTTATAGATAGTGAATACTTGCTGTGCGTTTAGACCGAGGACGTACTGGTGAATGTAGGGTAGTCCTGTTGCAGGATGTGCGTGGAGCTGTGGACTTCTTGGACGATTCCTGGGTTCTTTGGAGGGGCCTTTGCCTAAGGGCCGTGCCAAAGGGCCCTCTGGCGAGGCCCTCAGGCGCGGGCCCGACAGGCGTGGGCCCGCCTGTCGGCGGCTTGCTTTTTCTGTGTGAGGCTCCGCCTCCCACAGCCCCGATTGGGCTGGAGGCTCCTGAGCAGGGGAAGATGGCTGAACCCTGCTCAGGTGTGCTCAACCCCGATCGGGGAGCACGGAGCCGGCTGGATGGAGAAGGGAAGCTGTTCCTGTCGGCGGCTTGCTTTTTCTGTGTGAGGCTCCGGCTCCCACAGCCCCGATTGGGCTGGAGGCTCCTGAGCAGGGGAAGATGGCTGAACCCTGCTCAGGTGTGCTCAACCCCGATCGGGGAGCACAGAGCTGGCTGGATGGAGAAGGGAAGCTGTTCCTGTCAGCGGCTTGCTTTTTCTGTGTGAGGCTCCGCCTCCCACAGCCCCGATTGGGCTGGAGGCTCCTGAGCAGGGGAAGATGGCTGAACCCTGCTCAGGTGTGCTCAACCCCGATCGGGGAGCACGGAGCCGGAGCCAATCAATGGGATAGCCTCTACATCATTAGCAGAGCTCGTTCATACCACACTATCCAACCGATCCAGGAGATCGGCAGCTATCAACACATTAGTAGTCCCAAAAGATATAACCCACTGCACCCCATGCTACAATTAACAGAGCTTTCAAACTATGTGCACCGAGAAGCTGGAATTCTCTTCCACTCAACATACATGCAATCACTGACTTAGTCCAATTTGGGAAGGCAGTGAAACACTACCTATTCCTTCAGTACTACAGGATAGACGAAGGTACAGTAGTGTCACCCGCAGTCTAAAATAGATATTATGACTAAACCTACCCTATGAGACACTCATGAGTATAACCTGTATAATATGAAAATCTGATGCAAATAGTTACCGCAAGTTAACCAAGTTTTATTTCCTGTTACCTGTAAACACAGTTCATTATATGCAATGTGTATGTTTTATGTTTTATGCAAACCGCACTGATGTTGAATAGCGCGGTATAAAAGAAATGTAAATAAATAAATAAATCTGTAAAGTGTTATTCTTTCATTACCTCTATCTCCCCTCCTTCCACTCTGTTTTATTAAACTGCAGCAGCATGAGCAGACAACCTACAACTTAGATTTGTCTGCATTATTTAAATTCACTGACCCGTGTCACTTGCAGGGGGTCTGCAGGAGGTCTAGAGTTTGCAGAAGCTCACAGGCACAGCAGGAGTCCTATCTAATTCAGCAGCACTGCAAATGTTCTCATTTCAGCAATAAAATGTCAACAGGGGTATTGCCTCGCTTAAAGAAAACTGGAAGGCCACAGTTAGTGAAACAAAACTTGTAGTCCCTGGGCTGGCTAACTTCCCATCTCCCCCAGGGATTCAAAGGGCAGGCAGGGAAAAAATACTTCTCTGAAAACAATGCTGATGGCTTCCATGGGATTTTCTTCTGTATAACAGAAAAGAATCCAATTGCCAAACAGTTGCAAAGCTTAGTTCTTAACACTTTTCCAGTGTCCTGTAGTGCTTTGCTTTCAGAATCCTAATTTATAATCCCCCCAGTTTAAGGTACAAAGTCCAGTTTTAGAAATAATAAACAAACATTTTTCCAAATCTTAACTGCTCTTGAGCCACCACAACTTTAAACTGAGAAAGTGCAGGTTTTAGGGTTGCCAACTGGCTCCAGATGCGCCTGACAGGCTTGATCCAGTCCTGGGTTTACCCCACTGCATGCAGTGACTTGTAGTTTTCTTTTTCTTATGGAGTGTAATGGAGAAATTAGAACTACATATCCCTGCATGCAATGGGGTAAACCTAGGACTGAATCGAACCTGTCGGGCGCATCTGGAGCCAGTTGACAACCCTAGCAGGTTTTCCTTATAACTCACATAGTTTGGCTTAGGTCTTCAGGTCTCGCCCCAGTGGGGCTGGGGAGGAAATACTGTATACTCTCTGTCCTTCCTTCCTTGCTAGTGTCATAGTCACTTATTTCAAGTCCTTTAACCAAATCACTTTGTCATTTGCAGAAGAATGTCCAAAGTTTCCCCTCCTATTCAGAAGGAAATCTCTCACCACAAGTCCCTAAATCACCAGAGACCGAGATGACAACAGCTCCCTCTTTGTGGGTTTATTACAGATAACAACTACAAGCAATTCCAGGAAGAGAGGAGAAAGGAACTGAACAGCTCAGTGTGAAGTCCAGTCTGGGAGGTTACAAGCTTTCCAGGATATAGCTTTACCAATCATATAGTGCAGTATACTTTACACATTTCCCTCAGTCACATCTTTATCTATATTTGTTTTTCTTGCTACACCACATTAAGAGACTACCACCTCCGGCTCCTATCAGAAGCACCTAATCTGTCCCTGGGTCACATGATAATGGTTGCCATCTTAGGTACAGTTTCTTAATATATAGCTCCCCCCCTTTTGGTCATGCCCCTCCCAAGGGGAATTGACCAACAGACCAATCACAATCTAGAGCATGTTAACTAGGAGAATGGCTCAGTGCCGAGCATATTCTGCTTCCATCGAATTCTCTTTCTTGTTGCTCACCCAACCTTCTATCAAGGTTAATTCGGGCCCGATATTCAAAAGGCATTTACATGGTTAACAGCTAGTTATCCATCTAAATGCCTGCTAACTGGATATTTGACGGCACATACATGGGTAGTGCAGTCGAATACCCTCGACTAAGTCTCCTGTCCACCCCAATGCTAGCCGGCTAGCATCGGGGAGTGCGGACTAAGGCTAACTGTGCATCATCCAATATCGATGCTGCACAGTTAGCCTCAGCGGCTTCCAGGCAGTTCGGCCAGATCTGGATATTTACTTCCGTTGCCACAGAAGTGAATATCCGGGGTTTGGGTTGGGCAGGCAGAGCTAAGTGGCTATGGTGCTTAGCTCTGCCCAGTTGAATATCAGGCCCATCATCTCTAGCATCAGATGCATACATAGCTCTAATGAATCTAATATCCATTATCTATGCTCGCTTTGAAACATAGAAACATGACGACAGAAAAAGACCATATGGCCCATTTAGTCTGCCCTTCCATATCAACCACTGCAACAGTCCCCTTGTTTTCCTTTAGAGATCCTCTGTGTTTGTCCCATGCCTTTTGAATTCAGACACTGTCCTCATGTCTACCACCTCCACTGGGAGACTATTCCACAGATCCACTACTCTTTCCGTAAAGAAATATTTCTACATATCACTCCAGAATCTATCCCCTTTCACCCTCATTCCCCCTCATAGCAGAACTTGCTTTCAATCGAAAGAGGCCCTCCCCCTGTGCATTTATGCCACAGAGGTATTTAAATCATATAACCTCTATCCCGCCTTTCCTCTAAAGTATACATATTAAGATCTTTGTCTGTCCTCATATGCTTTTTAATGAAGAGCACTAAGCATTTTAGTAGCGACCCTCTGTACTGACTCCAGTCTGTTTATATCTTTTTGAAGGTGAGGTCTCCAGAATTGCACATAATACTCCAAAGGAGGTTGCACCAAATACTTATACAGAGGTACTATCATCTCCTTTCTTTCACTGGCCATTCCTCTCCCTATGCACCCAAGCATCCTTCTAGCTTTTGCTGCCATCTTTTCTACCTGTTTAGCTATTTTAAGATCATCAGACACAATTACGCCTAGGTCCCACTTTTCTTTAGTGGACAAAAGTATTTCACCCTCTATACTATATTGCTCCCTTGGATTGCTGCAACCCAAATGCATGACCTTGAATTTTTTAACATTAAATCTCAGCTGCGAAATTCTAGACCATTCTTCATGCTTAGCTAGATTCCTTCTCAAGTTATCTATACCTTCCTGGTTGTCTACTCTATTACAGATTTTGGTTGGGAGGAGTGGCCTAGTGGTTAGGACAAGGTACTTCAGGCTGGAGGGCTGGGGGTTCAAGTCCCACCTGGGGACAGCAATCTCAGGCCGGAGGGACTGGGATTTCTAGTCCTATAGGCACTCCTTGTGGTCTTGGGCAAGCCACTTAACCCTCCATTGCCCATGTTCCCTGTAAGTATTAGCATATGTGTGTCATATCCCCTTGTGTTAAATGTATCTCCCAATTGACCGCTTTGACCTGGTGAAAAGTGGGATATAAATACAGCTAAATAAATAAATTTGGTATCATCCACAAAGAAGCAAACCTTACCAGATAGCCCTTCCACTATATCACTAACAAAGATGTTAAAAAGAATCGGATCAAGAACAGATCCCCGGGACACACCACTTGTAACCTCCTTCTCCTCAAAGTGAGCTCCATTTACCTGAACCCTTTGTCGCCTCCCACTCAACCAATTTCTAACCCAAGCAGTAACTTTAGGGTCCATCCCTAGGGTGCTCAGTTTGTTTATAAGTCGCCTGTGAGGAACGGTGTCAAAGGTTTTACTGAAATCTAAATACTCCACATCTAGGGATCTCCCTCAGTCCAACTCCCTGGTCACCCAATCAGCAAATCCAAACAGGTAAGAGGCAGAGAAGTGGGACTGGTGAACAATGCAGTGTGCCAGGAACACGAGCACGAGCTGGTCGGAGCTGGGCCGCGAGCATTGGGCATTTATGATAAAACGGGTGCACTGAGCAAAGTCCTAGGCTGCGCTAGCCTTTCATTCTAATCTCTAAACCAGTTATCTCTCATCACATGAAAAGTGGAGTCTGAACAGGAATTTGTCAGGGGGTGAAACAGAACTTTGAGGTTCTGTATAATTTCTGACCTGTATAGGCATCTGATTGCTTTATTTTGTTCTCATCCTGTCTGCTTATGAAGGCATCAGAGTTGAGCTTTCCATAATGCTAAAGCACTTTTCTACACAAAAGGGTCTTTTATTTAATATAGTTGTTGTTCCAGTGGACTCCGCCTCAGTTGTCGCCTGGCAGGATCTCCTGTTCCCTTCACTCTTCCGCAGTCTGAGGTAGGGCCCCTCCCTTTGGTAAGCCCTAGGTGGGATCTTTGCTCTCCTGTGTCCCAGAACTCATTCCTCCCTCGGGTCAGGAGCTACTCAGGTGACATTAGTCTCCTCCCTTTCTTCCTTCTATACTAAGCAAGATCATCTTTGTGTTTACCCTCTTTCTTTGTGCATAATTATAATTGTCAATCATAGATGGTTCAGAATACCGAGCATGATGTGGGGAGCCTCGGGGAGACCAGAGAAATGTGTTCTTGGACGATATTAGTGAGAAATTGTTGCATATTAAAACAAATAATAAATAAATAGTGTACAAAGCTGTTTTATTGGTGCTGAAGGAAAGAAATTTGTTAAGAATCTGATAGTTCAGTGATCTTGTTCAGTGTCAAGTGTGCCATGTATATTTTACTTTGTGGGTATAATGTGAAATATTTTTTTCTATGGAGCAGTCTAAAATGTCTTGGAGTAGACTTTACATCATAATATGAAACAATTAGATTTTTTTTAAAATTTCCCTATGGCATTGCAGATGTATTGAATTAGAATAATTATAACATTATGAGTATTCTTTTTGTTATATGGGAGTTTTGGGCCTAGCAGTTTTTATTTACTGTGTATCTCTATATATTCTATGGAGGGGTAAGATGTTAGGAGACAAAGGGCAATGTTTACTAATGCTTACTAGGACATGCTTATTAAAGTGCATTATTGTGGATCAGGAACTGGTTAAAAGATAGAAAGCAGAGGGTAGGGCTAAATGGCCAATTTTCCCAATGGAGAAAGGTGAATAGTGGTGTACCCCAGGGATATGTGCTGAGTCCGCTGCTTTTTGACATATTCATAAATGACCTGGAAAAGGGAATAACGAGTGAGGTTATCAAATTTGCAGATGACACAAAACTATTTAAAGTTGTTAAAACCAATAACAATTGTGAAAAATTCCAAGAGGATCTTGATAAATTGGATGACTGGGCATCCATATGTCAGATAAAATTTAATGTGGACAAGTGCAAAGTTAGGCACCTAGAAAAGAACAACTCAAACTATGGTTACACGATGCAAGGTTCCACATTAGGAATCACCACCCAGGGAAAAGATTTAGGTGTGCAGCAGCAGCCAAGAGAGCAAATAGAATGCTAGGTATCATAAGGAAAGGAATGGAAAATAAAACAAAAGATATTATAATGCCTCTATATCGTTCCATGGTGAGACCGCACCTTGAATATTGTGTGCAATTCTGGTCGCCATATCTTAAAAAGGATATAGCGTTATTAGAAAAAGTTCAAAGAGCCACCAAAATGGTAAAGCAGATGGAAGGATACCCCTATGAAGAGAGGCTAAAATGGTTATGGCTCTTCAACCTGGAGAAGAGATAGCTGAGGGGAGATATGATAGAGGTCTATAAATTAATGAATGGAGTGGAAAGGGTAAAAATAGTTTGATTGTTTATGTCATCAGAATATAGAAAGACTAGGGGACATGCAATGAAGCTACAGGGTAACTATTTAAGACTAATAAGAGAAAATATTTTTTCACTCAATGTGTAATCAAATTCTGGAATTTACTACCAGAGAATGTAGTAAAATCTGTTAGCATAGCTAGGTTTAAAAAAGGTTTGGACAAGTTCCTGGAGGAAAGGTCCATAAACCATTATTAAAGGGGACCCAGAATATCCACTGCTTGATCCAATACAAATATTGTGGAACCTGTGTCTTTTGGGGAAACTGCTTGGTACTTGTGACCTAGAATGGCCACTATTGGAAACAGGATACTGGGCTTGATGGACCGTGGTCTGACCCAGTATAGCATATTTTATGTTCTTAACAAAGGTAGAAAAAATCATTTTATTTCATTTTAGTGATTGGACTTTGGGCAATCTTTATCTTTTAAACTGTATGGGGGAACTGTATATACACTGTACTGTAGTAATTTGACTTGTTCAGCTTTTGAAATAGGTGTATGGATGTTTCAGGGCCCACTGTAGTATTTACAGTGATGCGTTTTTTGGATGGTCTCCTATGTGAGTTTGGAAGTTGGTGCTGATATGGTATGGTATGGTAGATTTGCTCTAGAGATACTCAGTGATTTTGTTGTAGGGTTTTGTATTAGTTCACAATATGCCTGGTACTGGAGAATGTTGTTGTTGTTGTTAGTGAGATGATCAGAAGCAGATTTCTTTTTTTTTAAGATATTGAGTTCTGTTGGTGAGTGTCCTGGTTCTGCTCTGCACCCACTGTTGAAGGGGGTTCTGTGGTTGCAAAATATATGTTGAAAGAAAAAAGCAAGAACCATAACGCAGTTTATAACAACAAAATAAAAATGAATTATAATTTAGTGTTAAAAATTGTGCTGTGGTTCTCGCTCTCTTTTAGTTCCTTGGTGTGCAAACATCTTGCATTTCCTCCATATAATCTAATCAGCTTTTTGGTTTAGTTCAGTCCCTCGTTAGAGTTTTGAAAAAGCCCCGTCCCCCCTCTATGGGGGGAGGGGTGCCATCTCATCCTTCACCTCAGGCAGCAGATTGTCTTGAGCCGCCCCTGCACATGTACCTCTCTCCAGTCCTTTGGCACCACCCCGGACTCCAACGAGGCATTGAAAAGGTCAGTCAGTGGAGTTGCTAAAACGTCCCCAAGTTCCCTCAGTATTCTAGGGTGTATTTCATCCGGTCCCATTGCTTTGTCTACTTTAAAATTAGCTAGTTTCTCACAAACACAGTCTTCTGAAAATTGTTCAAGATGCTCCTCACTTCTGTTCCTGTTTGTGGGTGTTTTCTAAAGTCCTGCTCTTGGTTCTTCATCTGTGAATACAGGATAGAAACATTTATTAAGCAATTCCGCTTAATCCTCATCAGCTTTTACATATTCCTCCCCTTCACCCTTGAGTCTGACAATATCACTTTTGCCCTTCCTCTTCTCACTAACATATCTGAAAAATGTCTTATCCCCCCTCCCCCCCACCCACCCCCACCCCCACCCCCCATTTTATTGCATTGGCTATTTCCTCCTCTTTTTGAATCTTTGCTTTCCTGACTACTTTGCTTTCTTTTCTAAGTTTTTTCAAATATAGATGCCTGCCATCCTCTTTCTGTGATCTCTTGAGCATTATTTATTTTTGCCAGGTAAGAAAGGAAACAGAAATCTTATCAGCTCTTGAGTCACCCCAGCTTAGGGCTACAGGCCTCACCCCACTGAGGCTGGAGAGGAAATACTATATATGCTCTCTCCTTCCTTCCTTGCTTGCTAGTGTCATAGTCACTTTTTTTAAGTCCTTTATATTTCTGTGTCTCTGATGGAAATAGTCTCATATAAATAGAGTTTCTCTTTGAAAATTTCAGCTGGAGTGGAGAAGTCCTCTGGTACAAATGTGGAGGAGTGGGACATATGTTTAAAAATAGGGGACTTTTAGGCATCCCATATGATTCCAGGGACAAATCCTCAAAAATACGGGACTGTCCCATATAATACGGGATGATTGGTCATTTCAATGGAGCCCAGGGAGGAGGACAAACATCTCATCTTGGAGACTGCCTGACTCCTGACTAGTCCAGCCCCAGCTATTATCTGACCCCAAGGATATCCAGCACTGTATGGAACCTGACAGTGATTCAGAAGAAATTGAATATCAAGAAACCAGCTATTGAAAACCATGAGTTTTATTTGCTTTGTTTTAGACTTCAGGACAAACTAGACTAATAGAGGTTGGCAAAGAGGGAGGAGGATGGCTACTGAATGAGCCAGAGTCATCGCTGTTGCTGGGCCTTCCCAACACTTGTACTGCTGGGGAAGAGAGGAGAAAAGAGCAAGTGCATGCCTGCATTTGGAGAGTGTTGGTATTAAAGCCCGTTGTTGGGAGTAAAGATTTTTCTTGTGAATTAGGAAACTGCACCTAAGATGGCAGGGACAGCCTACGTGTCTCTGTATGGGTCTGAGATGGCAGCCTCCTAGTGTGGTGTTGCAAGAAAAAACAAATATAGATAAGGATACAACAAAGGGAAACGTGTGATGCATACTGCACTGTATGATCGATAAAGCTCTTACTTGTTTGTACCAGGTTATATACAGTATATCCTACATGCAGTAGAGTGAACTTGTCTCATGTGCCTTTTGCTATTTCTGAAACATGTCGTAACAGGCGACCTTTCAGAGTGGATTTCAACTTCAGGAACAAAAAGAAATCTTCAGGGGCGAAATCTAAAGAGTAGGGAGGCTACGGGACTAGAGACATCTTGTACTTTGCCAAAAATTCACGGATAAGGAGCGAAGAGTGATTGTGACACGGTTCACTTTTTGCTTATCTGTCCAGAGACGTGGGACAAATTTTGCAGCAAAACGATACATCTGAAGTTTTTCAGGCACAATTGTGTGACATGAACTTTTACTGATGCCTATTTCTTCAGCAACTTCATGGACAGTTAGGCGATGATTTTTAAGAATCAAAGCATGCACGTTCTTAACGTGATCATCATCCATTGACGTGGGAGGCTGTCCAGTTTTGACATCATCTTCAGTGGATGTTCTGCCCGATTTGAAATGTCAGTACCATTTGTAACATTGTTTGTAGCTTAAAAAATCCTCTCCATAAGCTTGCTGCAACATTTGAAAAGTCTCAAAAAAAGTCAGTTTTGCACAGAATTTCACGCACATGCGTTGCTCTTCAAGATCCTTCATATTTCAACTACTGCATGTAGTCCATAACTAGTTCACATGGCATGATCGAGCAAGTGGGAAGCTAAAGCTCAATGCCACCACTACATATCACTATTATTGCGAGTCTGCTGTGTTGGCTCACTGGCGCCCTCTTTAGCAAGTTTGGTTTCTTTTTTGACAGACCTTGTACAAGTAGGCATGATTCAACGGTGAAGTATGGGTGGAGCATGGGCAGAGTTTGCAAAAATGTGCATAGATTTTAAAGTATGTTAATCTGCTTGCATATGTAAATAATCTGGGCATGGTCACTTATACATACTCAAGATCAGATTGGGAGTAGAGGAATAGCCTAGTGGTTAGAGTGGTGATCAAGAGACCGTGGTTCAATTCCCACTGGCAGTGGCCTTGAGCAAGTCACTTTACCCTACATTGCCTCAGAAGAAAGTCATGGCAATCTACTTCTGGTCACATCTTGTAAAGAAAAAAACAGGGTCTGCTGGGTCGCCAGGAGTCAGCATTGACTTGATGGCACACACACGCATGCAAGATCAGATGCAAATGTCTGTGCTTGCAATGTAGGCATGATTTCTGCGGCTTATCCTAGCATTTTGTAAAGACACATAGGTCCCTCTGTGCTTTTCTAAAATAGAGTCTAAGTAGGTGCTTACCTATTTCTTAAACTAGGTGCCCCATTATAAAATTGCATCTCCTGTGCAATAATGCATGTTAAAAGTGCATATTTCATCATATTATATATTTTTGACCACTTTTGAAAAGAGGGGCCAGTGAACAATACTATTGTGATTACCACCATATCTGATAGAATAACACAAAATCTGGAAAAAAAAAATTCATTCTTGATTCTTGACCCAATGACATTTTATCTATAGACATCTTTATTCACACTTACAACAAATTGAGGATCGTTTCTATGGTACTTGTTTATCTGACATGAGGTAGTTTAAATTATTCATAGTATCTTGTGAGTCTTGCAAAATGAACCAGTTCTAAAACGACAGCATATTTCTAACATGTGTTCCAATCTGTCCACATTTGTTTTCATAAAACCAAAATGCAAATTGACTACTTTGAATTACTTTTTGTATTCATGAATGAGATAGAAATTAGAACATATTACTAAGATAATTTTTCAAAAATATTGCACAAAGTGGTGACTAACACAAATCAGAAGTGATTTGACTACATCAGGCTTCCCAGAAGGCAATGAATTTTGCAGCCCTAAACAGCAATAGCAAGACTCCATCAGACTTCCAAGAAGATAACTGAGTAGCCTCCATGGGGCAGTGTTTATAACTACAACAACAGTGTTGCAGCAGCACTGGGCTTCCAAAAAGGAATGCATGAACTGCATGTAGGGACCATAGTTAAAACCAAGACCTTTTGATTCTGGCATTCTTTCCGAGGTGGAAAGTTTCTGGAGGCCAGCAAGATTGGCCCAAGGGAAGAGGCAATGGTCCCAGTGATGAGCATCCTAAGCATTCCTTCCGATTGTGGTGCAGGCATGGTAGACATCATCTCAGTGACATCACCACTAGGACTCTGGGCCCCATAAGAACAAGTGTTACCGGTAGACATGATCATGGGGGCATGGCCCAAAGAGGGGTACCCAAAGGGGGTCCTGCCCCTTTGGAGCCCCTTCAGAGCATCAGAGGATACTGGTGAAAAATCTCCTCTTACAGTATGTGTTGTTTGGACTGTTGACATGAATGCATCTCCTCTTACAGGGAAAAGGAAGAACAAGGACACAATGAAGCTGCAGTCTCCAGCTGTAACCTCTGAAGGACTGTTGGACCATTAGACAAGCAAGTGGTGGTGATGCCAATGCAACAAGCCTCTTTGGAGGGAGCTTCTTTAAGCTCCGCGGACAGAACCCACTTCCTCACACGCAGCCCACTTTGTCTTCTTTGTCGTCTACTCCAGCAGCTGGTGACTTTTTAGTTGAGGGACTTATAGGAAGTCCTTTGTTCTCAAACCTGTGCTTCCTTCAGACCCTAAGGAGTCCTCACCACTTGTATCTCATAGAAACATAGAAACATGATGACAGAAAAAGACCACATGGCCTATCTAGTCTGTCCTTCCATAACAACAACTACAACAGTCCACTTTTTACCTTTAGAGATCCTCTGTGTTGGTCCCATGCTTTTTTGAATTCAGTTACTGTCCTCATCTCTACCACCTCCACTGGGAAACTATTCCATGGATCCACTACTCTTTCCGTAAAGAAATATTTCCGCATATCACTCCTGAATCTATCTCCCTTCACCCTCATCCCATGTCCCCTCGTAGCAGAACTTGCTTTCAATTGAAAGAGGCTCTCTCCCTGAACATTTATGCCACGGAGGTATTTAAACATCTCAATCATATCACCTCTATCCCGCCTTTCCTCTAAGGTGTACATATTAAGATCCTTAAGTCTGTCCTCATATGCTTTATAATGAAGCCCATTAATCATTTTAGTAGCAACCCTCTGCACCGACTCCATCCTGTTCACATCCTTTTGAAGGTGCGGTCTCCAGAATTGCACACCATACTCCAAATGAGGTCGCACCAAAGACTTATACAGAGGCATTATCACCTCCTTTTTTCTGCTAGCCATTCCTCTCCGTATGCACCCAAGCATCCTTCTAGCTTTTGCCGTCGCCTTTTCTACCTGTTTAGTTACTTTAAGATCATCAGACACAACCACACCTAGGTCCCGCTCTTCTTTAGTGGACAAAAGTACTTCACCTCCTATACTGTATTGCTCCCTTGGATTGCTTCAGCCCAAATGCATGACCTTACATTTTTTAACATTAAATCCCAACTGCCAAATTCTAGACCATTCTTCAAGCTTAGCTAGATCCCTCCTCATGTTATCTACACCTTCCTGGGTGTCTACTCTATTGCAGATTTTGGTATCATCCGCAAAGAGGCAAACCTTACCCGACAGCCCTTCTGCTATATCACTAACAAAGATGTTAAAAAGAATCGGACCAAGGACAGATCCCTGGGCACACCACTGGTAGCATCCTTCTCCTCAGAGTGAGCTCCATTTACTTGTACTCTTTATTTATTTATTTATTTAACAGTATTTCTATACCGCCTTATCATAAAATCAAGACGGTGTAACAACAATATAAACAAACATAAAGAGAGTGTGATTAAAACAGAGAAGGAGGTTAAAAGATTTGCATGTGAGTGGATATAAGGTTAAATACAAATAGTTTTAAAAATCAAGGGACACTGAACAAATTTTAACAGGCTTGATAGGGGTGAGTAGATAGAACTACTGGTTAAGTGACAGGACCATAATGCTCGAAAAAAAGCAATGTTTTCAGCAGTTTTTGGAAGTCTTTGAGGTCCATTGTTGCTCTCAAATCGTCTGGGAGTGAGTTCCAAATTTTTGGAGCAGCCAGGGAGAGAGCTCTTTTTGTAGTGATCTTTCGTGAATTTCTAAAGACAATTGAGGTGCTAACTCTATTGGAAGTTCCACTTCTTCTTGGTCGAGTACTGATGTCTGGCTGAATGATGGAGTGCAGGCTGTTGGCAGAAATATGATGCTTACTTTTGAATATCTTAATTATAGTTTTGTATTTAATGTGCGAGCTGATTGGAAGCCAGTGAAGTTCTTTTAAAACTGGAGTAATGTGGTCATGTCTAGTTGAGCCAGATATAATTCGGGCTGCAGTGTTTTGAGCTAGTTGAAGTGGCTTGATTGACTGCTTTGCTAGCCCAAGGAAGATGGGATTGCAGAAGTCCAGTATAGGAGTAATAAGCGCTTGGCAAACGGTATGGAAATGATCAGTGGCGAGGAGAGGTTTGAGTCTTCTGATAACTCTCATCCTGTAGTATGCATTTCTGATTGTTTTGTTTACATGAGCTTTAAGGTTCAATTCGCTGTCCAGGGTTACTCCAAGGTATTTAACTTCCGGTTTCATTGGAATGGTTGTGTCTGCTACTCTGATGTCAAGTGGATGTACGAAATCAGGGTTGCGAGTTATTATTAGAGCCTCAGTTTTGCTGTAGTTAATTGAGAAGTTGTTGTCCGTACATCAACTTGTCATTTGTGTTAACCCAAGCAGTAACTTTAGGGTCCATCCCTAGGGTGCTCAGTTTGTTTATAAGTCGCCTGTGAGGAACAGTGTCAAAGGCTTTACTGAAATCTAAATACACCACATCTAGAGCTCTCCCTCGGTCCAACTCCCTGGTCACCCAGATCTTTACAGGGGGACACTTTTGTGTTTCAGAATGTATCTCATTTAGAGAAACTTCTGTTAGATAAGAAGGGATGAAATGGGGTGGTGGGGAGGTCATTTTGATTAACCGCCTCTTTGTGACAAGTTTTGCCTTATTTTCTTTGACTGAATTTTGAGTTAGATGTGAGTGCTGTTTTCCCTTAATGCGGACTATACCATTTTTTTTTCTTTTCCTTGTGTGATGATAGATCCTTGTGTTCCTAATGGTTCTCTTTGTATTAAGTGGAATGTATTTTTCAAAATTCCCAATTAAAACAAAAACCAAAAAAAAGACCTCAATGAGCCTTAGGAGAACACATCTCCAAGTTATAATGCCCTGTTCAATGTAATTTCAGTTTGTTCAATGTAAACCACACTGATGCAGAATAGCGCGGTATATAAGAGAATATAAATAAATAAAAATAAATAAAATAAACATATTGTTGGATAAAAATGTGACAAATTTTGGTATCTAGGAGGATTATAATAACATTTTGTATTAAGACATGGAAAATGTCCTGGGCATCAGATTCAGTGTCAGTATTAAAAGAATCAAAGTAGACTACCAAAAGGTTTGAAAGCTTAACAGATATTAGGAATGGGAATGGAGTAGATACTACACCATTCATAGATGACAATGTCTTTGAATAGTTTGCAAAACTGAAAGTGAACAAGGCCATGGGACCGGATGGGATACATTCAAGGATACTGAAAGAGCTCAGAGAGGATCTGGCAGGGCTTTTAAAGGATGTTTTAATAGATCCTTGGAGACAGGAGAAGTTCCACAGGACTGAAGAAGGAATGATGTGGTACCTCTTCACAAAAGTGGTAATAGGGAAGAAGTGACAAACTACAGGCCAATAAGCCTTACCTCAGTGGGGGGAAAGGAAATAGAGGTGCTCCTGAAAGAGAATAGTGGACTTTCTCAAAATCAATAGGCTGCATGATCCGAGGCAACATGGTTTTACCAAAAGACAATCATGCCAAACAAATTTGATTGAGTTCTTCAACTGGGTGACCAGAGAACTAGATCAAGGGCATGCGATGGATGTGATAAACCTAGATGTCAGCAAAACCTTTGATATTCCTCAGAGGAGGCTTATCAACAAACTGAGCAACTTGGGGATAAGTCCCAAGGTAGTGAACTGTATCAGAAATTGGTTGACTGACAGACAACAGAAGGTGATGGTAAACGGAACTCACTTGGATGAAAGGAGGGTGATTAGTGGTGTGTCCCAGGGGTTGGTCCTGGGACTGATACTGTTCAATGTATTTGTGAGTGATGGTGTTGAAAGACTGAAAGGAAAAGTCTGACTTTTTGCAGATGACACAAAAACTTTCAACAGAGTGGACTCCCCTGAGGAGTAGATAACATGAAGAAAGATCTACAAAAGCTGGAAGAAAGGTGTAATGCTTGGCAGTTAAGATTTAATGTGAAGAATGTCAGTGGCATACCATTGGGATGCAGAAATCCAAGGGAATTGTATGCAATAGGGGGTGAGAGGTTGATAGAGAGAAGGGACAGGGAGATATGATACAGGGTATTAATAAACAAACAAGCCTTTTTCAAAGACTGAGAAGCTGTAAAACTAAAGGGAATAACTACAAGGGGGTAAACTGAAAGGCAACGTCAAGAAATATTTTTTCACTGAAAGGGTGGTAGATGCTTTGAATGCCCTCCCAATGGAAGTGGTGGGGGTAAATATGTTGACAGAATTCAAAGTGGTGTGGGACAGACATAGTGGATCCCTTTATAGCAACAGGATAAAATCAAAATTAAACTATTTCTTATATCTCAACAAATAAGGGTGATTTGCTTGAAGCAGTGGGTAGACCCCTAAACAAAGTCATGGAGGGGTGCATGCATGGAGCGGCAGGTGCACCTACTCTTGCCACCTTGCCGGGCAGACTATATGGGTCATACTAGTCTTTATCTATTGCTATGTTACTATGCTTGGGACAGATATGAAGGGAAGTAACAATAAGAGGGTTGAGAGATCAGATAAACAATACAGTTGCTGGGAAAGCTGGTCTGTAAATAGGAATTTATGTGCTTAGCTACCCAAAATGAAAGATAGGGGTATGCATTCAATGGCACATATTCTGTTTGTCTGGATGCCTACAAAACGTAGGCAAGCAAATTAATTAATGTGTATACAATTTATTCACACACAAAAAAGTTTTAGCATGCATAAAAGACATGCACTTAGATGAAGGTGCTTAAAAAAACCTAAAGAAAACATGAAAATTAGGAACAATTTTGAAAATATGAACAATAACCAAACCTTTTTATGGCCATGTCTATCATTAATGGAGGAATCTCAACTTGGAAGACTGAATGGGCCAATGCAGACTTTATCTGCCATCATCAACAATGTCACTATATTACAATGAATAGAATAGATCTGAAAATTCATTTTGCAGCGTAGCCTCTATTGGTAGCACCATAAGACTCTCGATAGGGATTAGAGCTGCCATTTTAGACCCGTGACAATGGGGCAGAAGCATCTGGTGATTGCTTCTGCCTCACCACTGACCCAACCAGGACACCCCTGTAAGTACCGAGAAGGATCAGAGGTTGCGTGGGATGTTGTGGCTGCTGGTGGGGGGGGGGGGGGCTTTGCTACATGCTGATCATGATTGAGAGATGAGTTGGGCTTATTGG